>CM028918.1:19755000-20097500 GCA_016801845.1 Polydactylus sextarius | reverse complement strand
AGCCCCCACCCATCCACACCCGTCCACACCTCCACGACCTCCAGTCTGTGACCTTCAGGTGAATCTGGGGAGTTCATAACTTGCCAGAGGAGGACAGTGAAGGGAAGGGAAAGTGGGCCATAAAATTTGGGCTGTCGTCTCTAATGTCGTATATTAGCGGGTAGTGGTTTGTGACGAACACAATGGCCTCCATCAGTCCTCCTAAAAGACTTTCATACCACTGACGGAGGTGGGAGGATGGAGGCGCGGAGCGGTAGCGGGGCATGAGTGAATACGTCCGCTGCAATCTGAGCAGGAAATGAAATTTTCCTGTGCTGGCATGTAGGAAGCAGAGGCGACAAGGGCGTCAAGGACGACTGGGCAGCTGAGGACATGCGGACAGACTGGAGACAGGCTGTCGTCCTTCACCTGACGGCTACAGACCTGCTCAGGCCTGAACGGATGAGAAACAGTTTGAGTTTCATCTTTAAGAAGCAAATTACTGTGCAGCCACATTTTACGAGGTTTGGATTCGTGTTAATGCTAAATGCTACATTAATACTAAATGAACTGTAACAAATTCAGCGTACGTTGGATGACATAAGGTTTATGAGATGTTGGAACCCAAACTAAACCTGCTTCTTTGTTTTGCAGCTCTGCGGCCATATTCATCTGTGTCTGGGTTTTTCTCCGGTATTTGATTAAACATTTCTTTGTGTGAGTGTGTGTCCTGACAGGAAGCGGTGCCAAATATCTCGACAGCATTACGACAATGACATTTTCAGTAAAGCAGCAAAAACAACGAAGCATTTTTCAACACCAGCTTAATGGACTACAGCTCCATGTCTGGTCCTGCAGGTGGAGCCAGTAGTTGTGGTTCTGCTCAGGTGGAGAAGTGGGACCAGAACCAAGTCTCCAGTCTCCAGCTGCAGTTAGCAGACTAGTTGTTTAACAGCTAACAACAGGCTGGTTAACAGTGACCGAAATAACTTAAGAACAATGTTCCCACTGCATGTTGGGAGTTGAGGCTAATTCTGCTGCTGGACTTGTAGAAGCACAGAGAGTTTGAAAAGCACCAACTCAGCTTGATAAAAGTTTATAACTTATATAAATATAAATCCTTTTAAAGCAATGGTCTTATTATGTAAATCCCTATTGGGCGTCTATAAGTGCGTGGACACTGAGTGTATTTGTCCACCGCAGCAATTTTCTCTAAAACGGGTCAAAAACCACCAAGTCTGATGAGTCTCTTCATTTCCTGATGATTGCAGAACAGAAACGTATCATTTGAGGCAGTAACTGTATGATAAGTACATAAGTACACCCCCACCCGTTGCTGCCTCCCACTTACAGTCGCCTGTCCTCCTCCTCCTGTTTGCGGCGCTGCTCCTCCTCCTCCCTCCTCTTCCTCTCCCTCTCCATCTCCTCCTGGATGCGTCGGAGCCGCTCGCGCTCCTCCTCCTCCTTCTTCTTGTTCTGCATGGCCGTCAGCAGCTGCTCTGACCGGGTCACCAGGGCCTGGTACTCGTGATCGATGTCGATGCGGGTCATGATGGTGCCCTGGACATGCACAAAGTCACAATTTGCTTATCATGATGATTCTGGGCTTCTGTTGGAACCTCACTGACGCTCTCCCTTCTGCAAAGTTTGGTTGTTATAGTAGAAAACACTTCTGCAACGACATGTTCAACCATGATGATAACTGTGATGTTTAAAGGAGCTAATTGTCCATCAAATGAAATGAAATGAAATATTCTGCTGAACAGATGATTAAAGACTTGAAACGACCGTTGTGGTTTTGATGTGTGTGCAAAGTTTGCCAACTTTGGCCCAAAAGCCTGGAAGGTTCGGAAGTTAATTTTAACTATTTACTTAGTTCTCACTTTGATTTCGGCTCAGCTGAGAAGTAAATGTTTTTGTCAGTGATTTATGCATTTAGTTTCAGACCATGAAGCTTTGAACTTTTCAAAGTTTGAAAATATATAATCACAGCTCTCTGAATTCTACGAGTTCGTACCATCCAATTGTGTTTGAGCAAACTTTATGTGATTCTAATAAAATGCATTGCATCAACAACCATTTTAAATTTCTCAGTGATGAAATAAATTAGTCAACAGATGCTCATCTCCAACATGTTGGGGCTCAATATGTCTCAATAACCAGTAAAGCAACTAGTAGCAACTGTAGCGCTAACCTGAGTTAACATTATTACATAATGTTAGCTTGTTCCATCTTACACTTTTTTAGAGTCTCTTAACTCTGCAACAAACATTAAAGCAAGCTACGACATAGCAACCACCTAGAAATACTTTAGCAACCACCTAGCAACCATTGAGCAGCATCATCTGCTTAAGAGTTAACCAGCATCTCTAATCAGTGTGTTTGTACAGTCTTTATTGTGATTATGGGATGTCAGGGCTAAAGGACAAGACTACATCATCTCAGCTAGACTCTTCCACAAGTTAAAAAGTCCAGAGCGAGCGTCAGGAACCTCACAGTTCACACTCGCTGTATGTTCCAATGTCATCAGAGTGTGATCTGATGGTTGACAGTCATACAGGACGGCGGTGGCGGCGTAAACCTGAGGAGGAAAGTGTGTTGACGTTTGGAAGCAGATGAATATTCATATACATCTGCTGTCACGCCAACCTTTTTCCTCTGACTGCGAGTTACTCGACAACAAAGCCGCGGGGAGGAGTTTGACGTGACAGGAGCGTCACACTCTAGAGTCCCTCGACCGGCGTTTGTCCTTCTAATCCCGACATTTTCGGCAGTGAGCACCTGTCAAGACTCAAACTTCAACCACTTCTCTCGGGTTTAAAAAAAAAAAAAAAATAAAAAAGCAGGCTGTGGGAGGTAAAAGAGAACAGCCAGAATAAAGTAAGAAAATCAAACAAAAAGAGTCTACTGTTGAATATTTAAGATTCATGACATTCATAGGGAAGATTATCTCAGAGGAAACAGAGAGAGAAGAGAAAGCACATTTTAATCCAGTTTAAGAGCAAATAGCATTATGATAATGAGAGGACAGAGAGTCTTGACCATCCATCATTCTGGGAAAACTTTTCTCATAAAGAAGAAAAGCCTCATCTTTTCACAGGAAAAGCTCATACACACAGTATATTTAAATGTGGTAGAAAAACAGGAAAATCTTTTGATTCAATATTTGGAATCTGTCCATCATCTGCCTGACAACACTCCATGTACAACCACCTACCTTGATTTTGATCATCAGGGCATCGATGGCGGCGTCCAGCTCCTGGACCTGCCTGCTCATCTCCTGCTTGCCTTCCTTCAGCCCGGCCACCACCTCGTTGAAGCGATCCATCCTCTTCTTGAGGTTACGGACCTTCACCAGGCCATCGATCCTGAACCGCAGACGTACAAACGGTCAGCGAAAACAACTCACTTAAAAGTTTACATGTGAAGATAGACGTCACTGTACACACCCTCAAAAATGAACGCGGTAGTACAGCGGCATTATGGGAGATGTCACAGGGTTATGATACGTCATCGTATTAACTGTTTATTTTGCGAAACTCCACTAGTTGTATACAGTCTGAACTCTCTGGTGCTCTCTAGACGAATCCTCCCGAAGCCAGCGTACGGCACAGGCACATATGTGTGTAACATCTCTATGAGAACAAGGTGTTAAAAAATAAGTGGTGGGTATAACCACGGACCGGTCTGCCCCTCCTCACTCTGTACCAAAACTTTATTGATCCCAGTGCTGCCATCTTGTGACAGAGACATTATCTGGGGTCATTCAAGGTCTGAACTTGTTGGTCAGATTCTTCACATGACACTAGACGTGTGACGTCTGACCAGACATGTCAAAAGCTCCTTCAAATACATCCAACCAATACAGCCACTTTTCCTGAACTGAGAAGGCCACAACCATTGGATCCTTCACAGTCCAACCTATCCCAACATCCACTGTAGGTGATTTTTGCAACGTGGACATACAGCTAATAATGAAATTATGCAACTCAACGTCGAGCCCCCTGTGTTTGAAACACACACCTCCTGATTTTTTTTCATTAAGTTCCCTCCTGAGACACAGAAAACATCAGAGAAGTTTTTTTCTCAGACTGAGTAATGTTTTTATGTGTTTAATCTCAGGGTAAAATGCTGTTACATTGGAATATTATTTTGAATTCTAGCCAAGAATCCACAAATATGTCCAGTTGCCTCTGGGAGAAACATGTATAAATGATGAGAAAGACATTTCTCAAAGAATTTCTTATTTGATGTGACAGTGGATCCATATAAGAAATCTGATTGGATTAAACTGCGGGTGGATGTCAGTCACAGAGAGGATCTGGCACGATCAGAAACTTGTGTACAATCAGTAATTTATTCAACTTAAATGTTACTTAAGTGTAAATTTAAATGGCAAATAAAAGACCAGCAGGGCCGAGTCAAAAAGCTAATCCAACTAATTAACAGGGCGGGAGCAGCCAGCGGTTAAAAGCTGGTCACTCTAACAGCAAATAAAGCCTCATCGACTCTCCCTGCTCTCTGACAAATGAGATGCACAATGATCTTGATCACGATTTCTCCAACACTTGATTTGGTGTAATTAGGTTTGATAATAACGGTGTGTTTGCGCTTCCTGCTCTGCTGCATCAAATCAAACCCTCGCATCTCACTCATCTCACATCGGACTCTTCTGACAGCTGGTGAGAAAGGCCAGCTCTGAACACCATCGAGGAGGTGGGTGAGAGGAGGACATTAGCTAAGCTGATGTCCATCATGGACAACACCTCTCACCCCCTACACAAGACTGATGCTGCCCTGGGCAGCTCCTTCAGCAGCAGACTGCTACACCCACGGAGCCAGAAGGTACGCTACCGCAGGTCATTCATTCCAACAGCTGTCAGACTCTACAACGCTACCACACCAACATAAACACTGCACTTTTTTTTTTCTTTTTTCTGTTATACAAGCTACTTATTTATTCTAATTCTAATCTATTCTATTCACCAAACTGTCTCATTAATTGCAAACATTCATTTTAGCCACAATGAGACCAAAATGACTTTTCAATAAAAGGAAACCGTGATCTCTTATTTATGTTTAGTTTGAGACACTGGTTTTACATTCACCAATCTGTACAATACAAACTGTTAATGAATGGCACTCTTTGTTTTATATGTTGGATTTTATTTGTCATCTATCAAACTGCTTTCTGTTGTAGTGTCTGTCTATTTTTCTACCATGTCTCCTAACCTATTTATCCATTCATTCATCCATCTCAATAACTATCCATCTACCCACAGACCCATCAATCCATCCATCTATCTGTCTGTCTATCTATCAACTAGTTATTTACATTCCTTTCCCTACCTACAGAGCTTCATTCCATTCACCAACCCATCAATCATCCACCCATCTCCTAAACTAGCTATTCACCCATTCACCATCCATCCTCCCTACCTATCCACCCATCCATCCACACACCTACCTACCTACATTCATCATCCATCTTCCCAAAGAATTCATCTATCCATCCATCCATACTTATCCATCATGTCACTTCATTAAATCTCAAAATTTCTGTCCACACTCCGCCCTGCTCATTAACACTCCATCTAACCCGCTGTAATCACACTCACTCAGCAGCATCACCCAAACACTCACTCAGCCTGTTAGTGTGGAGCAGCAGGTTGTATGATCAGACTAAAACCCCCCGCAGAGGAGAGAGAAACTCTTCTGCGTGCTCCATCTACTCCCCCACCTGCCTCCACCCCAGGGCCTCCGTTGTTTATCGTCAAATATTGGAGGTAATAAGCAGAGCTGCATGTGTCGCCAGGCAACTGTCTCCGAGGTGAAACGTGTGTCTGCATATGTGTGTGTGTGAGTGTGTGTGAGCCAGGCAGACTAACACTGGTGAGCTGTGAAAGTGGTGGATAATGAAGAAGAAGATCAGGAGAAAGATGAGTATGAGGGAGTGAGGCAGGAGGGAAGAAGGATGTGAATGTAATGAGGAAGGGAAGGAAGAGACAGCAGAGAAGAGAGGAGGGAAAAGGAGGAGCACTGGGGGAGAGGGGATGGATAGAGGTGTGAAGGAGTTTGGGATGGAAAATTAGTTAGAGAGAAGGGTGGATCGTAGAGTGGACAGGAGGACGTGAAGACAAGGAGAGAAGCAGGATGATGGAGGACAGGAAAGAAAATGACAAGAGGAGAAAGAAACGAGTTGTGGAGGAAACTAAGAAGAGAGAAGAATAAAAGGAGAAAGGAAAAATAGAGGACCTGAGGGTGAAGAGTAGTGAGAAAGGTCAGAGTAAGAAAGAGGATGGAGAGAGGAAGAAGAGGCAGACTGACAGGAAACAGAGACAAGACAGCTGATAGGAGGAAACTAAATATGTACAGATGGATGGATGGGTAGTAGGAAAGGTAGAAGCAGGACAACAATGATGGACAGGAAAAGAGGAGGAATAAGGAGACAACAAAGAATACGAGACAGATAGAGAGAGAAAAATCTCCACCTTGGCTTGTGCTTTTTCCTGCAGAGCCACATCCGAACCGTCTTCTGCATCTTGATACAGGCGCTAGTCCGGTACAAAATCTTGTTCTTCACTGTGAGAGACAGAAACAATAAAGAAAAAAAAAAAAACACTGTCAATCTTCTACTAGTATAACTTTTAAAGTGGCTTAGTGCCAGAAAAGAAGCAGTTCCTGTCAAATGTGGTTAACTGAATTCAGAATATTGTGGGTAGATACATCGGTGCACATTTTCAGAGAGTTTCTCCTGGAAGACATTCAGAGACACATATAGTTGTTCTCTGGTGGAGAGTGGTGGATCACTCTCCTTTGGTTGAAGATGAGGGGAACTGTTATCTCAAGTGAACGTATTAAAGTATATCAAGGTCAGAAACAGTAGAATAGCTGTCAATTTACATGTACATGTACATCTCTGTGCGTCATGAATTTTGAATAGTAAGTGAAAGAATGAGATTGTGGACTGAAATTAGTTTTTCAATGAGCTTGTTTCATTGGTTTTAGGACTGAGGACAGACTCTGAACAGATTTTTCAACAAAACCATTTTTACATTTAACTAAAATAGCTTCTCTAACAACACACACTAACTTTGACTAGTCCCTCTTGGGTTGATTTTGACTTAAAACAGATGCTTAAAGAATGCAAGAGGTGAGGACAGTTTGGATCTGATCAGACATTTTGTGTCAGCTATTTGTTAAACCAGAGGAGGACTTGAGATCACTTCTGAACCTAGAATTGGATTTTTATGCCACAGAGGAGGGGAAGTTTTATTTTTCCTTTCCAGGACATCAGAGGGACTGTGGGACACCAGATGATCTTGTTATTTTTTTTCTAATTTTTAAAAATTGATGCTACAGACGCAGATTGGTCTGGACAAAAACAAAAACAACAACAAAAACAGAGTAAAAGTAAAACACCCAGACCAGGACACATGGGTTCAGGCCTGGTTCTGGGAGAAGGTCCCAGTTTCTCTAATATCCACTAACTTCACAAACATTGCTGTGATTATTATTTGTCCTTCTCTGATTTAATTTTTCAGACACTAATGTGGTTTACATTCTGTTGTGTTTGCAGAATTTCTTTATTTCTTTATTATTTCTCTTTTATTTGTTTGCCGGTGTTTATACTGTTTCTGTCGGAGCAGCGAGAGAGAGAGAGAGAGAGAGAGAGAGAGAGAGAGAGAGAGAGAGAGAGAGAGAGAGAGAGAGAGAGAGAGGGCTGGAAAGATGAAGTGTGAAAGATAAATGGAGACAGATCGATAACATCACCGCTCGCTGCCAAATTAATTTAATCTTCTTATGACCTTGGAATATTTAGCTTTGGCACAGAACTGAATTAATGACTTTATGTTTTATAAACAAACAGCGTCAACTCATTTTATTCTACAACAGATGCTCTAAATATCCAATAAGTGTTTCTAACTACTGACTCTCCAACTGCTGCCACTGTAACCTTATCCACCTTTGTGGATTTGGACAAATGTATTTATTTTTAATGGGATATGATGATACGCTTTGGCAACGCTTACTTCGGCCCGGCTCCTGCCAATAAAGCTCATTTTCAGCTTTGATCGATAACGAGAACAAATGGGGAGGAGAGATGAGGACGGACGGAGTCAGACACTGATACGAGGGAGAAATAAAGGATGGGTGGGCGTCAAGAGCATGACAGAGAGCGAAAGATATCAAATAAGCAAATCGTGCAGAGAGAAACTAAGAGTTATTAAGGCAGACGGAGGCCGACAAACGGTGAGAGTGTTATGATTGCAGGCTGCAGTGAGTGACATGAGCTCTGCTCAGACGCTGCAGTGATAAACACACAGACAGCAGACAGATATACCACTCCTCCAGGAGCTCAACCTCACATTATTAACAGCAGCTCGTCTCTGTGGCACAGAAACACCCTCCATACCTGGCTTCACTGCTGTGCTCTGCTCCGTCCACAAGGACCCAATTTTTTTCTTGTTTTTTTTTTTTTTTTGTGAGCCATCTGTGCACTAATCTGTCTGTTGTTTGCATGCTCACATTTCCAACATGTCTGTCCAGTCAAAACTGAGAAAATGTACTGGGGGTGAAGGCTGAGACGAACCTACTACTGATTACTAGTTACTGCCACATGAAGCTATAATCAATAGTGCTATACCAGATGTTTGTATAAAATGTGAGGAGGACAAGGGTACACTCTTTCACTGCTTCTGGCAATGTCCCCAATGATAAAAAAAAGTCCTGGGAAGAAGTGAGACAATACATGGAGGACATACTAAACATACAAATACCTTTAAATCCTAAGCACTTTCTATTAAGTATATACCCGGCTACCATTAATATAAATAGGAAACAAAAATTACACACGTTTGTATGTATGTATTTGTGTGATATTTTGTAATATTTTTTGGGGCATGTATTATTATGTTCTTGAGCGTGCTCTTTATGTTCTTCAGCACATGAATGTTAAATTGTAAAAAAAAAAAAAAAACATATTGTTGGAAAAAAAAAACATGAAACTACAAATGAACCAATCTTTGGTATAGGTCTTCCTCTGGTTGGTGCTGGTTGTGTGTTATGAGTCACCAACCTTCCTACACAGCTCCTCTACTCCTGAAGAGCAACGTTGCGTGTAGACAGTGTATTAAGACGAACAATATGTCAGTTAACAAAAGTGAAGCCAAAACAGCTTCATCTCTCCTTGGTGAAGTTTCCATGTAAAAAGTCAGTGGTCTACGACAGACGCTGCTTACGTTTGATGACGGACAGAGCGCACCACTGGACCTTCTTCCACCGACTGTGGATCAGCCACTTGTTGACTTTCTTCACCAGCTCTGCCAGGTGGTCCGGGTCCGACTTCATGATCTGGTCAAACTCTGCAAACTGGATGGAGGTAAGAGATGATAGTCAGACCTGTGATGACACAACTGAACTATAGATAAAACAAGTTGCTCTGTTCCCATTTGTCTTCTTTAACAAAGAAACTCTAGATAATCCACAACTCTGGGACTCTCTGGGGAAACTAATATTAAGCCTGATTCATCTTCTTCCTCGCTGCCACAGAGCTCTATTATCCAAAAACTATTAAAAACATCAGTGAGTCACACCGAGCGACATGGTAAACTCACTAACTTGCCAAAGGTGGATTAATCCACCACTGAAAATAGTCCCCAGCAAATGCATTATCTTCTCCTCTGAATAGAACAGTCTGCCCATGAGTCATTTTTAAAACCATATTTAGCACCGAGTTGGACAAAAAACACAGACATGGACAAGGAGGTCATGACAGTATTTGTTTTGGTATTTTAATTGGCTTTTCTGGTGATGAAGATGCAGAATAAAACCAGCATCTATGTCCAGTATGTTCCAGCGAAATTGGTTTTTAAATGTCTGAAAGGTTTTGCTCCTCTACTCCTTTATAAACTCATAATAAAAGTGCAAAGCAGCCAGAGCAGCCTCAAGTGGCGACTGTAAAATCCCATTTCGCAAAACATCTTTCACAGCTGCCCAGACAGCTTTATCAGTGAAAGGGGCAAAATCCTGGAATTCATTACCTGATCATTTAAAATGCATTTCAAAGTTCACCACTTTCAAAAACTAAAATACTCACCAGTTCCTGGTCGATTCAGCAACACTCCTGCACTTATATCTTTTATATCTACTCCTGGTAACTGTTATTTGCTCTGTTGGTCTATTTTTTGTGTGTGTGTATATATATATATATATATATACTCTACTCATAGAAGCTCAAGTGTACAAGGTACAAGTGTTTCAAAATAATAATAAAATAAACACTGATACACTGAGTAGATCAGTGAGACTGGAACATGATAACAAGAGACACACGCTGCTTTAACATGGCCTTCCTCATGTATGTTCAGTGACGTAGTTCCTCCGAGGAAACCAGTTTAATATCGATAGTCAGTGAGAACACATTTCATCTCTCAACTAAAGTGTGGCCAGAAGCATTAAGGTACATGTTTATTTCGGCTACAGGAAATTCTCCTCCTCGCTCATGCATCATTTATAACAAAGTCTGGGATCATACCGGTGCTGCTGAATTCTCTCTAACACTTAGTAAACTTGATTTGAAAGTCTGCTGAGAGATGTGGGGGAGCAGTGCAGTGACATTTTGTCGGTACGCTGCGATCATGTCCTCTAGAAAACCTCTGACTTCCAAAAAATTGAGAGTCTGAGCAGCTGCTGCTGTTGCTGCCTTAATAATAAAAGAAGCTCCTGAATTTTATATTTTGATTTTCTTTGCATCTACGTCTTATTATTGTCAGTTTTTCCAAGTTTGATTCCCGACAAATGGAAGCTTGTGCTGCCTGAGCCTGGAGTTTGTGGAGAGCCTCGCGTCATCAAATTAACATCCTCTGAGCTGCTGCTGTTAAACTTTTATGACTCTGACTGTAGTTTTCTCTCAGAATCCACATCAAAATCTATTTGTGACATGTTCGCTTTGACTTTCCTGACTTCGCTAAAGCTGCAAGCTCCAATCACCTTTGGTTCGTTCCCACTGAAACATGTATTTACAAGAGTAAACATCAGGTTGTGAAGACTGATGAAAGCTTCTGATTTCAGTCAATGGATAACCAAAGTACTTACTTCTAAAAATGAAATCTCAAGAGTTGCAGTTTGTTCAAAACATTACAAGGTCCTCTGCAAGACCATGAATGCACTTTCACAAAGCCTCCCTGGAAACCACATGTCCAACCCAAATGTGATGAATTATTCATCTGGAAATAAAAAAAAAAACTCCATCTGTTGGTTCCAAAACCTCAGCTTGCCTCAGCCCATGACTAAAGCATTTTCCTCTTGTTCTTTAGGGTGAACAATACCAATATTAGCTGCGGGGAATTGAGCAGGTTTTTAATATAAAAAGAGCAAGTCTCACCTTTCCAGGCCGGAAAAACACTCTGGTCAGTCCGAACTTGTAGTCGTTCTCATTCAGCCCCAGAGCTTTGAATAAAGCCTGTAACCACAAACATGCAGGACGTTGATAAGCAGGAGAATTCTGCTGTATGAAAAGAAGAAGAAATAATGATTTGTGTTTGGATTTGCGGCAGACACTTAAAGGGACCGACCTTGCAGAAGAGACGCGGGTCTAGGCGGGTGAGTTTAGGAGGCATGTACTTCTGGTACATGTTGTAGAGTTCATGGAACGGAGCTCTGGAGGGGAAACCGCCCTGCATCAGGTCCAACACTGACACCATACCTACACAAACACAGACAGACAGGACTTCAACAGATCTGGCTCTTCTCTGTTACCATGTCCACTTATTCATTCATCACTTAGTTCCTGTTTTAACAAAACATTTACAAACTGTTGCATTTTTAAGGCGCTGCTGCTCATACGCATCCACCACTAACACTTGATGACAAGAAGAAGGGTCTTCAACAACACTTCCACGTGAATTGGAGAATTTCAAATATTTTTTCCCTAATACTAACTAAAAAATGCAACTTGTTCAAGGACTTTCAAGGACTAATCTGAAATCACTTAATCAAAGCAGCAATAAACAATAAAAATCTGGGTCACCTAAGGTCACTTGCTAATTAGCAACATTTGTCAGCCTTTTGTTCTCTTCTCAAAGTCTGACCGAGTTACCATGTTGTTCCACACTGTTTCCTTCCACGCATTAAAATTGATTTGTCTATTTTGGCTCTCAAAATAGACAAATCTGCAAAAGCAGATAATTTTGCCTCTTTGAGGTATTGTCAGTCATCTCAGTTTGCTTTGAAAAACTCATATCAAAGAGCAAATTTTCAGTGCTCTTTCAAACTAGGACTGATGCTGCTAATTGGTATTTAAATGCAAATGAACCTTCCTCAAGTTCAGATTTGGACGTTGTTTCCTTCCACAACAAAGCTCAGTTTCACAAAAATGTGTAAGAATCTAACAGAGGAAGAGGAAGAGATGTTATGGAGAAAATGTCCAAAGTCCAAGAGCATTTCTGACTCATCAGCTCATTGTTAACAGCATCAACCATCATCGCCTGAGTTTGACCTTTACATACACTCAAACTTTTGACTGTTTTGGGTGAAACAATCACCATTTACCTTCAGATCTAACAAGAAAATCCTGAAGAGAAGATGAATGAGGATTCGACGAAGCATGAGATCAACAGACAGATTAGTGCAGCGTCAGCAGAAAGGACGATCCGACCTTGATCTGTGGTCACGACCTTGAGTAGTGACCAGAAGAAGAATCTTCTTCGTGGAGTTTTTTTCCAACTAGAGACGTTAGGGAAGTTGTTGACCTGCTGCTACTGAGACCTGACCACAAATAAGCAGAGGATGTTGACTCCTCTGGGAGAACTGTTAAATATGTAAAGGATCTCAGTCATTTGTGTCATGATAATCTGTGAGAGCTAAAGAAGGAAACAGGACCTGCTTGAAATCCTGAAGAAGACTTTGGGATGAAAAATGAGAAACGTCTTTTCTTTAGCTCAAACAAATTCTGGTGAGTAGACACTGAAACCACATCCACGCTGTTGCTCGAAAATAAACAGAAGCTTTGTTGCTAGAAATATGTAACTGTTAATTCATAAGGTCACATAACCTGGTGTTTCTGAAGATTTTATGAGCCCTAATTCCAAAAACTTCTAACTAAGTATTAAACAACTCCAAAGGGCTACTGATTTAAACCTGTCTGTTCTTTCTGTTCAACAAATCAAACTCAAGGCTGTTCAGGTCCAAGAATCCTCTCATCAATCAATATCATGGTTAAATTCAATATATGCTTCTCATTTTTATGAAGGCAAACCTCTAATGGAAAAACTTCTGTTTGGTTGCTGAAGATCTCATATTTGAACCGAACCACATCATGCTGGTTCACAGAGACCTCACCCTATTTTATTCTGAACCACCAGTGTTTCAATTCCCAGTCCAATCAAAGTGATAAAAAGAGCTTGTCAGGGTTCGATATCAGAGTGGGGCATAGCACAGTTTGTGAGGAAGAAAGCAAAATCAGAATCTCTGAGGATATTAAACCACGCATTTATAATTTATTTTCCTCCAAACCTGAGGGATGTGGGGGGTATGACTGTGAGGCTTGTTTTGAATTCAGAGAATAGAACAAGTTCAAAACATCAGTGTTGATACCATGAAACCAGATCAGAGCTAGTTCTAGACCACAAGAGAGAGGAAATAATATGACTTCTGTCTGGTTTTTGACAGTTTTTAAGCACTTTTTCTTATTAAAGCACAAACATGACGGGACAAATGAATCAACACATTTATGAGACAATAATCTGTGTTTGGTCCTGCAGCAGAAATCCACTGTCATCCATCAAAATCCACCAAAATCTAACTACGTGAGCAGCATCACTGCCGCCAGCAAGCAGCAGATTATTTTAATACGCTGAAGGAGGTTTAAACTCCTAAAATACACCAGATCTTCTTTTGTTTGAAGCTGCTCATTAAATATCAAATATTTGATATTAAGTTATAAGTATTTGATATAAAGTAAATATAAAGTTTAAGTCTTTTCTGTCCCAACTGTCTAACTAGCTCAATCAGAAGAGTGAGATGAACTCATTTCTCCCCGAGGATGAAGAAGTCATCTGGTAAAGAGGTAAAAAAAGAGGGTTTGTGTGGTTTTCACAGAAGAACCCTTTGGTCTCAGCATGAAAAAACTGTGCATTAATTCAATTTCTGAGACTTAACTGATGTGAAATGAAAACTGAATGAGTGGATGTTGAGTTGAGATTGCTTTGCCCCCTTTGATCAACTAAGTTGAACTTTTGTTCAGTTTTAATCCTCAACTTTTTATAAGGTGACTTTTTTTCTTGAGATCAGAGAGGGGAACATCAGCTTTTTTTTTTTTTTTTTTTTTTTTTATTCATTTCAGAGATGAGATGAGTCACTGCTGATGGATTCTCCTTTGTGTGTTTTGTCACATCCATGAAACAACAAGGCTTGTGCTCATGATACAGAAAGTGCTTTAAAAACAAGATATGATTCCTTTGCGCCGCCGAGGCTTTTACTGACCGGAGCACTGCAGCTGGGAGAGAATCTGAGTTCCCTCAAACTGGTGGCTGACCATCTTCAGGTTCGGTTTAATGCAGCGAATGAAACTGGATCCCTGCAGGAGCGAGACACATACAAGGCCACAGAGAGAGGCAGAAATCGTTATAGTAACAGCCACAGCCGCTGCGGAGGCAAATCAGAAATTCATGACATGAATCAGGACATGATGCTCGGCTCGACTCATGGGAGACAGAAACTGTGGGTGAGTCGAATCTCAGGGAGGAAGATCTCCTCTGCACCTGTGAGGCCTCTTACATGAAATCACAACGACACTCACCGTGCTGCGCAGCTTCTCCAGGAGAATATTCAGCTGCGTCTGCAGAGACAAGAAGATGAACACACATTAAAGTGGAGACGTCACTTTATGAAGCTCAACGGACCGAAACAAACAAATCCACTTTATAATTTCCCTGTTCTCCATGCATCTGACTGACTCCGAGCATCATCATGACCTCTGACCTAATAATAAATAATTCACATTTCATAAAAACAGCAGCTAAAGGAGCTTTTTATAATAAAGCAGCTTAAAAAATGTGTTTAACACATTTTCCTGACCCCCAGGACACACACAACTGCATTTCTGTAAAAATAGAGACATCATATTTTTTTCCAATTTGCCACAAAACTCCACAGGACAACTTTAATGTCACGAAGATGCATTAAGGCAATTGTAGGTTTGAAAAAAAAAAAAAAAAGCTGAGATAGAAGTAATATATTCTCAGAGATTACAGCGGTACATTTCTGAGAAAAAAATAACAATTTCAAGAAAAAAAATATGGCTATTATCTGAGATTACGAGGTCATGAATCTGCAACAAATGATGATCCACAACAGACTCGTTCACAACAACCACCTGAGCTGAAATCATGAGAATTTCCTGTAATAACATGAGGTACGAATAACAGACCGGGAGAGTCAGTGATGTGATGAGGCTGATCTGACCTTGTGAAGTGAAGTAAGCAAAGAGTCAGAGAAGAAAAGCTTTTGTCTAAGCGTTTGAGTTCACTTCGTCACTGACAATCCTGTGTCACAGTTCATGATATGTCCAGATCGCCACCATTCACTCAGCATCAGCAGCAGGTCGAGCTTACAACTTTTATGAATGTCATCTTTGTTTAGAGGCTAAACGGAGCAAAAAGCAGCAATTTGAATAAAAATCATTTGTTTAACCCCACGTGTTAACCTGTGTCTGTTTGCTGGGTTTCTGTACATGCATTTTTTAGAATTTTTCCTCAACAAAATGTCTCAGTTCATATTCCATTTGATTGGAAGCTAAACGCCAACAAAAAGCATTTGCCCCAAATCAATGTTTGCTGAATCGTCGGCGATCCGACAAATCTGTTCTTTCTCACCACCGGTTCTCCTTGTTCAAAGTGAAAAGATATTCCTTGAACGTGTTTCAGAGAGATCACGTTCAGGGGCGGACGGCCTGAAAATGACGCAAACAAAACCTAGAGAAAACTGTCAAAACGCTTCAGACAAACTGCCAGGATTTTTTAAAAAAGACAACGCAGTGTTTTCATGAAGAGAGAATTCAAACTTTTCATTCACTAGGCCACTGTGTGGACGATCCAAGACTGATGTGATGTACAGCATATAAATCATGTCTCCATACACAGGACGGGATCAATATGTGAACATCAAAGCCTGAACATTCCTGTGAATCTGATCAAACATTTCCTAAGTCTGTGCTGTACCACACTGCTCTGTGATAACATCCCCTCCTGTTGATTTTTTTGTTTGTTTGTTTGTTTTTTATCTCCTCAGTAGATTTTTTTTTAGGAGAGGTGAATGAGTGGAGATGACTGGTGGCTCAACCTTGCTGTTGGCTGGGTGACACATTAGAGCATGTACCAACGTGAGATGCTGAGCTGGATGAGTCACAGCGGAGGAGTTCAAGCATCAACAAACACTAAAACTGCTGCTGTGGAGTGAAAAAGCATCTGACAGAGAGGATCTGGACTTTCCCACGAGTTGGTAATACACTGATCAATTTGTGGATATTTGTCTCATCTGATATTTTCCGCTGATATCAAACTATGTTTTTATTTTTTTAGACGTGCTAATGAGTCCTGTTGTTAAGCTTCATTGAGACAATAAGGACCCACTCTGTCAAATCTATGAACTGCACAAAGCTGCTGAATGTAGTGTTTTCTGAGCCTGCATACATCACTGTCAGACAAACTTATTAGACTGGAGTTGTATTACAGGTATGGTAAGCATTGGCAAGGTCGCTGTGTCTTTGCCCAGTTTCTTTACCTTTTACATTTGTAAACTTGAACACCTTTCGATTAACAATTAAACGGATAAGACAGGAACCCGCACTTTATTACTCATCGTATCATTTTAGATAATAATCATAATAAAATGAGGCAGTTATTCACAGTTGTAGACTGTGACCAGCCGTGACTGTGACTAGACAAGTTTTTGCCACTGACACTTTCAAACAATCTTTGTTAATAAATGTCTATAATAAAACATCATTACTGATGAGACGCCACGGAGACAGATCGTTTTGTTTTGACGCAAACAGCCGTTATTTCGCTCTGTTCAACGACTCCAGACTCCACTGACAGAAACAGTCACTCAACCTGACAGAACTCTGGTGTTGCTGAACACTACTGCTGCCTGATCAGTTAGTTAGTTTTTCTAAAAAAGCAACAAAAACAACTTAATGCAACTAGATACTAGATTACTAACTTGAACTTGTCGATGATGTCTAGTATGTTAATGTTAGCTGTGGCCTCTGAGTCTGTTTGAATGGATGACATCGGCTTTTAGATTTGTTGTCTCAGATTAGACCATAAACTGTACGTTATGATAGACGACATGACAGCCCCTAAAAGAACAGCCAAGACCCCAAAACTAAAGACTTTAAAATATTTCATAAGAAAAGAAATGATCGAGACCAGGTTCAGCTGCTACTGAGCAAAAAAATGATAAAATAATCTTGAGGTTTATTAACTTCCAGATCAAACGCAGCCTTCCTCTCTACCATCCCTCTCACCTTAAACTTGTTGCCGACGCTGATGAAGCTGAGTTTTCCCGCCTTCTGCTTGACATCTTTGCTGTTGTTGGAGTTTTCAAAGAGCTCGCGGATGAAGCGGTCCTTGGACTCACTGATCAGACACTCCAGAGACATATGAAGAGCATCGTTGTTCTTCTCCACAAACTTGGTCTGAAAACAATTCAAACAGAGTTAAGAACCTGTTTTTCAAACTCCAGAGACGTTTTTGTTGATGTTTACTTGAATTTCAGTTTTTAAATTCTATTATCATTTCATTTCTTGATGTTTTTTTTTTTTTTGTCATGATTTTCTGCTCAGTTGTCCTGAATAAGATGCATCTGCTCACTTTATGAATACGTTTCAACGCTACAAATATCAGACAATACAATAAAGCAACAGTCTCATTCATAAGAGATCATGCGACAATATTTTTTCATTTTCGAAAATTTAATCTGTGTTTTTTATTATGGTCCAGCGATCAAAGGGAAAGAAGGAAATGATTTCATGTGACATTAATTTCATAGATGCCTCCAAGAAAAGCAGAACGTCTGTGAACGCACCGTCTCGTAGCACACGGCTCCTGCAAAGTGTCTGATAATGAATCCTTCATCGTCTCTCACGTTCCTGTGAACGGTCAGCTTGGATTTCCTGGGTACCTGAGGGACACACACACACACACACACACACACACACACACACACACACACACACACAGAGCCAATCACATGTGTGAACACGTGTGCACAGACACATATAAACCTTCAGATTCAGCTCCTGCACATTTTCCAGTTTTACAGTGACATGCTAATTCTCAGAGCTGTCAATCAGCGTGTGCTGGTAATGAAGATAAAGAGACAGTGTTCGGTAATTTATCTGTCAGCTGTGACACCACTCTGAGGCTTAATGTTAGTCTTCACTGAAACGTACTGTGTAGAGACCTTGATTATTAGACTTACACCACAAAATAATGTTGTGAAGGAAACAACGCAAGCAGAAATATTTTAAATTTACTGATATTTTCGAATGATAACTCAGAATAACTTAATATCAGTTTACGTCGCTCTTCTCACACTGATGTTTATTCAAGTCTTCATGTTTCTGATCAGTTTAGTTTCTATTAGTTATTTGATGATATGACACTGACTGGTGATCAGTCAGTGTGTTGTATTGCACAGTCTGTCGCTGTTTTGACTGCGATTAATCAGTCTACACTTTACAAATCAGTCAGTCAAGTCAGTAGTTTACAAACACATTATCTATTGACTGACAGGACGTCACCTCTGGGATGCGATGACGTGTTTTTTTTTCTGCTTCTTTCTGACATTTTCAGATTCAGAACAATGAATCAGTTAATAACCTTCAGATTGACGGATAATAAACATGACAGGGTCTATTTATGATAATGAGTTTTCAATCAGATACACAGGTCTGGATGTATGGACTGCTAGTTTTTAACCTTTTAAAGGAGTTTCATTTTTTTTTTTTCATAATGATCAGTCTCAGTGTGAATTATATGATTTTAAAAATGGAAACTGACTTGAAAATGTAATTCATAGTTCTTCCAGTTCAAAGGATAAAAATGCACTAAACGTTCACACTCTTTCGCACACCTCTGAGCGCTTGAACAATGTGTTATTATGCTGATGATGCGCTGCTTTATGTGTGACATATCAGGGTCTGTGTGGAAAAAAAAAAACTTTTTACAGCTCAACCACAATAAACTGACTGCAGTTATAGACTCCGAGGCTGAGAGAGAAAATTAAACGAAACCTTGGTGTCATTTTTGACTCTGAATTAAACTTTAGGGCTCATGTGGGGGTACGTTACCATCTGACAAATGTAACTGCAGTGAAGTCATCTCCCTTAATTCTGACTGAGAGAGACTGATTCACACTATTCACATCCAGCTGGCTACAGTAATACAACACTCTGGTCGCTGGTCAACACAAAGACACTCATAAGTTAGTAACAGCTGATTAAATTAATGAATTACAGAAATGGAGAAAATATTAGACCTGTCTTAAAACCTGTTTGTCTGACATGTTTGCAACGTATGAACCAGGGAGGTCAACTGATTGGTCATCATTGGAGCATATGAGAGCAACTGAAAATGTTGAAATCTTTGTTGTTTTTCTACTTGTTTGGGTGTTTTATATAATCCGCTTGTCAGCTTCGCTTTATTTATGTGATTTTCACTCACCGTCAGACGGAAGTGGTCCTTGTGTTTGTTGTGAACAGTGTCGGTAAAGTGCTGGTCGCTGGGTTGAGGTAGTCGGTTCTCTTCGTCCAGGATGTCCAGGATGCCGACCAACTTGGCCTCCACCAGGTCTGCGGAGAGATAGAGACAGATAAGTGACGTCTGTGTGCCAGTTAATGAAACTGCTGTGAATCGTCTCCCTGAGGCCACGTGTCAGATGATTACATCCAGGAGGTCTGATGTGAATGATTACAAATCTAAATTAAAGGTTAATTAAATGAGAACAGGCATAGAGATCATAACAGTTTCTCCTTGACCTTCTTGACTCAAAAGGTGATATAGGAAGGGGATAATGTCACCTCACTGTGATTATTACAGCTCTATCAGTACAGTATAATAGACCTGGAGGCTTTAATACATCATTGTGATGCCAGCTTCAGAGTCCTACAGCTTTGGATGCAACCTGCTCAGTTTGGATTTAGGGAAAAATCATTCTGTCGATGGTTCAACCTTTGTTGATCCATCAACCAATCACAGCTTCATTCCTACATGTTTTACATCGCTACAACAGTGGAACAATACTGGTGCCTCTGTGACTCTTCAAAGTCTGAACACTGGAAACATTTCTTATTCTTGTGTTTCAGCTGGACTAGAGCAGAGGTCATTCTAACAGTGATGTACCACTGACGCCATCTCTTGTATCATACCTGAAGTGGATGAAGGAATCAGCACTAAAACACCTCAGTCCCATCAGGACATACACACACCATCTTCAGTGTTTTTGGAGGCAGTGTTGAGGGAGGTGGAGCAAATATGTTCAGGTGTCAAATTAACATCCAGATCAAGACCAGGACCTGGGGTTTCCCAGCAGGTGCCGTGATCAGGGTATAAATCACAATCAGATGCAACAATGACGTACACATGATTTTAGTCATTTACTTTACAAGTTTGGATCAACGCCATCAAACCAGAGGACGCAATGTGTTGAAGCTCCTGATGCAAAAAAGCCTAAATCACCTCATCAACACTTCTGTGCCGTTTTCTCCAGAATGGACACCACCTTCTATGATGAACACAACATAGTGTTACACATGCTTGGTAGATTCAGACTCACTTCCACTGGGATGTAATAAACGTCTCTCACAATGATAAATAACAAAAATAATGAAAAATAAAAAATAATGAAATGAATAAAAATATTCCAGAGGTTTATATTCTTAAATTAGTGAGCAACACAGCAAAGCTTTAATCACTGTAATCATTTCAGTTGATATTTCTCTCCAGTCATGATGTCATTTATTCCCTCTGATGCCTATTCAGCTACATTGTAATATTTCATCTCATCATTTATATTTAGTTACATTTATCATAACAGAAATTTTACAGAAAGCAACAAAGACACAGCGGAGCGACGCCGGCAGAGGGAGAACAGGTTTCAGGGGATGATTCACTGATTCAGAGTCAGAGTCCGACATGAGGTGTCACTGAGGACGCGGGGTCACCGCCACATCTTTGGTGAGTAATGTTTCCCGATGTGAACAAACACAAGCGCACAACAGGACGTCGGACTCACAAACTCATTCACATCAGAACCAGCCGAGGCCGGGGCTGCAGCCTTGAAGCTCTGAGGATTTAGTTCTGCAGCTCTGACCAACAGCCAGACATTCGCCTTAAAAACGAAAAGAATCCAAGACATCCATTCATCTCTCCACGTACATCCACTCGACCTGCACTGAGTCGCTGAGAAACACAACAACGCCAGCGGAAACAAAACTCCTGAACAAACCGACCTTTACTTGAACTAAACTTCATGTGGAGACAAATGAATAAATGAATGAACCTGATGAATAAAACTCTGAAATACACTGAAAGACTGAATAATTTAGTTTTGGTTTAGTAAGAAACTAGATGAAGGATATTTTACAGTGATGAAAAGAAAATTATATTAAACATAATAATAAACTGAAAGATAATAAATATATTTTTATATATATATATATATATATATATATATATATATTATAGTATTTATGAAGTATATATAACTAACTATCTAATATAACTATTAGACTATATAGTGACAAAAACAAACAGAAAGAAATGAAAATATGAGCCAACCAAGAACAATCAGACTTCTGTCCAACATAAATTAGTTTTGTAGTTTCATGAGATTTTATTTGTCATCGTTTTGTTTCAGTCTCCACTATCCAGTCGTGTATCTACTGATTTTAATTCTCTGCAACATCAAGTGTGATTTTTATGTCCTCTGGTGGTTTTAACCAAACAAATAAATACATCTGAGTAATGTACAGTCTGGAGCCAATGGGCACAGATCATTGTTGTCGGCTGCGTTGGTGCCGCCCCCTCCCTCCTGCTGACTCTGTTGTAGTCGAGAGTCTGATATTGATGTTATGTCACGGAGCTGGACGTCAACAAACATAATAATTAACCTTTTTCACCTCTTATCACTTCACTTCTCTCTTTCTGTTTATGGAGGAATGAGGACACATTTCAGTCACATGCTCTGGGTTTTTATTACGTTGTCTCTTTACTTCACTGCGACACAGTACCGAAGCTTGGCGGTCAAACTGTGGAGGAGCAGCCATCGTAAAGCGACAGCCAGTGGCGCATTAAAGCTGATAATGAGCAGCTCGCTGCCGCCGCCGCCACCGCCACCAGGTCATAAACACAACTCTTGACGTTGCCTCCTCTTGTTTAGAACAAAGATTATCAAGACTGTGAGGGAGAATGTTAATAGTAATAATACAAAGTAAAACCTGCAGCGATGATTCAAGAAGGATTTATCTGAGAGAGAGTGACAGATTACGTGATTCACATCAAACTCCCATACATACTCTCTGTCAAACCAACGCAAGAATAAAAACATCCAAGTCAACACAAGTACTATGTGATTTCACTGTGTGAGACACGTCCCACACAAAAACAGGAAAATCATCACACTCATCAGGTTCATAGACAGAATCTCACATCAGCTCCAACAAGACACATAAGTCCCAATTCAAGTCAACAACAAGTCAAAACCATGAATTTACACAACACACCAGGTCAGATTCATAATGTCATTTATATTCTTTAATCAGATGGTTCCTAATTTACATCCATCCATCATCTAGACTGCCTCTCCTGACAAGGGTGGCAGCTTCTGGAGCTGACACCAGCTGACGGTGGGCGAGGGTCCATCACAACACTGACACTGACAGACAAACAAACATTTACCCTTAATTTAGAGTCACAATCACCTGCATGTGTTTGGACCGTGGGAGGAAACTGGAGAAAACCCACACAGACGCAGTGAGAACATTCAACTCCACATAAATATCGCCTCATGGTTGCTGTGAGGAGACAGCACAAACCCGACGTACATCAAATTTAAATACAGAAGATTTCCCAGATATCAGGAAATGTAATGGAGTGCTATACTAAAGCTGTTCTGTGTTTTGGACTTTGGACAACTAGAACAAATAGTAACATTATAAGAAAATAATCTCAGTCCACAGAGTCTAATCATTTCTGTCTCTGTCTCCGAACAATCAGCAGGTTATTTGTTTCTCAGAGAATTTTTATGCTGTCGTCTTCACAGAAACAACTTGTTTTTATTTCTCGACAGGCCAAACACGTCACAACACACAGTGGATGCCACAGTTTGCAGAATTTCAAAACGCATCCCAGCACTGCAGGGATGCAGAGAACATCAAGCTAAAACCCCAACACCAGAGCTAACAAAACACACTGAACGTGCCCACACTTAAAGCTCAGAGGATACTGGCAGGGTAATCTAGACTATTACTACCAAAAATATCTAAAACACATCACTGGGCTGTGAATGTGTTCAGGTAGGGAAAAGCTTTTTGTGTGCTTTTCCCTCTGTTTTGTGCACATTATGTTCAACACATTTGTAAAAACACAATTTCCTCTCGGTTATAAGAAAGTAAAATAAATATTTAACACTTCTGCAGCGTAACAATCTGATTGAAGATGAGCAACGGGTGCTGCTCTGAATGCACAAGCACCAGTGCAGCTTGGAGGGTAGCATCTTACAAACAAACCAGCCGGTGTGTGGATGACATAAATTAAAATTAAATGAATAAGTGAATGTTCGTACCTATGCAGTCCTGATTGTCGACATAGTGCACCTCGTTGACTCCGAGCCCCTCCCTCTGGTACAGCTCTTGCTCCTGGTATGCAAACGAGATATTTATAATGAGAGGCCATAACGATATCTGTGGCGCGTAACAGCATTCGTCTAATGAGGACGAGGGGCAACTGCGTGGTTCCGACCGCAGGGCACTGGAGCTGCTCACTAACAAATGGCACTTAGACCGAGCTTTCTGCTGTTACGCTTTAATACAAAACGAGCATGGAAAAGGTCACGTTGTTCATTCTGGATGTCACCGACAGGTGTTTGAACACCGCCGAATACAAGTCTGTAAATGGGAAGTTTTAAGGTGAATGAGATGTTCAAACAGATTTGAATCAAATTTTGGAACAGTTCAAGTGGACTGATGAGGTCAGAGCAGCATATTTTATTTCACATGTGGATTTGGAAAAACTATTAAGGGAGGCGACGGCGTTCTGAGGTCGACAGCTGCTGGTGGAGGTGGAGGTGTGTGTGTGAGGAAGGGGGGGCATTTGAGTGCTTTTTCATATCGTTATGAGAAAAATCTTCAGCTGCAACTAAATTATATGTGGAGCATCATTATTTTCTGAAGCAAAAATGAGGTGTTTTGAAACGCCGTCGACTCAGATGACGTCTGTTTTCACGCCTCTAACGGTTGTTTGGCTGCTGCAGACGCTGCAAGTCGTGGGTTTAATCCTACAACGAGACGACGGCTGTTCTACATCATTTTCCTACAGTCCATGTTTGAAAAAGTTTTTCTTTGGATATAATCAGTAATCATCATCATCATCCCAATATTTATGTAGCTCACCTCTTTCAGGATGCGCTCATTGAAGAACTGCTGCAGTTTCTCGTTGCAGTAGTTGATGCAGAACTGCTCAAAGCTGTTGTGTTCAAAGTACTCTGCAAAAGAAACCACAGTCAGTTGAAGATGCTGCATCACTGTCAGAGGAACATTGACAAGTTGAAGTGTTTTAGGAAACAACGCAGCGTGTAGCTGCTCCCTGACACGGTCAGTGTCTCTTAGTAAAACCAGGTCGGAGACAAAAAAAAACTTTGCATCTTAAATAAATACTACTCCTACTGTATTGGATCTCTACCAGGATTTAATCTGTTACATTCCAGATGTCAGTGTTACACAGTGATAAGTGATACTGACCAAAGCCAGCGATGTCCAGGACGCCGATGAAGTTGGCGGAGGAGTCGAAGGGGAAGCACTGGTTGACTCTGGTCACCACGTGGTCGAACAGACAGCTGTACACCGCCTTCGCCAGTGCGTCCCGAGCATTGTTGGCCTGCTCCACTTTCAGTGGCACTCTGTAAAAAACACACAAGGATAAGGCGGTCAAAATAATATACTGTGTCTATTGTTGCATGGGAGGCAGCTTTGCTATTTAGGACTATGCTGATGTAATCTGAACTTTGTTGCTAGAGTAGTATCGTTAGGAGAACTTTCAGGTTGGTTTCATTTTGTTTGACCTTTTTGCGTCTCGGGAAGAGAAAACAAGAAAGAATCAACTGATTCACCTATACTGACTGTTGATCTCTCAGTAACAAATAAAAACTGTTGTAAACACATTAAACAACTAGTGTGTAGGATTTTGGTGTCACCTAGTGGTGAGGTTGCAGTTTGCAGACTCCCTCACCTCACCCTTCCTTTTACAAGCCTGAAGAAAAGAAAATTTGACCTTTAGAAACATTCCAATCTGATAAAAACACCGTGACAGAGTCGCAGGTGAATATATTGAAATAAAATCATAGTTGTTGATAGATTTTCCCATTTCTGACCCTCAATCCTACCCACTGGACCTTTAAAATGTCTGAATACGTTTGTAAAATATTGTATGGGAGTAACAGTTAAAGCTCAAGAGCCATTTAAAAAGGAAGCACTTGGTGGATTTCAAGTGTCACTTACAAAGATGAAGTACTGGGAGCGGCTCAAAGTGTAAAACACAGAGACTGAATGTGGTTAAACAGTTGGGACGATCCACACTCAAAGGCCCATTAACTAACACATGACAACAGACCAAATAACCGACCGATGACATGTCATCTAGTATTTCCATTTAACAGAGGACAGTTTATGATGTTTTAACACAAACCAGAGCACAAACGAGAAACAAAATGACAAGAAACTCTACAGCAATTGAAAAAAAAAAAAAAACTAAAAACGGTCCTGCTTTCCTCTGCTTGATAAGACGTTTATTTCCACATTTTATGACATTTATCAGCAGTGAAAATAACAGTGACAACAGCTGCGGCTCTAAATTAAAACAATTGTGTAAATTTGAAAACTCATTTACACCGAGAACATCTGATAATTACCACATGTTCCAGACGCTGTTTGGTTGGTGTAAGGCTCAATAAAACGTCTCGTTAATTATAAGGTGTTTAACACTCTCCGCTCTCTTTGGTTTCTTCACAATGTGTGTAACACATTGAGCTAATCGCCTAAAACATGAACCTGCCTCTTGAAGATAAACCGAGTCTCCTTGTTCAGCTGCATCTAAAAGATATTACAGTCAGTATAAAACCAACAGGCCGTCAGACTTTTGGAGCAGATAATCGAATTATTGACAGCTGGGCAGAGAGAGAGAGAGAGATGTGAAGTGGCGACCGCCCATAAAATTGCAACAGAAAACCAGTAGCGGTGGAGCGGCTCTGCAGATGCTCTATAATTGCTTCTGACTGCGTGTGAGTGCGAGGGTCAACGACGACGGACAAAAGCAGCGCCCCGATGGCAGAGGCCATATGAAGAGTACCGCATTAATCTGCCACAAGTGAAGCTGATGTTTCTGCTCCAGGCTTCACCTCTGGACTTTTTAACTTCAGTGCACTTGACGACACGGAGAGAAAAAAAGTCAACTACACTAAAGACTCCCCGAGCTCTGAATAACGACAACTTCTAAAATCCACTTCCCTCTGTGACAAATTATCTCCTCTGCACATACGTTTTTTTTTTTTTTTTTTTTTTTTTTAACCGTATGCGACATCACAGACCACAGCGGTGACTGATCCCTGCAGGTGCCTCGCTGCTGTTTCTCGAACACATTATGCTGCAATGGGCGACCGACTGCAGCAAGGGCAGAGCCCCCAACACTGCAATCTGTATGCATGCCCATCACAATCACAATGGACTGAATATATACATACATATGTACATACATATACATATATTTCTTATTTTTATTCAGGCGTCGCTGTCAAAGAGGCCGACCACACAGTTGTGACATGACATGAATAATGAAGGCGCCTTCGGTCCAGTAAGTTGTTGTGCAAATAGAAAATAAATGAAAACATGATTCACATCAAGGTCTTGTTACCATCCTCTCCTAAACTCCATCACGTCACCTGGAAAACAAGCGTCCTCTCCAGGATGAGCACTCCTCAGGTTTCTGGCTATAACTTTTAGAATTTAAAAAATTAGGTTAGTGTCTCTGGTTTGGAGGTCTCCAGGTCACCTCTGTTATTTACGATGATGCGGTTCTGTTTGGCTCTATCGGACCGTGAACTTCAGCTGCACTGGGTAGGTTTTCAGAGGTCATGGTTCTCTTGATCGCTCCAGGTGAAGGAGTTTAAACATCTCAGGGTCGGTAAGATGGAGCGGAAGGTCAACTGACGGGTCATACTGCAGCATCATGGAGTAGATGGAGTTGAGCTGAAAGGCGAAGCTGTTGATTTACCAGTCAATCCAACCCTCACCTGAGGCGCCTGAGCTTTGGGAAGTAACTGAAAAAATGAGATTGCAGATACAAGCAGCCAAAATGAGTTTCTTCTGCAGGGTGGAGGTAGTTCATCTGATCAGGATCCATCCTGGGCGCCTCCTGATGGAGATTTTCAAGGTCCTCAAGGAGACCAGGGACACGCGAGACAGATTACAGCTCATCTAACCTGGGAACATGTTAGGAAACCTCAAGAGGAAAACATGTGCAGAGACACCAGGACTACATCACTGCACTGCTGCCACCACGAGGCTAAAAATGACTACGGTTTACACATTTACGCACATATTACCACTGTGGAAGTTTACTTTTGACCTTGAAAGTAGTGGTATGTTTATAGTAATCCTCCAGGTCAGCTGCAGATTTTAATGTTATCTCTCAAAGTTCATCCACTTAAGAAGCGAGATGTCACCTAGAGGTGAGTTAAGTTATTGTCATTTTTACTTTTAATTTTGTTTATGAAATTACATTGAATGTAACACCCCTGAGTCTCTGAGCCAAAAGTCAAAAACAAAACAACTGAAAGTGTTTCAGTGATGAGAGAAAATCACAAGCACAGAGCAAACGCTGAAAATCTGACTTATCGTCCATCAACAGTCCCACAGCTCCTCACCTCCATTCCTGCCCTCTGCGTCTCTCACTTCGCTACCTGCCATGTTTAATTCATACCACCACCGCCGCCTCCTCGGAGCTGGAGCGGCGCAGCCTGAGGTTGTAATACTGCAGCGAGGCCTTCCCGTTTAAAAACCAAGAGGGCTAAATGCCAGGGCGGCATAATATCAGAACACTAATCACACAAGTAGCCTAATATGTATTCCCCATGGGCCTCTGCACCGTGAATGTTTTTTCACTTTGTAATTACCGATGTCACCGTTTGTGTAAATTGTGCTCTCTGAAGATGCCTGCTGGTCTGCAGCTGCTCCCAGCTCTGTCCTCAAAAACCCAATGTGGGAAAACAATGGATTTTAAATTGGAATTTTCAGCCATAAGAGATATATTAAGATATGTGACGGAGAGATACTTGAGTTTTGTATGAATATATTCTGTATGAATCCATCCTGCTCTGCTCCCATGACATTATATTTATATGTGTCACTTCCCAACAAGTTCTGTTTTTTCTCTGTTCTTTTAAAAAAGAGTTTGGTTCAGAAGTGTATCTCTGTGATTGTAGTGTACTTCATCATTATCAAACAAGCCAGCATGATCAGTTTTGGATTCCACTACAAATCAAGGCACTATCACTACAACAATAGCGGGGTAAGAGTCTTGTTCATTGATATGCACGGCTGAATTCATCTCTGATAATAAAGGAGAGCTACCTCTGACGAAAATGCCTCTACCAGCCTGTGATCTGTGTTGTTAAGTGACTGTGGGTCAGTTTTAAAGAGAACCTAAGTTGATTTCAAGGTGCAGTTCTTTCAGAGCAAACCTTAACAAAGCTCTCCAAGTTCCATTCACAGATGTGGTTTGAGGCTCATTGGACTGAAGAGGTTACAAACCATTGAAGCGCAGTCATATCTATTTATCAATTTTACAAATAACTTATTCATTTTAAAGGAGGTTGAAGCAGAATTAATTCATTGATGTCATACCGACTTTTGGAGATTGTACCAGGAGGAAAATGATCCAGAACACTGAATTAAATGACATAAGAGAGGGAGTGAAATTTAGATGGATGTGTTGAGGCCACAGAGGTTTCTGCAGGTTTGTTTAATGAAACGTCTGATTGGTGCCAAGCTGACAGACTGACCCCCCTCTCCTCACTCAAATCCTGCAAACTGTTAACTGCTGACCTCACATGCTGAGGTTCCCATGATTGGCATCTCCCATTTTCTTTTGCCCTCCTGCTTGATCGTTCACTCTGTCCCTAACTCGGCCGAAATTACACTTTACATTAGATGTTATTTCATATCTTTCTCTCTCTCCCATCCGACTACTTTTCTCTCTGTTTGTCTCTTATCTTTCACTTTACCTAAGGGTCAGTCCATTGAAACTATGTGCTCTGATCCTCACAGCCGCCCCCCACCCCATCTCTGAACTTGATCACTTACCTCCATTAAGACACAGAAAAAACTTAAATTAAAGGTTAAAGAACCTTTGTGGTCATCTTAAAGCTTTTACCAGACCCACTGAAAATACTGTACCCCAAGAAGAAAGGATACTGACTACAGTCACAGCCTGGTCCACACCAACAATCACTATCAATGTAAGAGTTTTTCTCCATGACAACACATTTATTCAACTCACAGTGCATTTTGTGCTGCTTTTATTCAAAGCACTTTACCACTGACACACACACACACACACACACACACACACACACACACACACACACACACACACACAATACACACTCAAAAACTATCAAAGGAGAGCTACCATAAATAACGTCAGCCTGGTTGTTAGAAAAAATTAGAGTTCATTGCTTTATCTCCAAGGACACGTCCACAGCTGGACAAGACAAGACTAAACAACCAACTAGAGGCTGTAACACAGACATTGTTGTTGACATTTCTTGTGGTAGATCTTCTTATTAGAGTCCAACCAAAATATTGGTTTATATGGATCCTTTTTATGAGACAACACTGGTCTGTAATATATATATTAGTATCATCTGCATATATGTTGATGCACATATTATATGTGTCAATATAAAAAAAATTAAACATAACGCAGAATACAAAACAATGCCTGACAAACCAATTAACCAGACAACCTATATATGTAACCTACATATGTTGTATAACATCCCATACTTGGATTTATCTTACTGTCTGTTAATGGTACATGCACCAAAATATCTAGTTTTGGTCACAAACCTGTGATTTGTAAAAAAAACTTGCTCCACCACCTGTGCACAGTTGACAACTCAGCAAACTTCCAACAATTTAACTCAACCATCATCTACCTCCAGCCTGGGTTGCCTTTGTTGCTTTATAATAATGTCAGTTATCTCTCCTTTGCTGAACAATAATCTGTGGAAATTCTGTAAAAAAAAAAAAAAAAGATGCCGTCATTCTTCTGTCGTTCTTGTCTGAAGGACAGTCAAATCATCTTTTTGTCTGTCTCCCACTGTCTCTCTCTCTCTGCTTTACGCCTTTCGTAATCTTCCTTCTACAATTTCTTCCTTCATTTCCTTCTGTAGGCCCCTGAGCTTCTATATTGAATTCTTCTTAAAAGATTGACATTTCATTAAAATGTCAATGGGGCATATCTCTGTCAACTACTGCTCTGTGAATATTCTGAAGACTGGGTGATGAACACAGACATGACTGAATGCCAATGTTATCTGCCACATGTATGACTTGACACATGCAAACGTCACACATAAAAGCTCGTTTGTGTCTTTTTCTGTTGGAGCGGCAGGAATGGGTAGTAATCACATTCAAACACCAGACTCCCCACCTGAAGTGTGTCTCATGGCAAAACTGTATGTTTTCAAACCAACATAATAAATAGACATCCATCATATAAAACAGCTTCCACTACCAGTGACAACAAACTAGCCAAGAAAACAATACAAAATTAAAACTCTCCAATGACAATTTTCATCATGTTTCCACAATCAAAAGTAACATCATCACATTCTAATAAAAAACCCTGAAGATATGATGCTTGATTTTAAGCAGTAAGAGTAAAAGTAAAAAAAAGGAGTAAAAATTCTGAAATTGCTGTATGAACTCATATTCTTACAAGTACAGGGTGATATGGGTTTTTGGTCCATTTGTGTTGAAGATAATTGGTTTTATTATGTATTTTATGTCTCTGGTCACCTGCACCTGCAAAAAAAAAAAAAAAAGATGGTTTCTCTGCCCTCCTTCTGTCCTCATCAGGTAAGGATAAGGGATACATAACAACCCACACTCCATCCTCCAATAATGACCATGAACTCGACATGATCAGAGGAATAAATGGGACTAAAATGGTGTTTTTCTGAAAAGTAGATGTGCTGAGAAATGAGATGACAGTGTCTCCTCATGTCAAGTCAACCCAAGACATCCCTCAAGACGTTGCCAGTACTTAAGAGTCTATCAGGCAACCATAGTTGTCCTTTGACAGCAGTCGCCATTATGTGTTGCCCTGTAGATTCCTTCAACACCACTAATTGCCCCGGGATCAGTCAGATCAGTTGTGACACAATAATCATATTTATAATTGGCCAAGCAAGTGTAATGTGTTGTCAGGACAAGTGTCAACCGTCATCAAACTTTTCTTCTGCCATGATTTGACAGCACAAGCATGAGCCCGTCTACTTTTAATTACTGCCTGAATACAAATGAGGTAACCTTGTATGTGTTTGGCTCCTGCAGAGAAAAAATAAATTGTCTTGTTAATGAGAGTGAAGTGTCTTCTGACTTCTGCACAGCTGAAACACCAACTCATTCTCATTCAGCCTTAAAAGCATCCGAGGTTCCTGGCGGCATCAAAATTCAGTTTGTTGACTTGTAATTAGGTACATTTATGTTTGAGTGCCTCTACAGGTGCATTATGCGTTTACCACACTATTTGTTGGATTCATTCTGAAGCATGTCATCGTGTAATTACATCCTCTAAGTCAGAATCCTGATGACCTGACGAGACCGTTTGACTAAGAACCAAGATGTTTTCTGTTCATTTAGAAACCATCTGAGTAATGATCACTGGACTGAGCAGTCAGAGTAATGTCAGCAGCAGGTGAACTTGTTAGTCTGAAGACTTTAACAGTGCGAAAACTTTCTGACCACAATAAGCTGACATTTCTGCCAAGCTGAAGTCCGGTTTTAACACTGATAGACTTGGGTAGGATACAAGCTTCATCCATATGCAACACCACCTGAAGGTCCAGTGTCAGTATTCTGTCAGAATACTGACAGAATTGGGAGACCAAATGAGAGTCCACCATGTTTGTTTAGTAGCGTAGTAGAGTGGACAAACCAAATACTGATTCTAGAGATCGGAGGTCTCTTGAATCATTACACTGGGTTGTAAGGTTAGAGCATTTGAACTAAATGGTAGACTGTGTATAAAGATAAACTTTAATTATGTTATTTTTATTTTTTATTGTCTTAAAATCGTTTCATTTAACTTGGTAGGTGTTATATCATTTCTCTTTTTTTTTTTAAAAAAAGGGTTTTTCACTACTTTTCGCACAGTTTACAGAGGCTACATTCACATTTCACTGTGTTGTGACTTGTATGATACATGTAACGAATAAATCTTTGAATCTTTGAATGTGAACACGCTGAACATCTGCTTGTGAAAAGATTTCGTTTCCAAATGTACACCGAGCAGAAAATAACACATAAAGGAAACAAAAAGATGTGAAATATCAGATTTTAATTCCCTGCCTCTCATGCAGCCGTCTGTGCTCCCACTTACAGAATCCAGACAAATAAATATCCAGCTTCAACAGATGCAGTGAGGCTGGCAGGAGCTGTAACTCTCCGCCTTGCAGGAATTTTACTGCCTGTAAAATTAAAACAACAATCCATGAAAATTTCCGACACAAAAGTGGTTGCTACTGTGATGTCATGTCAACCACTTCAAGTCCAACTGAGTTGACCTTTATCCAGATCAGGAAAAGATTCCACTCCATCTATTGGCCTACATCAATAAAACTGTCTGGATTTGACGACATGTTAATTCTGTTCTATTAACGTGTGTCTTGATTGATCTGATCACAAGTGAACAGATCAGTATGTCTGCATGCAAAGCTCACCACATCATCGTCATTTCTACTCTGTTGCTTCTCCTTAAAAGAAGAAATCAAACACAATACAGACTGAATATGTCCATCTTCATGTTCCAGCCAAAAGAAACAGTCCAAGATGTTTGATGATATCTCTCTCTAAGCTGGGGGGAAATGTGGACAAAGAAAATTACATAGGACATCAGGTGGGTAGACGGTCCTTCGATGTGGCTCAGGACACATCAGTGAACAAAATGCTTAAAGACTGTGGCCTCATGTGGACAAGACCAAGTCCAAATGTGTCACTGGATGCCGACTGTTTGCTTCAAATGAAAATTACAAGGCAGCGATTATTAAAACGAGAAGTCATCAAGTTTCTCTTAAACTAAAGTCAATTTTATATTAATTCAAAGCTACACACTGATCACACACTTGTTGAATCCTTCTTTGTCTCGAGCTATATCAATATAAATACAATTTCAAGTCTCTTTAGATGGTTACTGCAGCACAGCCACATTTATATTCACATCACGGTATGTTCTTTCTCTCGACTCTTATAAAAGAGCGACTCTTTTTGACTCCAGTCAATAACTTGATTAAAACTGTTTCCACTGCTGATCATTATTCTGTCACCTCTGACAATCGGGACCACATTTCCCATTAAACTCCCTGTCTTACTGAACAGGTTCCACTCAAGTCCTCCTCCTCCTCTTTGAAGGAGATGAACAAGTTGGAAGGATACATTTTTCCATCCCTTCATCCAACCATCTGCCCTCAGCAGACAGTCTGCTCGCCTCCTTTCTTTCCTCAGTCTAAATGTTTTTTTTTTTTTTTGGGCTTTAATGGAGAGAATAAACATGCTGGAAGTGATCTTTTCTTCCTCCATCAGCTTTTCATTCCCTCCACCATCTGCCGTCAGCGGGAACTCTGATGGCTTGACATCAATCTGCTCAGAAGAACAGCGCCCTCTTCAGCTTTTGACACAAAGAATTACAATAATTAAAACACTAATCGATAAAATGTCTACCTCTCAACAGAAGTCAGAGGTGATGGTCTGATCACTTGTTTCTTTTTCAGCTTCCTGTTATTGTGTTGGTGATGTGCAGATGTAGGACATTTAATCTGGAGGAATAAAAGCAGTGGGCAGAAGGTTGACGTGTCACCAGGACCTGTCAGCCACCGTCAGCTCAGCAGGAGACCAAGTGACCAGCAGGGTTGCATCAGCTGACACTCAGAGACACAGACAGAGACAGGAAACAGATTTTAATTCATCTGCACCGGCTCCTCTTTCCTCAGACGACAGCGGAGAAACAAACATTAGTGTGGGAGGTTTAAAACCGAGAGGCTTGGCATTCAGACAGCGTGCACCAGGACCTCGCTGCCAGCAAAACAATCACAGGCTTCAGAGCAACTGAGTTCAGACTGAACGCAGACACAGATTGGGCTCCAAGAGGCTGTCACTCTGTCTGTGTTCACATTTCTACATCTGACAGTTTCTCCATGTTCACTATATGTCGATATCTCAGTCACAATCATCGTCAGGTAAAGACAGATCATTTGTATTCCACCACAAAGCATAAAAACATCATTGGTAACAGATATTTAAGACAACAACAAAGGGCCATTTGTCCAGCAGGTTTTTCTTTCAGCCAAATATGACATCCCAGAATCCAAAGGTGACATCTTCAAACTGTGCAAACAAACTGACATTGAAAAAAAAAAAGAGAAAAGCAGCAATTCACATTTTCGTTGGCGTCGATGTGGCGAAAATGTTTTTGAAGAACGTTTTTATTGAAAAGTTGTAAATGTTGTGTAGTTCGCCAACAGCACATCCACACCAATCTGTGTAAATCCACTGAACAAATGTGACACCCTCTTGTAGTCATACAGCACTGAGACTGAACAGGCTCCTCCAGACTCCTACTGACCAACAACATTAGTATTAGTTGTTTGTTGAAACACAACACCATCATTCAATCAATGACCACTGTCCACAAAGTCCTGTTACCAGATTTCAAACATAAGTGCGAACATAGTGTAAAAGTAAGTAACAGTGTTGGGCTGGATCAATGGCAAACCCTCTGAGAACTGTATGTCATGGTTTTTATAATAACTCGACAACTTGACAAAAATACAGAACAAATTGCGTTCCGTATGTATTCAAGGATGTGCCTCTTCTCACTCATGTCGGTACTTTTGCAGGTGTTTTCTCTTTTGAGGACGTGGTGGAGGATCGGGTGTAGTGGACATTTTTAAAAGGCGTGGGTTTCATGAGCAGCGCTGGTGAAAGCACCTTTGGAAAACACCTTTGGTACAGTTGTGTTTTTATATTTCCTGTGGATGTTTCTCTCAGCAATGTCCTCATTTGAATGTGGATCAGTCTAAACTCTGCAACAGCCTCGAAGTCACACCTCCTCGCTGCCTTCGGTTGGGCGTCACTGTGTGAGCAGTGTAGTCTGGTGGCTGGGCAGCAGCGGGGAGGTGTGTTTGTTTAGGTATCTGTTTTCTCCAGCTCTGAGGATGAGGTAGATTCTGATACCTGGAGCTCTCCCTCAGCGTTGTGCACTGAGCCGTTAAAGTGGTATAACACTGAACCCTCCTCCTCCTCCTTCTCCACCGCAGCCGTTACGCTTCACAGGTTCACATTTATCTTGTTAAACTGGAGCAAAATAGTAGAGATGTGAATAGTCCAAGCCGCCTGTCTGACTGTGGATGTTAGTTTCGGCCTTTGTCTGCCACCAGGTCTCACTGGTGTTTTTAGATTAGTCCTGTCATACAAATCAATTACAGCCACTCAACAAAGGCAGAGTAAAGAAAAAGAGAGAGATAAAAAAAAAAACAAATCAAAAGTTAAATATCTGAAAAAATAAACTGAGTTGCTGACAAGTTGTGTAAGTGTATGTATGTAAATATATATACTGTACCTATATATACACTACTGAACAAAATCTTAAGACCGGGGGAAAAATATTCACAAGTATTCACATTTTACCTTGGTGGATCATAACCAGGTTTTAAAGAGAGCTTCAAAATACGAAAAGAAGAAACAGGAGCAAGAGACAACAAATAGAAAGTAGGCAATTTATTGAAAATTGCATTTAAACTCAAACAGGCTGTTCACAAGCTGATCAAAAGTTTAAAACCATAGCCTTAAAACATCCAAAGACGGAACAAAAAATGTCAAAACAAGACTCAGTGGTGAGTAGCCACACCGTTCTTTTTGATCACCTCAAAAACACTTGATACAAGTGTTTCCAGGAGGCTGGTGGAAATGTTGCTCCGTGTGGTGAAGATGGCTTCACGAAGGGCATCCACGGTCTGAAACCGACGGCCATTTTTGTAAAATTCCTTTGCCATCCATCCCTCAAACATTTTCCATGGGATTCAGAACAGAACAGGCGAACATGCAGGATGGTCCAAAAGAGTGATGTTATTCTCCTGGAAGAAGTCTTTTGTCCAGCGGCGTTGTGAACTGCAGCGCTGTCCTGTCCTGTCCAGTAATTATCGCACAGACGAGGGCCGACGTTTGACGCCCCTGCACAAACTGAAGCGCCATCGATCCATTGAAGGAAAAAGCAATCCAGATTCAGTGTCCAACCTTTTCAGCGATGGCGCATTGATAGAGGCCTTGCTTGTGCAGCTCAACCATTCTGCCACGTTCAAAATAAGACAGCCTCTTTGCCCTTGCCATCAGGAGGTCATGACGATGTCAACACCTGACTGAAAACGACATGAAAGCCAGATCTTTGCGCAGATTTGCACGTTTTAAGGCTATGGTCTTATTTTTGATCAGCTGATAAACAGCCTGTTGTGTTTAAATGCAGTTTTCAATAAATTGCCTACTTTCTATCTTTTGTCCCTTGTTCCTATTTCTTCTTTTTGTATTTTGAAGCTTTATTTAAAAGCTGGTTATGATCCACCAAGGTGAAATGTGAATACTTGTGAATATTTTTCCCCTGGTCTTAAGATTTTGTTCAGAAGTATATATATATGCATGAATGCAGGATGAAAATGAAGAACAATAATGAGAAAACATTGTGGGTACAGGACGTCCTTGGTTTCCTAGCACAAACAAATTAATAAACATGCTGTCACACCACATCTAAAGATAAAAGGATTCATAAATGATTCTGACAGGCAGGATGAAACTCTGGTCCAGTTCTGAGTTAATGCCAAACTGTGAGTTTGTGAGGTCGTGGTGACCTTGATCTTTGACCTATGGCCACTAAATTCAAATCACTTCATGCATGAGTCCGAGTGAAGGTTTGTGCAAAATTTAAAGAAATTCGCACAAGACAGTTTGGACCAGATGCATTAAGACAAATCTCTTGACGCTGTCATTTTGTCGCCCCCTGTTGTTCACAATAAGAATGACAGAGGTAGCTGTTTGGCAAAAAAAAGCTCAGTCTCACACTTTTATGTGATAGGAAAAACAATCAAGTGCACCCCCACCCCCCACGACGCCTTTGATATATCTCTGGATGGTGTAAATCTATAGATCTTAACAATGTGAAAATCTGATTTCAACAACACCAAACACACTCACACAACCTCTGTCACACAAACACACATGTGAATGTCAGAGCACTGCAGCGAGAGCAAAGCACCATATGTGCTCTGACATGTAGTTGTCACACTTAATCCAACACCACAATTAGACTCACAGTTCAGCGCAGGGGTGCTGTCGTTCTCTGTTCAGAATTTCAATGTTCAAACATGAGCTGTGCAACAAACACTGTGCAGCTTAGTGATGATGACACAGGCTCATGTTTCAATCCTACCAGACAGAGGACATGTCCACATATTTCCTGTACAGTCAGTGTACACGATTACAGCTTCATCTGTTCATTTCCTGGATAAAAGTCTGCTTCTATTCACCTTGCCTTTCTAAACGGGAGCCATTAATAACATTAGACGAGGGTGTATTCTGTCATTATTATCTGTGATCCCTCAGCACTGGCAGAAACCGTAAAGGTCACATTCACTGAAAGAGCCCGTAAAAAGGGCTCATCTTCACTTCTAGAGGTGAATAAAATAACAAATAACAAATGTGACAAAAAATACAAAAAAGCTTGGTTTAAAAATCAGAAAAACTATAGAATTATTATAGAATAAATTTGAAAGAATGCTTTTTTTGTATTTATACGACTGACAAGAATCACAAGGCCGTTTGTGGAGTTGTTGTGCCCCAGAATCTAAACATCTCAGAGCTCAAAACACATTGGAAACAATGTTTAACACCAACGTCAGAGCTGTGTGTTGGTGAGAATACAATGATATGACACCTACAGTGATAAAGAGGTTACAGTTCATTAGACTGTGACCTCCAATGATACTTCAAACAAGGCAAAATATTGCAAATTGCATTGCAACCATTTTAGGAAAAAAACACCTTCACATACAAAAGATCTGAACAGCATCTTGTCACATTTATTCCTTGTGTTTAACTTGCTGTGTGATTCTAGTTCATCTCCTTAGCACCACCTTTATTGTGGAAACCAAAACAAAACCTTCCTCCCTGACTGATCAACCGACTGTAGTAACGTCACCATCCAGATAGGTTTACAAATGCTAACATTCAATGCTACACAGGTTCAACAGCTGTTGGAGCCAAATATTCTGAAGATGAAAAGTTAAAAGGAAACTTGACTGAAGCAGATGCTCATGTCCTATTTTAAAAACTCTTCATACTGATCAGCATATTGTCTGTTACGGACACTTGTCATAGACCAATACTAGTCAATAACAACAACCAACGAATACACTGGTCATCTATTAAGGTTTTGTGGTGAGTTAGTCCTCCATAGAGCCGCCTTCACCTTGATCTTTGACACACACCACTTTATATATATTCCTGGCACGCAAACACTTTAAAATAAACGGCACAATGTCACACTGGCCCTACTGGGACTATCACAGGACCGTCTGGGAGATGTAGGAAACAGTTTGGTGAAGTAGAAGTGATGAGGCGGGCTGAGTGGGAGTGATAAATGTGGATGACAACCTTCCGGCAAACACTCAGTCTCCTCTTTGACCTTTTCAAATCAAACCAACTTCACTGGCCAGACGCTTTAGCGCAAGTCCAGATGGCTCTCCGCTTTATTCTTATTAACTGCTGGCAACAACACTCAGGTTTGATCCCGTGTTTATCTGCCACTGTTCCAGGACAGAAAAGACGAGCGAGCGGACCTGGCCAGCTGTTAGAGCGCCAGCAGGCGGCTGCTAAACAGAGCCTCGTTTCAGTTTACTGTACACTACCATGTCAGCTCAACTTAGTGGTCTCTCTCTCTCTCTCTCTCTCTCTCTCTGCTCGGCGACAGTGAGCGAGTGGACCCGTGGGTGTTGTGTGTCCCTGTGGATCAGGCCTGCTCAGTTTTCAAATGCAAATAACTCAAAGTGTTTGCCAGGTTTCTTTGCTGCGGTGGTTCTCAACCTGAATCTCAGGGGTCCCACATGTTTTCATGGGAGGTGAAATTTCTGCTGCACAAAACGATTCGTTTCTTTACAGATATTTTCTTTTACAAAAACAGGATTTAGTGAAATCATCTCGCCACAAAGTGCATTTAGTTGATATTTAGATGCTTTTGCTCAGGAGCTCTCTGTTTCCGAGCCCATTAAAGGGTGTGTGTATGTTTTTGCTAAATCAGCTGCGTCCTGCCACCTTCACAGAGGACGCCCTCTGTGAAGGCCAAACCAAGATGAAACAGTCTGATCTGGTTTTACAGAGCTTTTCCTGTTTGAATCAGCGTCCCATTTCATCCTTGACCTTACCTTGAAACACTGTTCTGTTGCCTAGCAACCTTGACAGCTGGATGTTGATTGAGTTGAAACCTGCTATTTGCATTTAAAAGTATCTCCATGCCTCATTCTCTTTCTTTGTATTTACCACTATATTCTCATTGAAGTGTTTTGTCTCGAGCTCCATCATCCATTGAATCCTGGGATAGGTCAGGTCCTTGAGGACCTGCACATCACAGGTTTTACTGCTTGGAAAATGAAAGATGCATATTTGATGCAGTTCTGGTTCTGTCTCACCGCTTTCATCACATCATATTCACACAAAACGTTCTAAAGGAAACATGCAACCAGGTCACACGTCAATATACATATATGACGCAACCTTACGACACAACATAAGGTTTATAAGTTACATAAGTTTATGTTAATGTTAAAGATGTGGCTGTGACTCTTTGATATACAAAGGTCATTTCCATGAATTCGTAACATCAAGAACCATGTTGATATTAAAACTGTGAAACAGAAGCAGCAGCTGTGGTTCAGTCCTGTGGAGGTGATCTCTATGAGCTGGGTGTTTCTGTGCGTGTGTGGTCTCTTACTTGATGACCGTTCCTTTGGCGCCCCCTGCTGTCGTGAGCATGACCCTGGTGGTGAGGCTGACTCTCAGGTCCTCCTCCTCCAGGCCCAGCAGCTCAGCGCAGTGCTCCAGAGTCTGACTGGACTGGTTCTTGATGGCGCAGCCGCCTGTGAGATGAGCAGAGGGGCAAATATTAACACCAGGTTTGAAGAAAACTCTGGAAAACGACATCATGACCTTCTGTTTCACCTTTGACTTTAACTCCAGATGTTCTTGAGGAATTAAGTGAACTGATGTACTAATAACAAAAGCTCAGAGATTTGTCCAAAACTATTTCGAGTAGATCACATGTCACATTAGTGACGTGATGTTGCACATGGAGCCTCTAAAATAATCTGGTCAGATACGTGCTCCACATGCATCAAACTCCACTGGAGGAAATGTTCGACACCAGATTATGAAAACCCCTCTGTCTTTATGGAACATGGGTAGTGATTTTTGTCACTAGGCGAATTTTATAGTTTCTTATACTACAGTTCAGTTGACCTTGATTGTTTTGTACAGTCTGTTGTTGTGATAAATATAGTTGGACCAGCTGTCAGGTGCCAGTGGCTGAAGCAGCAGTGGGCCAGTGGATATAAAAACAAATGTCACTACAGATCTGATCAGACAGAGGTCAAGCAAAGGTGATAAAAGTGTGAAAACACACCACAATTGTATTGTATATAGTGTCAAAGCTTAGAATACTTGTAGTAAACAGAAAAAAAGCAGAATTTCCATCATAGTATTTAGTCCCACAGACTGGTACAAAAACCTGAAACCCGAACTTGGAGTAGAGCTACCGAAACCAAGGCCTCTGTCGACTTCTGTAAATGAAACCAAGCGACAACAACAAATCTTTGCTGTCGCCTGCCAGGGACATTATTCCAGCTGTAGGTCACCTCTCTGCTCTCAGACTCTCATCTCTCTCTATCTCTCTCTGAGGATCCATGATTACAGAGCCATCCAGATATCCATCTCTGTCTTGTCTTTCTGATCACGTCTCCTGTAATGTGACTGATTCCCCGCCTGACTCTGGCTCTATGACAGCGACAGGCCGTCAAATCTGTATCGTTCTTGGAAAGCAGCGACTGGTAAAGATCTGTATTTGTCATCCATCACACGTATTTGTTTGTCGTATAGATTTGTTTGGATTTTATAGATGTTTCCATACTTTTCTGGCCTCATTAAAGACAGATAAATATTCTTTAAAGTCTTCCCCGAAATCCTCCCTCAAGGGACTTCTATCCAAACTGTGAGCTGAGCCCTGTCACAAAGGCTGATAATTACCCTCATCTGACTCAACACACTCCCCTAACTCGCTGTAAAACACGTATCCCGATAGCCACCTGCTGCGAGATTCAGTCTATTTAATAGGCTCCCTACTGAGCCTCCTCCTCCTCCTTTTCCTCCTCCCAGCGGAGAGAGAGAATGACGGGGAGGAACTCAGAGCTGAGGAACTTCATTGCTGAAGTTCAAAGAAGCAGTTGATTTTCATGTAAACCAGTTTCCTCGAGGGGAGGGGAGTCTAAAACCACTGTGGAAAATGAGCCGTGAGACTCGGTGAAGTGTTTTTTTTTTTTTACACTAAATATGCCTCTTCGTGTGTAGACAGCGTATGAGTAAAAAATAAGAGCATGAATTATGTTTTTAAATACGTAATTAATATATTTCCCCTCAGGACAAATAACACTTCAAAGGACTGAAGTCATAAATCCTCTGTCGTGATTCTTGGGTTTTAATTACACATAAAAAACAAATGGTGGAACCAACAGCAACATGTTTTAGTTTTTCATTGACCTGAATGAGGCTGAAGTGAGAAGGAGGGACACGGGGGTTGGATATTACAGAGATCAATCAAACAGCAGAGGCTTGAGTGATGAGATGGAAATGGCGTCTGTCACTTCAGGAACTAAACTGGTTGTGTTTAGTAGCAGAGAGGTCACGGAGACTGATGGTTTCTGAAACACAGGCTAAACGCAATCACAGCGAGCGCTGCCGGCGGAAACTTCTGGATCATCAGTTAGAGCCGATGATAAACTGCACATCAGATCATATCTGTTCTCTCTGAGCTCAGGTCATTTATATGAAGTCTGATCAGGAGCGCAACCACAGCACATTATAGCTCAGTGGAGGCAAAAGGAAAAGTTGGAGAATGAACAAAGATTAGAGCTGATCAATGAGATTAAAATAGTAAATTCATACGCTACTGTATGGTAACTAGTAACCAGTTTGTCTTATTGCAAATGTGTTTATTTATACTGATCTTTACCCTCAAGCTGCAGCAACAGTAGGACTAATGAATTTGAACTGAACTGAATTGAGAAAAACTTTGATCTCAACTGAGATTGAATTGGAAATTAAAGACAAATCTTGAATATTCTCTTGGATTAAAGTTATAACATTGTTTACTTATGTACTGGTTCGGTTCACAGTCTGGATGTTGGGTCTTAAATGGTCATGTTTTAACAAAAATTCAGAATTGTTCTGTGAAAACACTGTCGTCAACACAAACATCTTAAATGTGTTTATGTGTTTTCTCCAGATAGAAGTATTGTTCTCCGAGTTCCTCTGTGGTCTCTGTTAAAGCCACCATCAGTCTTGTTACCATTAGCTACATTGTTGTTGATTTTTAATGCAAATACTCAGATTTTATTTATTTTTTATACGCGTTTCAGGTGCAGCTCACCTGACGTGCTCCCGGCCTCCTCGAAGTCGATGTTGCCGAGGTGCAGCACGCCGGCCACCACCCTGAACAGGTCCAGCTTCTCTGTGTCGTCCAGGCCAATCTTCTTCATGGCCACACACATCCTGCTGAAGTCACCGTGGTCGTCCAGCAGCGGGTCCTTCAGAGGGCCTGACTTCATGTGCTGGGGAGGAAAAACAGCCAGAACAGACGATCACTAAACCCGTCTCCTTCACATCATCCAGCTCCTTGACTTTGATACATGTATTCATCTTCCTTCCCGCTGACACACCAGCTTCTTACATCTTTTACAACTCGACCTCAACACTGACTCAAAGATGCCCTGTTTCTTTTACCTGGAACAATATTCTTCTACTACTTAGAGTGAGTGTGTGCTTTCATCTGCGCAGTATCCTAAACATAAAGCAAACCAAACTAACCTCAGTCCCCCAGGCCTCCTCCGAGTCAGTTCATTTACATAAGTTCCCATTTATTACATTTGTATAGAAGAAAAACTCAGAGAAAAGCAGGACAAACGGTGCACGAGAAAAATGTCAGCAGCAGAACAGAAAGTGAAGATAACGAAGAGGAGGAAACACAAACACTCAAGAATGTCACAGTCTGATGAAGCAGACACCGACTGCTCTGCATCCTCTGTGACTGAACTGAGCGGAAAATAAATTCTGCTTTAGCAACTTCACTCTCTCATCAGGCTTTCTTTGGATTTTTAATTCGCTTCCTCACCGATACCCCAATCACCAAAGTCTGGCAGCAAGTTAACGACCACTTTGGCACATTCACTGAGTAACTATGAGAGTTTCACTGAGATGTATTTCTTATTATTTGAGGCAGCTAATCTAAAGGATGAGGATTAACTGGCAGGCATCATGGAACCGTTGGTTTGTTCTGTTTCTCTACTTTTGAAAAAAGTTGTCTTCATGTTTTCTTGTGCATTTGCAGGATATCACAAAAAGTTTCACATTTGAAAGTGAATGAAGTCTCGTGTAGAAAATTCAGACAGCAGGAAACAAAAAGACCGTCCAGGTTGTAGTTTAGATCGAGTAACAGATAAAACGTTCATCGAATGCTGCGTCTCAGCTCCACAGGGATTAAGTGAATAAACTGTAGTGAATTTAGTGATCTGAGACTAATTGTCTCTGGTGTTTCTTCTGCCCTCTGGTGGATAAACATTAAATAGCGCAGCTTTAATCTCAGTAATGGTCAGTAATTTCACCGTCTTCTAATGGAATAATTAAGAACGTTTGATGCATGTACAGTGCCATGCAAAAGTTTGGGAACCCATGGTGAAAATTTCTGTCAATGTGAACAATTAAGGAAGTGGAAGATGAAATGATTTCCAAAAAGCAGGAAGTTACAGATGATACATTCTTTTTACATTTAGAAGTAAATGATGTTCTATTTTCATCTTTTACATTTTCAAATTAACAGAAAAGGCTGCAGCAAAAGTTTGGGCACCCTGCATAGTTAAAGCCTAGTAGCACCTCCTTTGGCAAGTATCACAGCCTGTAAACGCTTTTTGTAGGTAGCCAAGAGTCTTTCAATTCTTGTTTTAGGGATTTCCGCCCATTCTTCCTTATAAAAGTCTTCCAGTTCTGTGAGATTCCTGGGTTGTCTTGCACGCACTGCTCTTTTGCAGCCTATCCGGGAGGTTGACTGACTTTTATGATCTGTGATTTATGTAGATTATATTATATATTAAAAACGCCACTATCAAAATAACACGTTTGATGGAAAACATGGAAGGATCTGATTCCTCCTGATATGATGCTGAACACAAACAGTGTGAGGTGTGTGTGAAACTGCACTGTGACATTCCGAGACGCATCAAAAAGCAACCGTAAAGAAGACGTCCGAGTTTGTGAAGCGCTCTATGTTTTCTACACAGCAGAGTGAAAGTAGGAATTTGTACGAAGCACTCCAGAGGTGGAAGGAGAGAAGATAGAAAACCATGCAGGAATGAACCCCAACACACTCAGAGAGGAGACGTGAACGTTCACGATGCAGAGGGGAGAGGAGGAGGAAACGCTGAATCACCTCGTCGTCCTGTGTGATATGAGGCGGAGCAGTGAGGAGACATACAGCACATCATTTATTACAACACACAGCACCTCAGTGTGCATACAATTCATTCTGTGTTTGTTTCGCTTAAGTCGAGGGAGCAGGCAGGAGCAAAGTGACGCCACCGTATTCAGAAAACGTATTCAGGAAATTCACATCCTCGTGTTGTTTTTCTTAAGCTCCAGATTGAAGCCACTTTACAGTGAACGCTTCCTCCTCCTCCTCCTCCTGCTGCTGCCACTCGAGTTAAGAAACAAAGCTGAGGTTTTTTTTTTTTTTTTTTTGGTATGTGTGTGTGCAGACTCATGTCTGAAGTGATGAAAATAAAGGAAGAGAACCAAACTTCCCAGGACAAGACGTGTCTCAACTGTTTGTGCTCTGTTCCCAGAAACGTAACCATTATGAGTTAAATATTAACCAAAGTTTTTCTGAGGAATGAGTTTCTTCTATTATGTTTCTAGAGATGAAAACTAGTGTTTTTACTCAGTTTGCTCAGTCATCGGTGTGGACAGGTAACTAGACTGATCTTATCAGGTTGAAATCTGCTGCTTAAACTTTTAGTTTCAGCTTCAGTTAACAGCAGATTTTATTTCTGTTTTTTCCTCTGAAGGTTGTTTGAGCTGTTTCGTTTCGACATTACACAACAACATTTTTATTGGTTCTGAAAAGAAACTGCTTTCAAAATCCTCAAAGATTTACTGACTTCAACATCACTGAAGTCTTCAAACACAAAACAACAATGTGACCTGAGTCATAAAGATAAAGGTAAACATATTTTTCATCTTACATGTGTAACCGTGGTGAAAATATAACGCTTTATACGTGATGTTATGTGTTTATAACGATATAGGTATGTTGAGTTGTTTTACAGTAAGTTGCGTTTTTATTATTTTACAGGAGGTGTAAGATGTTTTAACTTTGTCATAATGTCCATGTTTATATACAGTCTATGGTTACATCTTAATACCATTTACAACATAAATGACATTTACTTCTGTCCGCCACATTTCTGTATCCATGACAAAAAACAGCCGGTCATCTAACAGCATAAATCTATAATTCAACAATAAAAAACTACACAACAACATCTATAAACCAACAATAAACAACTACACAACAACTTCTACAACTACAAGAAAAAAAAATTAAGAACCATTGACGTCAGTCTACAGGGTTGTGTTGTTTCTCAGGAAGAAGAACATTGTTTTACAATGACATTCCTCCATGACATCATCTCTGTGGTTCCTCTAACTGCAGCTGTAGTTTACACAGAAACATATTAAATATGGAAATGATGATGGATAAAAATACAAAAACAAACGATGGTGTATTATTTGAGATTTGACGAAATGCAAAGTCTCACAGATTGGATTTACTGGGTTTCAGAGAACACGATGAACTTAATTATAAATCTGTATAATTGGATTTATGAGTCCCAGTGGAAAACCGTCTTCAGCTGGGACAGCAGAGCAATCTCTTGTCCATGCTCCTGTTAATGGCTATAATAATTAATAACTCTGCGCTGCGGGGAATGCCACATACAACCTCAGTAATGGAATACTTGTGCGTGATTAATCAAAGGCCGAAGGCAGAGGAAGGAGCTCATTTCACATGATGAGGTTTTGTTATTAATGCGGCGCATTAGATGTCTTTGTGCTGCGCTGAGGCTCTCAGCCAGGCTGCTAATTAAAATGTTTTTCTGTTTGAACATAAGCATCTGAACTTATTCTGAAATTATGGGATTATATAAGCGGAGCTGGTTTGCAGTGAGGAATTCCAGGCCGGAAACACAACGACACTAATGAAACGTCTGAGACGGATCTGTGCTGAGACGATCCGGTGACAGGGTTCAGTTCTTTAATGCGATTGTTGCGCAGCGAGGCTTTATAATTATACTCGTATATTCAAAAGGTTGCTTTGCCAAAGTACCCACAGCTTTATTAACTGGGTTTTTACGCCTTGGTTGCTTGAGGAAAGAGAACAAGTTTTCATCTTGTTTGCCAACAAACTGGTGCGAACCAAGCGGCAGCATGAACAAATTCATCAGCAGCTGTAAACCAGGAGAACATTCAGAATCTCTGGAATCTCAAACCTTACTCTTAAAATTACATTTAGAAATGACAGAGAAACTAAAAACAGCCTGAGGTTTTTAACTTTTTAAGTTTTCATGACTCTGGATCTGATTTGTTGTGTTATATTAAGATACAAACTGCTGAGCAAAGACATTTCTTTTTCCTTGTTAAAACAGAACTTTACAAGCCTCTGAGGCCAGACAAAATTTTTAAAGAATAAATGAGACAATGCGCCTTCCACAAAATCAAAAACCTGACTGGTCCTGGTGCAGTCTGGAGCTCATGTTAGCCAATGCTGGGAAACTCTGATATTTTATAAAACCGACTTTGAAAGAGGTGGACTGACCCGTTCTGACTGGAGACCAGCAGGTGCTAAATGAGAGAGTTAAAGTTTGTGAGGGTCGTGTTCAGGGGTGAGAGGAGGATGGAGCGACATCGTAACGGACTGGGGTATCGAAAAGAAGCTGAGCTGGAAGGTGAAGCTACCGATTTACCACTTGTCCATAGTTAACTACAGTCTATGGTTAAAATTTTACACCATTGATCAAAAACCTCTGACTGTCAATCAAACATCTGATTTCGTCCACCATATTTCTGTGGTATGACAGAAATCTCTGGATTATAAATCGCATCTGTCCATCCAATTTCAACCTCTGATCCAGAGTCAGGCTGTGTTGGCAGCAGGTCAACAAGGTGGTCCAGGTGTCTTTTCAGCTCAGCTCACACTAGGTGAGACATATCATTTCTCCACTTCGTTCTGTGTCGACCCTGAGGTCTTCCACCAGGTGGAACAAAACCTCCATCAGGAGGGATCCTGATCGGATGAACCACCTCAACTGGCTCCTTTAACCAGAAGGAGCAGCTCTACTTCAAACTCCTCATCCTGTCTCTAAGCCTGAACCCAGACCTCCTGCAGGGGATTCTTTCTTCAGCTGCTTGTCAATCTCAATCTTGCAATCTCATTCTTTCCATCTCTAACCAAACCTCAAGAGCATAGTGATGTTCAGAACATAGATCAACTCAGCTCCTTCCTCACCGCATCAGTCCATCCTACTGTAATGAACACAAGAATCCCTTAAAATAGCACGTTTCAATCATGTTTTAGTTCATCTGCTTAAATAAAAAGTGTTAATTCAAAAGGTCCAGAACAAGAAATCCTCAGGGTGAATTACTTACTCATGCTCACAAAATGATCATTTGTAACAACCTTCAGGTCAAACGTTTAAAACAAACCAACAGCATCGACTCTAACAACAGCAGATTTATCACCATCTTATTTTGTTCCCACACGTTCTCATTCTGTGGACAGCTGCAGCCTGCAGGGGATTGTAAATTGAATTTCTAGTTTGAAAGAAGCAAATGAACTAAACTGCTTTTTTTCACCATAGTTTCACTTTAGTTTCCTTCCCAAGGGAAAAGATGAGTTTATCCATAATTTTTGGCTACATTAAATCATTTCCTAAGTGGCGGAAACACAAATGATTATTTTACATATTTATATTTACATGCAAAGAGAGAAAACTAATTCCCTGTTGCTTGTGTTTGTGGATCACAGGATTTTGTTACGCTGTTTCCACACGCAGGGGATTACCTGCAGATACAGAGGCTAACCCAGAATCCAATAATCAGAATCAGTAAATCTGCTCCGCTGTCGAGACAAGAGGAGATAGTGAGCGAGCAGCAGGAGGATGTGAGGGAGGAGAGAGAGGAGGAGGCTGTGAATAGAAGGTGCAAAACATCCTGCAAAGACAAAAAACTGAGATGAAAACAAGGAGTTGGAGGCAGTAAAATCTGAATCTGCTGAGCCAGGTTTAACAAGCCACCCGTGGAGCATATACAGCGACTCTTCGCATTTCTTACAGGCCACAGCGGACACGGTTTCACCCTCTCTTTTATTCTTATTTTTCATGAGGTCGTAACAAGGACTGAGAACGAAACACAGGGGACACAGAGTTGATCGCCTGCGCTGGAGTTCAAAAACGACTTCACAAACTCAACTCTTCAAGGATGAAATCCAAGATGTTTGAACCCGGGCTTATGTTCCTGTGTTTTTTGGGTGTAACTTTCCAAAAAGAACCGAGAACAGTAAACCTGGTAACTGTGATATATGTTCTGATACATGATCGACAGCTTATAAAACCAGGACACTCATCTACGTCAAAATACATGAACTATAAGTTCTTGTTTCGGTCACAGAGCTTCACATTTTAACCAGAAACAGACGTTATATCGATCTGTTCTGTTCAAATCAACCAAGAACTCGATGGACCGACGGAAACAGTCCTTGTGTTCCTGATCTTCCACTGCCTTGATCAGTTAGTTTGTTTGTCAGATCATTTACTAGTAAAGATACCACACAATAACACCAACCAATCCAGGCAGTGGAGGCAGTAACAATTCTGTCCCTGGAGCGTGGTGGCTCTGAACAAAGCATGTCAACGCCTTTGTTTCTGGTTTTACAAAACAAATCTTAGTCTTTAACAAAAATGCATATGGTATGTTGTTTCTATCAAACATTTCCATTGAGTAAAAAGGGTAAAATTCAAGCCCTCATTCAAAACTCCCAGATTCCTCTAAAATGATGTTGGTGAAGTTTAAGGAACTATTCAGTTAAATACCAAGAAGTTTCACTGTTTCTGTGTGTTTTCTTTCAGTCAAACTTCTTCTGTGTGACATGAATGAGATCAAATTAGCACCACTTTGTTTTCTCCCTCTGGATGTATATGCGGTGCACAGCTGGGACATATTGGTATAGCTCAGTTCTCATGTAGATATTGAAGATTGAACCAGATCTGGTTCCTGACCAGAATTATTTATGACACACTTTTAAAATCTCTACCGTCCAAACCCTTTTCTTCTTCCAACTTTAATTTATCTTTTACTTCTCCTGTGGAACACGGGTCAGAGAGTGAACTGAACTGAACAGAACCAAATTAATTGAAAGGTGTCCGGTTGTACTTTACCTCTGGGCTCTTGCGATTCTGCAGGATCTGTTTGTCCGTGTCTTTGGAAGCGAAGAAGCGAGTGCATCCTCTGTTCAGGTACTGAAGGAAACACAGAAGAAAGACACTATCAGCCTGGCTTCAGGGAAGAACGCGATGACTTGACCGTTAACTTTAAATACAGGACTTTATTAACAGGACCAGGATTTACAGGACTGCTAACAAAAGAAAATTAAAAACAAAGAATCTATCTGAGAAACCTGCTAATTTTTGCAGCAACCACTTCATCATCTGCTGGTTCATGAACAAACTGATTGTACTGATGAACCAGAGATGAGGTCACCGCACATCATCACTGGCTAAAAGAATAACACCATACACAACCCAGACACCTCAGATCTCAGCACATATACAATGAGACCAACACATTAACACCTGAACGTAAAAGAGCGTTCTGCTTGTGACTGAATCACCTGAGATTCATGTTAATCCTCTCACTTTTTCTACATAAACGCATCTGATAAGAAACCATGACTCTGCTTTCATGGAGGCCAGAATTGTCCAGAATTCGTCAAGATCCCCATTCACCTCTGTAATTGGTCGCGTTCCAGTTTAAATAGCTTTTCACCACCTGGCCTCCACAGCCTTTATGTAGAGAAACGAGATAGATTCATCAGGCACAGGAGGAAAAACAGACAGGTGTTATTTTATTTGGGGAGGCGAGTCCTTTTCGGGTGAGCAGACGGACATAAACAAAAAGTTTCATTACAGAGGAAGATACATGGAGGGTTCAGTGCTGGTTCAGTCCTCCGTGTCTTTAGCAGATTGCAGATGGGAAACATTGTCCTTCTTTTTTTTGTTCTGCTTGTTTTCCTCCTCCGAAAACCCTTGTTCAATTTCAGCATTTTAGACTTTTTGGCCCGTACATCTTCGGCTGAGATCTGCCTGCATGACATCAGCCGACAATGAGATAGGAATGTGTTGGGAATGAAAATGAGCTTCAAACACAACAACTGCTTGTTTTATACCACGTTATGCGTGTGGAAGTCATGAAACATGACAGGTTATGACGGGCAAAATATTGTAATTAACAGCAAGGATTAATAGTCACTCTACTTCAGACCAGGACAGTGTTGGTGCTGTGTGAGAACAGGTCTGTTCATTGTTCATAAGTTAGTTGGTCCACATCTCAAACCAGTCACCAATAAACCACAAACATTTCCTACATCAGCACCAGACCGTTTTGGTGGAAATGAACCTGTTTAAGATTCACAAGATGTAAATTGTAAAGTCTTTGTATTCATTGTTTTTCTCTTATAGGTCGTACATATCCTTTAAACCAAATATCCTGAATAAACCTGAACACACGTCATCCCTCTGACGCACAAAACTAAACTTAGCCATCACTGCTGAGCTCAGTCCTTCACTACAATTGCAAGACCTGAAGTTCTCGCCACCAGCAGGGAAAACTGTAGTAAATGAAGCTGCTTAAGTGACTGTGGGAGTTGTAATAAGTAGCCAGGGAGAGGCCACAGAGCAGGAGTCTGCATTTTAAGGTCCAGGAGTGACGCAGGTGAGATCAGACTCCTGAAGTGATGCTGCCAGTAAAAGAGACGACTGTGTAGAAAAGTTTTTCTGCTCCGACATTAAAGAAGATAAGCGAGTTTCTCAGAGTTACGTCAGAGTGAGCACAGACTGAATCTGTTTAAGATCTGATCTTAGACTGTGCCTAATAAAAAATAAAACACCTGGAGACAACTGTGATCTTTTTTTTTTTTTGTTTAAGGTTATTACAAAGAGCCTGTGTAATTATCATTAACAAAGGAGAGGTGGAAAGTGCTACAGGCAAAATGATCTAAACATTTTTATAATTAAAGACATGAATTTACAAGAAAAAAGAAAAAGCTAATATGTTCTCTGAGACACTTTCATCTAAAAAGAAAAAACTTGTCGTACATTTGCAAGAAAACCTTGAAATGTTCACAATTTATGAGATTTAAGAAGGAAATGTAAAAGAAAACGCTTGATTGCGTTGTTGGAGTTGACTTTGTCAGTCCAGATGATGTAGGTCAGATTAAGAATAATTTGATTATGTCACTTATTTGTCAAGAACAATTAGATTTTATTGCTCCACACTGGAGCAATAAAACTTTCCTTTTCTACCCAAAGTATTTTAAATACTGTTGTAAATGTTGTTTTTCTAACTGGTTTATAGGTTTCATTAAAAGTACTGGATGATTCCTGTCACAGTTTCAGATTTTTCTTTCTTCTTCTTTGTGGAACGTTTACAAGTAAATTCATCTTAAGTCTTGACCTGTTTCTTCATCTTCGCATTTACCAACACACAGGAACTCTGCTATATTTGTAACCGACTCTGAGCTTGTAAACGAATTTACAGTTTATTAGTCATTGATTTGTTTGAAATAGAAAAAGTGTTTGTTGCTGTGGTTTTCATTTAGTTCCTGCTCTGTGCTGTTTTCACAAATCGCAGTCTGAATCTTGAGATCACTACTTCACTTCACAGCAGCCGTTTACTGTGGATCTGTGTTGTTCAGAAGTGGAGGTCAGCACTTTGTGTCTAACAGAACGCAGACCTCTGCTCTTTTTTACACGAGCGATGGATAATAAACACGGAGTGGCCAGATGGGCTCGAGCTCTAATGAAGATCTGTCGCCAAAGAACAGCTCAGACTCAGTGACGGCTCAGTGCCGCCCCCTGGTGTCACAGGAACCTGTGATTCATAGGCATGCAGAATGGAAGTGTGTGTGTGTGTGTGTGTGTGTGTGATATTCTAAAGGACTATTACACAGCAAGTGTCCATATCGATTCATTTTAGGACTGACTTTGCTAAATCTAGTTACCTTGTTTCATTTGTCAGTTGTATTTTCAAAATCATTTTTCATAATTAATGTGACACCACAGTCACTTTCAGCCAATTTGGACTGATCCCTCTTCAACCGGAGGTCAAAGGTCAGACTGGAACATGTTCAGCATGTTCAGTGTTCAGACATTCAAACGACACAATGTACAACATCACAAAGAGAAAAACAACAAAACCATGACAGGATCTTGTGCAGAGTCCAGATGTTGTAGGACATCTGTTGACCATCAGTCACATGACAACACAGCAGAGTGTGTGTGGAGATGTGACAGACACTGGCAGCACCTGCCGCAAAACACTCTGTTCTACATGCGTACACATGAAAAGACGAAGGGTCCTGATAACGTTCTGATTTACATTTTAACAAACAAACAAACAGACGAAGATGATTCTCCCTGACGACAACAAAGACGCGGCAGCGAAGAGTTTCTCTGAGGCATTTTACTTCTTTTCTTTGATGCACTTGTTGTAGAAACTGCAAGAATCACTGAATAATTCCTGTGATTTGTTGCCGAGAGATGACGTGACAATGTTTTTTTTCCCTCTGCTGAAGTAAAACCCAGCATCTGATTTAGTCCAGAACACACCGGCGCTCTACATTTCTGTCCACCTGCATTCTGTAACTTATCACTCAGCGCTGCCACGTCCTAATGAACAGAGCCACGCCGCGGCTGATGAATGAGTCGACCCGTCGAGGGCAGCGAGGCGCGACAGATCTACGACACACTTACTCCAACTTCTGCTCCTGACTGAATCCTCACAGAGCTCAGTCAGCACCACAGCTACGTCTCAAGATTCATGTGCAGGATTTTATGCTACAAATCAAATTCATTCATTTCTCCTTCCAGAAGCTGAACGTGCATCATGTGTTGATTTAAAGCTGATTGTTTTGATACAGATGGTGATAATTCAGCTCTTTTGTTCCTGTGCTCTCTGGCGCCCCCTGTGTGTGGACCCAGCGGAACTACACCTGAAAATAATTAACTGATGCATCATCATTGCAGGAGGAAGTAATGCATCTGTTTGGAACCAATTAATCAACATTTGGTGCTCTAGTGACTCCAGTGTGTGTGTGTTCATGGTGACGAAGGAACACGTCGTCCAGTGCAACACGGTGACTCACTGATGTGATTTTAATAGCTTCTGGGGCAACACTGCAGCTCGGAGGAATTCCAGTGTTGGTGTAGTAATATCACCGGACTTATTCTTAAAATCCTCATCTTATACATGATGGACGGCTTCACTCATCACTTCCCACTCTGTGTGTGTCCATCCATCACCTGCAAGCATCTGTCTACTTATCTAACAAAAAAAGAAGAGAAGTGTGATAAGAGCAGCGTACCCTGAACGTGTCCGGGGAGCTGAGGTGAAACTTCTGCCTGATGTCCTCAGGTGCTCCGGCACACAGTCGGTAAAAGATATGGTAGTTTCTCTCCTCGGGGCTTTGTCTGCAGATCCTCGACTTCTCCAGCAGGTAGTGCGACACGAAGCCGCCGACCACAGCGTTCTGACGGCAACAAGGACACCAGCATGAACAGAGTGATACAAACAAACACCTGCATTAATTCAGCTAACAACTGTTCTCTCCGTTGTTTTTCAAAGCCACATATTCATGTCTGGACTGACAAAAAACAGGATTCCGGCTGCCTCTAATATTCAGTTAGAGGCAGCCGTAATTTGCATAACTGTGGCACTTTTTACTGAACTAAACGATCTGGACACTTCTCAGTCACACAATAACACTACCTAACCAACTGATGGAGGCTGGTGAAGACCAGCAGCACCAAGGTCCTGACAGGTAAACAGTATCTCCAGCACAGGCAGAAGATTTTTGTGACAGAAAAGAGAAAGTTCCTGTTTCTTTAATCATAAATAGACATGATTTGTCCCTGTTTGCCAGGCTCCAGTAACAATACTAACCTTCTCTAGGTCTTCTGGTCTGTTTGCTTGTGTTATTGTGTGACTGAGTAGTGGGAGAAGTATTCAGATCCTTTGATTAAGTAAAACTAACAGATGACAGCAGCTCCTCCCAGGCTGCATGAGGTAAGACGACTGGACCGACTGCAGATCAGAGAAGATTTGATCTTATCTCCATCTATAAACAGGGGGCTCAAACATCTCAGTTTCCTTCCATGTAGGAAAAAAATAACAAGAATTCATCTGTGGGGAAATATCCTGGTTTGTTGCAGGTGAACACAAACAGCTGCAGCTGGTTCACATACAAAAGAGAATAATGATGATAACTGAGGACTCATTACTGTTTGTTGTGTCTGTTGCTTTGTAAGCATCAGTGTTGATTCAGGGATTTACGGTATTTATTCATGAATGCAGAGATATTCATGAAGTGGATACGAATATCAAAACAGTTTATGATAAATTACACAGCTATTAGGCATCATATTTAATTCATAACTCTGTGGTTTGTAAAAGTCGCCCGGAGACAAGCTCTTTTTTAAAGTTTTAAAGTTGTTACTTTTCTCAGAAAAACACAGAAATAATTTACCTTCTCGTTGAAGTGGATTTCGACAAACTTGCCGAAACGGCTGCTGTTGTTGTTACGGACGGTCTTGGCATTTCCGAAAGCCTCCAGCAAAGGGTTCGCTGTGGGATTAGAGAGGGATTAGTGACAAACACAGAAATCTCACGCAACAGAGAGAAAGAAAGAGCAGGCGTGATGCTCACCTTCCACTATTCTCTCATCGATGTCCTGACCGGTGCCATACGAGGTCGTCAAGTATCTGTTCAGGACAAACACAGGAAGCTGAACTCATCTCTGAGGATTTAATTTGTGGCACTGCTGGATTTTAATCCAAGCATTTTTGTTTTTTTGGACAAAGTGCTGGTGGATTAGTTTGTCATCACTTGAATCACCTTGTTAAACAAGAGTTTGTCTGAAACAATTTCAGCTGTTTTAAAAACATGAAAAATTCTGTGATTCCAAATCTGTTTAAAGTGGTGACATTTAAAGGTCAAATCTTATATCTATATATAGATATTATATACATAGTTATAATTTGTCTCTATATATTCTCACGTATTCTCATTTCACCAAAACCTGACCGGTTGGATTATATTCTGTAAATAAACAAATACATAAATAATGATTTTTAAAAAAAAATCTTAAACTAAAATCACTTATATTTTATTTATATGGGACAAATCATAAGAACATTTATCCCACGGATCTTAACATCATTGTATCCCAAAATTTACCAGGTCACCAGTGTCTCTCAAACAGAACGAGGAACAAAATCGTGTGTTTTATCACAGAATGAAGGAACAAAGAATGTTTTTGTTGTTTTTTTTTTCTGACTTTTAGCTCTTGAGCTTCCTTTGTTCAAATACATATGGATTTATACTGAACTGAATCAGTGTAGTCAGTGTAACAGTAGAGAATCATCTAAAACAAGGTATAAAGGTGTAGGGTGTGATTTGGTGTCGTCCTCACTTCAGCACAAACTTGGTGTTCTCTGTCTTCCCGGCCCCGGACTCCCCTGAGACGATGATGGACTGGCTCATCTTCAGGACCTTCATGTCCCTGTACGCCTTGTCAGCTGGACCAGAGACACAGGACACAAGAAGGACCAGTTAGACCAGAACCCACTAAACTCAATCCCTCAATCAAATCAGTAGTGGAGTGTGAATGAGGAGAGAATCTGTGATGTTCCCAGGACAAAGTGAAATCTAAGAGCTGACTGCCACCTGGTGGACACAGCAGGAACAACAACAACAGCAGATTATTTCTGATCTGAGGCGGCACAAACACTCCTCTTTTAAACTCTTTGTTTGACCTTTGACCACCAAAATCTCATTAGTTCATCCCTGAGTCCAACAGTCCTGAGAAATGTCATTCACACGAATGTGACGTTCAGAGAGAAAACCCAAAAACAAGACCCAACTGAGCTCAACTTTAGTCTGGACTCCTCCTTTCGTTAAGAACGAGGCTTCATCTGATTGAATGAAACGACTTTACTCTGAGTGAAGAAGCAGCCGATGTGTCCACCCACCGATAGCGTAGACGTGCGGCGGCAGCGTGCCCAGAGACCGGCCCTGGTACTTCTTGATGGTCTCCGGCGAGTAAAGCTTTGGGATGTCATAGTACGGGTTCACGGCGATCAAGATGTTGGCTACGAACGTCTGGAGAAGAAAAAAACTTGTTTAGGAAAAAGTTTCTTCGGGTGACAAACAAATTTGTGGAGCTCTGATTTAATCATCCCTCAGTTTATCAGGAACACCCAGTTAATGGTGACCCAGTCTCACAGAACAGCGCTGCAGTAAATCTTCCCTTCATGGCTGTGATAATGATCAGTTTATAGAGATGATGAATGACATTTAGGATCCACTTCAGAGGCTTCATACATTATGTTAGTCAGTGTAGCAGCACAGAATCATCTAAAACAACCACCCAGCTGAATCAACGCCTCATAACTTTCTTTCAAGTTTTTATGAATCAATAAATATGTGAAACAGCTGGAGAACATTTTACACAACCAGTCAGTTCTTTCTGCAGCCTCTAGATGTCAGTGTGCACCCAGTCTGAGTCAAACTTGGAACTGGAGATGATTAAATATGAACATTTTAGGTGTTTTGTCATTTAATTTATCAGCCTCACATCAGCACTTACATAGATTCTGTCTTTGCTGTATCTCACACGAACGTTGTTGAGCAAAGTGGCTTCATTCAAGTACATCAAAGAACCTGAGAGACACCGAAACAAAGGGTGAAAGGAGGACTGAAAGGAGGAACGACGGCAACAGTTCAACGTTCATCCATAAATGTGAGAACACAATAAATTAAAAACAAACTTACAGTTGTCCTCCACGTGTTTGTTAACATCATCCTCTGCGGGGAAGACCTGGTTGATCGGAGCCAAAAACGGCTGCAACAGAAAAAGGACAAGAAAAAAACTAAGTAAAAGTAAAGATGGCGAATAATTAAAGTCAAACATCACATGTGAGTAAAACATCACCGATCTCCAGGAGGGAAAACACACCACCTGCTCCTGATCGACTCATGAAGGACTGATCAATTATTTGGAAGAAACAGGATCAGAGTGAAGTGACACAGAGATGGATGATGACAGAGACACAGAGGACTTCAACACGCTGTATTATTAACCACCCAGTACACTCTCTGAACAGATTATATAAACACAACAAACAGCTGGTTCAGATCACAGACTGTATGAACATGGACATGACATCTACACACATGAAGCCAAAAAGCTGGATCGCCCTCTGGCGGCCGCCTGCAGTCACTCAAGTGTAACGTCATCAAATTATTATCTCCCTAAGACATAACGGCAGGAGTTTTGATCTGTGTTTGTAGGTTTGATGTATGGAGTTAGTTAAGGTTACGCTCTTTTAAATGGAAACACCTTTTCTAAATAAGTTCTGATGCAGTGAACATTTAACTCACATGTCTGATCAACTGTTGAAAATGTTGTTTCTTCTTCTACTTCTTTTTTGAGGTTTGATGACCTCTACTTCATCTACTGTGTTTACTACAGCCATTTGTATTGTAACTTATACTATATCTGCAGCTTGGTTTTAATGGTTTTATTTGATTTATGTTATGATTGACAGATTTGATTTGCGATTGGTTGAGTCAGGACTAAGATGCCACTGCTCCACTTTGATCACTACTACACAGACTCTGTTGACATGACTATGTTTTTATGTTGAATTATTTCTCCAGCAGTTTGTTGGGTAAAGTTTATAAGAGCTTCCTGTGTTTTCAGTCTCATGGCTGAACAACTTAACTTCATTCTCAGGGTTAAGGAGGGTGTTCATGTCTGCCATCAGAGGGCTGTCAGAGGTACTGCATATTAGAGCTGCAATGATAATGATTGATGAGTCATTCAGACAAAAATCATAAACATGAAGCAAAAGCAAATTTTGCAAAACTGAAAAAATAAAGTTAAACTCATATAAGCTGCAAATAAACTAGGCTGCATGGAGTTGTCAGCAGGGGGCAGTATAGGCTATAATACACATGGCTGAAAATAACACAGTAGGGGAAACAGTGGTCACCAAACCTCAAAAAAGAAGTAGAAGAAAAAACAAAACTTGTCACAGTTATCAACAAATGAAAAAAGAGCTTTGAGATTTTTGTGGCAAAGATTGTTTCACATCACTTTCTTCTTCTTCTTTTTCTCTGGAGGTGGAAAAAATTGATCAGGCATGCGAGTTAAATGTTCACTGTATCAGAACCATTTAAAATTAAACTCATCAACTGTGCAGGCACCTTACGCGAACTTCAAAATAACAGTGGAAGATTTTACACAATATAAAACCTGAGAACACAGATTAAAACAAGGCTGTGGGTTCATTTCATGAGAACATTTGATGATTCGTTGGTGTTACCTTGGACTCCAGGTTATTGTGACGGGCATTCCTCACTGCCCTGCCACACATATATGTTACAAAGCTCTGAGGTATTAGTTCACCACTCGTTTCACATTCCTCAAGCTGAAGCCACGAAGACCATGTTGAACTAATACATGAGGGTTTATGAGGACACATGTGACCTCAGTGTGTTGGAGGGTGGGTGTTGTGTTCCTGTGATCTGCAGGCCGGTCGCTGCCAGCTCCAGCAGGCTCGCTCTCTCTGCAAAGGCCCAGACATTTAATCCAACCCCCTTTCCCAATTAAAGCGGTGCAACTACAGGCTTTCATCGCACCAAGGCCACGGTGCCGAGGTGACGTACAGTCGATTCATTCTTTCCAGTGGCATGTTCGACATTCTCAGACCAAAACTGGATGGATTCCACAACACTTCTGCTCCTCGTGAGGAGAAAATAAGGAAGGAGGAGGTGGGAGGTGACGCAACGCAAATAATCTGAGAGAAAAAAATAAGCGAAACACTTTTCACCCTTTCAACACTGCTGAGGCAGAACAAAGTAGCGACTAGTTACATAGATATACTTTATCAATCCTACTAGGGACATTTTTTAACTAGGTGCATCCATCGTCTTGGAGACAACACAAGTGGTTGTGTTCCAACAAGTTACATATTCTTATGTGTCTTATGAGAGGAAATCCTCTTGTAGAGACTTGAAACATACTTGGCATCAACTTTTAGGTTTTGAACAGCAACCAACTATGAACCAACCCTGAAACATCAGAGTCTGATGACTTGTGTTTTGTGGGTGTAGCAGTTGGACTAAGTAGTTTGGTTCAGTCAACTTGAAATAATACAAATATTGATGGTTTTTATTACCACTGACTGTGGAGATCAGGCTTTTATAACATTACTACAACAGAAAAGGCTGAAACTCGAGCATGTACAGTTCCACGTTAACGACACTAAAAGTAAAGGGAGGATGCTTTTAAAAAAAAAACAACACTATGAACAATTCTGATGGATCAACTAACTTCATATGAAGTGCAATATTTGCTGTGACACCCTGCATTGTGTGTGAGGTTCTTTTTTTTTTTTTTCAAAGGTTAAAAACTGGTCTCTGGTTCTTCTGTCTCTTGATGTGATCCCAAACTGGCTCTGTGGGAGCCAGACCATCTGTTTCAGTGGGCTCCTTGTCCTTCCTGTCTAAAGACGGTTCTTTAAGACTCTGGATAACGCCAAGTGCAGTATTCATCAGTGACTAGTCGACCTTTGGTAGGTGCCAAACAATTCATTGAAATGTTGCGTTGAGGAAGTTGCAGATAAAATATTTTATTCAATAGTCAATGATAAGTGAGGTGTTGTAGCTGATAAATCTTCTCCTGATGTAAACATGCTGGTTTGGTGCAAATAGAAGAATGAGGTTGCAAAAGTAAGCTCAAGATATGAAAACCTCCTCTTCTTTACAAAAAACCTTGACAACAAACCAAGAACCATTTTCTCCTTCACCAACACTGAGACACATCAAACGGTGGACGCCCTCTGGGACACACAGACTGCACAGGAGACAAAGACTTGGCCATTGTGACTGACAGTATGACAGGCTCATCATGCTCTCCGTCTTCCCCCTGACGTCCACCCCAGGAGGTCTGCCAGCGAATGAACACATCGTCACACACTGGCACAAACTGGCTGCAGTGGACACAGACCGGACATTGTTCTGCCTCAGACTGTCACAGGCCTTGGCTGCAGCCCGGAAACTCACTGATCTGAACACATCTGAAGTGTTTGAGTTTCATAGATTACCAAGGTTTTCTTAGTGATACTAGTGGTGACTAATAAAAGGCAATATAATGTTAGACAGAACCTCCTAGCAAACACTGAAACAACAACCTACTGTTAAAAAATCCTTTAGGTTAAACAAAGACCTGGTTCAGGTCTACTGGCTCCTTGGAGACCAAAGTCAGGGTAAAAGAATCCCATCAAACATCAGTAATAACATTAAATCAATTCTGAGTAGCACATTTTCAAGGAGCAAGAGCAAATATTAAGGCATGAAAAGCTGAGGTGTGTCACCATTTCAGTTTGATCAGTATTACAAATGAAAGCAATTATAAAAGGGGAGCCAAATGACCCCCACATGACATGCTACTTTTGTCCAAACTTTAACGCTCAAACAGGAAATGCAGCATGTCGAAGTAAAGCTAAGAACAACAGACTGGCCAGATGTGATGTGTGTTTTCCACCACATCAGAGGCTTGATTATACAGTTGATTTATAATCAATCTGAGGAAGCTCACGTCGTGTGTTTAAGGTTAAAACTAGAACTGGTCCAACCTCCACCAACCATGTTTTCTGAAGTCACACTGACCTTGAGCTTTGACCTCTGACTACCAACCATCCTTGACTCTGAGTAAAGGTTTCAAACAAATTTGAAGAAATTCATTCAAGGAATTCATGAGAAACATGAGGACTAGTATTTAAAGCTGCCATATGATCTGGAGAATTCTTCCTCTTTCAGCTGCTCCTTTCAACAGATCACCTGTCTTCTCTACTGTTAACCAACCATCTCATTTGAAGAGATAAAACAAATCAAATTTAACAAATAACCCACTTGTCACAGACACTGCGCGCACACACGCACACACACACACACACACACAGCAAACACACTGTGGGCCGTGAGATCCATGTTCCCATTAAACAGTGACAGTCTTGTGTTTTATTGGCTGACAGTAAACAGAATTAGCGAGGAGGCTCTTTGAAAGGGAACACTCAGTCATGGAGGCCTTCCGGGGAGGAAAGATTACTACGCCGGACACACAAAGCTACAGGAGTTACCACGGCGACGGGCTCTCTGTGACATTAAAAGCTTCACTTGGGGCGACACATCACCACATCCCACAGAATAAAGCAAATTAACGATGGAGGAGATATCAAAGAAGCCATGTTTGTCTTGCAGAAGAAGAGCCACTTGACTCCAGATGGCGCTGATTCATTTTGCACTCAAACGCATTAGACCTGCTGGCTGTAAACCGCAGCGTCTGCAGACGTTAAGTGAATGATGCTTTACTGCTTCCAGGACTGAGAGATACATTAAATCATTAACGCGCTGCAGGTAAAAGCATGTGGGGAAAAGGTTTGGCAGGAGACTGAAGCTCCTCAGGGATATGGCCAGGAAACACATTTCCACCTTAAAAGAGCTCAACCCTGAGGAGAAAGACCAAACACCAGCCTTGAGAAGAGAGGTTGCAAATCGATGCAGCACAGTCAGGCATCATCATCTTTTTAATGCCAAGAATACCCATCATGCAACTCAACTGCCACCTCAACAGTTTGGTCAGAGGTTGGTGTGTGTTAGCGTTAGTTACAAGCAGCAGCAAATGTATCCCGGAGCCTGCAGCAGGTGTGATTTCTAACATGCAGATTCAACCGACAGCGACTCAGGTGACATCAGTCCAGTAGCTTTGCTGACTCCATCTTGGAGTCACTGAAGGTTCATACTGCCCATCACCACTCACCACTGTTGAGTGTCTCCTGTCTGCGTAATTAGCTAATTAGCTCAGGATATGTTTGATTATGCTATCAATGGAAAGAGCAGCTAGTTTCCTAGGATACCTAACATGGTGGAGTAAAATGAATTCTGTAACTTTCAGCCTTTTCTTTTTGTCAACAGTCCTTCATGACACCAGCAAAAGTTCATCCAAATGTGTTTTGCACTGATACTTTCTATGTAAAACGCTACAGTCAATTTTCAAAGGAACATTTCCTCGGGTTCCACTTCACTGGATGAAAAGTGTATCGTGCAAATATCTCCATTCCTTTCCGAGCTTAAAAAGAAAACTTGATGTATCAAGGCTGCAGTGCAGTCACGACTATGGAGATTCTTTGTTTTTTGGAGAGTCTTTGCCTAGAAACGCTGACTAAGTCTTACAGCTTCCGCTGTGACAAAATAACAATGACAAAAAAAAAAAATGAATTGCTGAACGTTGGGAACCGGTGGAGAACAACATCAGCTCTATATATACAGTGACCTACTTGCAGAGATTTATGGGAACTTTACCAAGAACAAAAATGTTGAAAAAAAAGTTGATTTATTAGGAACAAAGGTGAAAAACTCGGTATTTGTGTTAAACTGGACAAGTAAGAAAAACACTGATGGAACGAATGTTTCAGCTGCTCTTTCCACTCATTCATCTTCTACTCATTGACATCATGGGCAGTTTGTGAGGGTCCGCGGCCCCACCCCGCTCATTCACTCACCTTTCCCTTCTGTTTAAGAGGTTCGATGGTGAGACTGTCGGCTCCGATGTCCACTATGGTCCCCAGCTGAAACCCGTCCGCTGGGTGGGGCGCCCACACCGGCTTCCCATCCTCCATCGCACCACCGCTCTGAGGGCTCTGGAAAACACACACACACACACACACACATACACAGTGAGAGGTGTGTTTTCTCTCTAGGCTCCAACATGCAGCGTTTTCTTCATTGGACATGACAATCTCAGTTGAGTTTTTAACTTTGTTTTAACTTTTTCCTTCCTGAAACCTGAACTGTGCTGTGTGGTTACAGGCTGAACATGCTGGGTTTTTTTTCCTTTTGGGACCTTCCAGCAGGAGGTGATCTAACAACAATATCACAATGATCACATGCCCTCATATCGCATGATTAGTTGGTCACATCAACCAGAAGCTAAAGCCTAACCTCTACTTCCTGTTTTCACTTTGATTTTATTTGCTGCTTTGATGTTTCTTTTAAACGTTTGTTGGTGTTTTGGTTTAGTTTATTATTTTATTTTGAAAGTTCAGTCTCTGTTATCCAGTTGGCCCTGACTTTGCAGTCAGGTCTCTGATCCCACTGATGGACTACAGCTCCATGACTGGTCTTTAAGGTGGAGACAGTAGTTGTGGGTCTGCTCAGGTAGAGAACTGGAACCAGAACCAGGAATCCAGTCTCCAGCTACAGTTAGCGGACTAGCTGTTTAATCTACTTTTAACCTTTTATCTGCTGTCAAAATACTCAAAATACTTAATAACTCCCATGATAAATGTAGCTTAATGTTTGCTGAGAGGTAGTTTTACTGTTACTGTCTGTTTGTTCATATGATCTGTTCATGTCGTCATGATTCTAACTGTTCAAGAAGTTCCCAGACAGAAACTTAAATATACATAGAACCTTTAAATGAAAAAGAGACACACTTTACTTAATGTCAGTCAAGCTACAGTGTTGTAGCTGCACTTCATCAATTCTTTACTTCCACTGTCTCACTGAAAATGAGCAGCCGCAGGAACAACGGACCACGAACCCCCAACATTTATAAGAAAACTGGAAAAACCAGGATCAGAGAGACTAGGATAGTGTTTACACACACACACACAGCACGGGCCCCTCAGGGCTCCACGGGATCTGTTACATTAGTATCTAAAGTTTTGGTGAGTACAACAGCTTCCTGTAACTGGATCAGCTTCAGTTGGTCCAGTGCCACAGCAGCAAGTTTATTACCAGCGAGGAGCATCCTGAATGAGTCGGGGTCACGAGCCAACACTCGCTCAGCAATGAGATCTAAGACGCCGAGCCAGTCGTGCGTCGTACATTTTCCATGTGCACAGCTGCTCACCAATGTGAAAAGCAAGTCATAACAGTCCAGCAGCTCGTCCTTCACACGGTGGCTTCCTGCCAGACCGCAAACTCAATAAGAGCAGTGAGTTTTCTGTGGGAAGTAAAAAGTAATATCCTCAACAGCGGCTGCATTATCTGTAAGAGAACCGCTGTGAGAGTCCATCAAAACCAATTAAGGGAATTAACTTGTTATCGTTGCAGCACAATCGTCTCTTTTATTAGCACAGACAGATAAAGTCCTGTAACCAGAGGAGGGCAGGTCTGATGTCTTCATCTGTCCCTCACAGCCTGGATGACTGTGTGCAGAGGTCAGAGGTCACGGCTTCAAACACAGCAACAACAAACACTGTGTTTATCACGTTGTCAGTTGAAGCCACAGACTCAGAGAAAGACTAAGCCCGCGGTTGTGGTTTAAGTTCAAGTAAAACCACTTAAATCAGAGAGTTTCTGCTTCCTGAACAGATGAAAAAGGTCAACGTGGTCAAACATGGTGGCAGCTTTGACCCGGATCAGGAACATCTGAGGCCTGAAAGTGGGATGATGACTGAATGTGGATCAAAGGTTGCTGGTAACTTATTGTCAGGGCTGTAAAAAGAAAATGTCCCCGGTGAACAAAGCACCAGCCTGCATTTCTCTGTGATATAAAAGGGGCCATTCAAGGAAAGACTCTGCCCTGCTGAATCAATCCTCTTGCTGCCAAAATGCCAGACAGCAGGTCAGAAACTGCTTCATCACTGGTGGTAGGAAGAGAAATGGCTGTTTGAGAATCGTTCTGCTTCCTGAGACATGGACCTGTGCATCAGCTGAGAACTCTGCATTAAAATATACATAACAGCTGTTTACTACTGACTCTGTGTGTGTGTGATATTGTCTTTTTCCTGGTAGTTCCACTTTCCAGTAGAGGGCAATCTGAAACAAATACCAAGTGCTTTAATGTAAGTATTAGCTTCTATGTGTAAGTATTTTCATTTGTCAGCCATGTTTATGCAGCAGGTTGATGAAAACATTCAACCTAACCTCCCACAGGGAACATTCATTACTAAAACATATCTGCTTGTGCTGCTCTGATCAATACAGTCGTTTCTCCAGAACAATCATGTGAAACACAACAGAGCGGAAGTGCTGCAGTTATAAAGAGACGAGCTACGACCTGATGCAGACTGTTCAACCAACACGCATCAACATTGAAACACTGGATGTGATGCAATCGCTTCCCGGAGCTGTAAAAAGAGCAGCGATAAAAACTGGGTGAAGCATGAAAGTATCACTGAGCGTGTAATAACAATAACAAGATGTCAGGATGAAGCCTGAGGGGGTGGCAGGGTGATGCTGAGAAACACAAGAAAAGGCTGAACTTCAAAAACAGCGAACATGAATCAGTGTGAAACACACTTATTTTCTCAGACCTGGGTCCATCCCAAATAGCATGACTCAGATCATCACCAGGAAGATTTTGTTTTTCTATCTATCTATCATATCTATGATAAGATATGAAATTAAACATGAGGAGCAGCAAATCCTCATATCTGAGACGCTGAAGCCAGAAAATATCTGTATATATCTGTATATATAATATCTGTATAATATCTGTAATATCTGTGTTTATTCCACCGGTTATTAATTCATTTAATTATGTTACAATCAGTTTGACTGACACATTATAAATAATTAAATAGTAACTGATCTATCTATATATCACTGTGAATCTATGACTACTTGCACACATATAACTTTACTAAAACAATGTACAAGAAGTCTGTGATTTTTTTTTTTTTTATGAATTTAGTTTAATTTTCCTGAGGAAGAAATGTAGCTAGAGAAATAAAATAAAAATATAAATGAATAAAAATAAAAGCTGCTCATTTCACAGCTTTGTTACAAAGAGAGACATTTATCGTCATCTGTTAACTTCTACAATTCTTTCTGTAAATCTTTTCCCACGTCGATAAATATATATCATCTACATGCCATCACGCTGTCACTGTGGCAGTGTTTATTCTCATTCTCTCCCAATAATTTGTGGTTGCGCTGACAAACAAACTCCTCTGGTCTGTAGCAGTTAATTAAGACAAAGCAGCAGCAGCAGCCGTCTGACGGCAGAGCTGAGCCTGACGATCACGTTAGTGCTTTTTAACCAAAGCCTTCAAAATAAAAAGACTGCACTACTCAGCTATTTCCAGCCGCTGCCCTAAATATGAAAATCCTCTTGAGCCATTTGGGCTTTGCAGCTGAACGTGAAGATTCGTCTACAACACGAGTCCCATCAGCGTCCTCAGTCAGGTGAGAAATTAAGACGCAAATAGAGAAAATCTGCTGCTGCCTCCACAGTCACCAGATACGAGAGCCACAGTTTGAAACTGGTTTCAGATTTCACACCTGAGAGATGGAGGGTGGAGAGACTTTTAACCACTTTGACTTCACTGAATCCTGATCAGAATTAAAACAAGTCAATCACACATTTAACAAACTTCCACTCACAATATGTTGTGATGTTTTTGGGTGAAATTACAGACAGACCGTGGTCTAAGAGACAAGTCCAATCCTGACTAAAATCCTGGATCAGGTCTCAGTGAGCCTGATCTGATCCACATCATTTATTAATAAACTTTCTATTTTGACAGCAGGTAAAAGGTTCAGTCTGTTAACCAGCCTGTTGTTAGCTGTTAAACAGCTAGTCTGCTAACTGCAGCTGGAGACTGAAGTCCTGGTTCTGGTCCCAGTTCTCCACCTAAACAGAACCACAACTACTACTGACGGCAGGAATGACCCGGAGCTAACTGATTAACAGAGACTGAACTTTGATATACTTACACATAAAGGATTTGAGTTCAGATAAACTTGTATTGATTGTGTAATTCTACACATAAAAACTGTGATATGATCTTTTGGCCGTCCCACTTGGAGAAAGACCGCAAACGTCATTGCACTTTTATACATAGTAATTACTAAACAGCAGTAAACCAGTTGAGGAATCAGGAAGAAAGTAACATTATAACCCACAATGTCAACTAGAGTCATAATAAAAAGGTTTATATAAGCTAATTCCTTCACAGATCAATGCATGATTTAATCCACATCCACTAAAACTCTACTTCCTGAAAACTCTACTTTCAGAAAAAGGATCAATACTGAATTCACTTGTGCATAAAGTTGTCTCAACTCAACTTCTGCAGCTGAACAGGTTTCAGTGTCAGAAGCTCATGTAAATTTTTTCCACAACACGAACAATGTTTGATTCATGCTCTGAGTCCGGCCCATCACCATCTGTTCAGCATCACTTCACTGAACACCAGCGGTCTAATGGACAACACTGAGGTCAATAAAAAACACCTGGAAGACCTGAAGATCTAAAGGACAAGAGATGGGACGACAGTGTGGAGGTGAAGCTGTAAACACAGTCAACTTTATCTTCGAAACAAATCACCTTTTAAATCATTTATCAATGATATTTGACATATTCTCTCTGATCATTGACATGTCAGGATAACTTTAGTCTATCTACTAACTTTCAGTCTGATCACTGTCATATATATATATATATATATATTAATGATAGTGATGTGATCTTATCTCTGTACTGTGCCACAACGTGTTTGAGTTACTCATGACTGATGAGTTTCTCTTTAAAATAAATGTCAATTAAAAAAAAAATGTCGTCCTGCATCTCTGTTATGTTTCTGAATCATCACACTTCACCGGCTACATCTGCAAACTGAATCATTCTAAACAAGAAAACAGTCGGACAATCTGAACAAACAGCCTGGTCCATCAGCATAAGATACATGACGGTCTGTCCCTTTAACAGAAAATCTTTCAAGCTTTAAAACCAGAACAGAAAAAGCCGTAAATAAAAACACTGTCTTCCAGTTGAGACGCTGGAGCAGCAGCATCTGTCGCTTTGTGTTGATCTGAGAGGACGACACATTTCACGGCGCCGCGGCCTGCAGTTACACGACCCACTCTTCGCTGACAAACGGACGATTGTTGGTTCTGGGTCGAGCTCGCAGTGGCGGGGTCACGTGGCCGACAGAGGCCGCGATGTGTCCGGGCACAAAACCCCCGAGGGGACGGATCGACAGTAACAGAGTGACAGTCCACAGAGACACAGCACAGACAAGAGACTAAAATAAACTGTCTCATACCGTTGATATGCATGACTAGAAATGTGTTCTATTATTATAGATCCATTTCATTTGTCTGTGAAAAAAACCTCCTTTTATCTCTTAGTCCCATTTGTACTGTGAACACAGTGTTTACTGCTGCTTCTATGATTCTGTTACTTGTACAGTTGAACTGAAAATACACTCATATTTCAAATGCCTTGACTTGTTTGGTTGCATTTTAAAAGTCTTTTCATAAAAACAATGAGACATTTCTACGACCACGTGTACCGTTTGTTTTTGTATTTATGTGTCGAAATGTTTTTAGTTAATTATTTTATAAAAGTTTAGTCCTGAACTGCACTGACATCATTTTGGACCACAAGGATTATTTACTGTTAAACAGAGAAATTCAACCACATTTAAAAACATCTTTCTTTTCTAAAATGAGTGCGTTAGTTACAAAATAAAGAGGCCATTTAATCAACAACAACACAACAACCTAAATCAAATTGTCATCATCTGACTGAAATCATTTACATTTCAGTGGAAGAAATTAACCTTAATTAAAAGATAAAACGAGCTGTAGCCAGAGTGATGAGTGAGTACAAGTCAGAAACACTCAGCCAGTAAAACTCATCAAATCATTCATTAACGACACCTCATTACATATCTGATGTTTCCAGCTTGTTTTATTACGTTCTGCTGCACCGCGGGACGATTTTAATCGCTCCAGGCGACTTCATCTTTCATCCTCTGATTGTGCAGAGAAATACGTTTTCCTTCATCACTTTCTAAAATAAATATCTGGTTTCCTGCTCCGACATCTACCACCGACATTTGTGCAACTGAAACGTCTCTTATCTTTACTCCAGATGTCGTCATGGTTCTGTTTTATATTATAGAGCTTCCTCCTACTCAGCTGTATCGAGACAAAGTGGATTCACACACAGATCCAAACATGAAACGAGTCATTAAAGCTCCTGCACAAATGAAATTGTAGAAGAAGAACCTTAACATTAAGTCTTTATATGATTAAATTTCTCAGTGGCAGTGACAACTGATTGATTCATACTTGTTTGGAGTTAATGAGGTTAAAGCTTCAACGTGAAAACAGAAATGTCACATGTTGTTGTTTTGTTGATTCTTTTCTCGGTTTCTTTTCATGATCCAGATGATGTAGATCAAACACGGTTGGTCCCGACACCGTGACCTCTGTGTGTCGGTGGTTTGCGGTCTGGTTTGGTGGTTTTGTTCTCTAGAAACCTGTCCAGTTGTTGTCGGGATGCTTCTCATGAATCCAGCATTCTTAGAAGCGATTAAGCGGCTGCCACCACGCCCAAGACTCATCACAATAGGGTGTGTTATATGATTCAGCAGGTGATTCCTGTCACTGAAGCAGAAATGAATTTGGTCCTCCCTGCTCATATGTTTGTCTTTCTACGCCTGCCAACACCTTCAATGACATGACTTAATATTTAACCTGAACTTAACTCCTGCACTCAAACTGTGATCCAAGGTAGGGTAGGTAGGTAGGTAGGTAGGTAGGTAGGTAGGTAGGTAGGTAGGTAGGTAGGTAGGTAGGTAGGTAGGTAGAGTAAGTAAATTCAGTAACTTGGAAATATTGGACAAAACACTGTCTAGGTTATTTTTAACTATTTTGTGACAATAAATAATTATCAATGTCAAATATCAAAGTCCTTACGTCAAGACTGTCCTCATTATGATGGTTTAAAAGGAGGGTCCTCTTAAAGATAGCAATACAAGATACAACACACACACACACACACAAACAAATGTGCAGCAGATACAGTTTCCATATTTTACAGTCAAATCGTTTCTTTAAGTTAAACTGTTACTGAGTCTAATTGAATTTAATTGGTTTTGAACTGTGACCCATGGCATCATTACAAAACTATCAAACTCATTTTTGTATCAGATCGAGGAGTGAGACCTACGAACCTGGTAAAACATCATTGTAGCCCAGTCAGCTATAATGGTAAACTTTATTGCTCTAGTGTAAAAATCTCTGTCCTCTTTATGAATCTTTTTCTCAGATCTTAGACTTAATGTTTAAAAGTGACAGAGGATGGTTGAACAGGTTTTTGATCCTTGTTCTGTGATTTGACATATACACAATAAAATGTTAGTTGGATGCGTAATGCCTCAGAAGTTTCATTAAAAAAAAACCTCTCAGAAAGACATTTTAGGCTAGGGGATTATTAAACTATAAATTATGAAATGCAAGCACTTGACACTGATTGACTCCTTCACTGTCACTCACATGAATGTAACTTCTCTGGCTTCAGAACAAGGACAGACCATCTTTTTACATCTAATCACCTTTGAAGGGAGGTAATGGAATCAGAGTGGGGGGCAGTGAGATACATTTGACATCACAAACAACTGTTTTTGAAATTGAGCCATTTTCTAGAAACATTTCTAAAGAAGAATTTCTATGAAATGGAGATGTTCAGAATTACTAGAACTTTTCACATGTTCCTGAATGTGGGTGGAACCGTTCTTCAACAAAGACGAGGTACAAACACTTTTTGATTCTATGTCATCTTTAAAAAATTACATAGTAAAGTAAAATTTTCCTTCAAAGTCAAGTTTAGCTATTTGCTGACCTGGCCTTAAAGATCACACATGTTTTGTGCAAGCACCAATCACGGCTTCAGTTTTGATGATTTCAGCAAAGATGTGTAAATTTTTTTTTTACTGGTGATCTTTGACAAACTCCCTGTGATCCTGTTTAAATATTGACGGGAGTCATTCTCCTCGAGTCGAAGTCTGAAGCTAATAAAAACTGTGTCACGAGCAGCTGAAAAGTTGTTCATTACACACAGTCTCAGATCTCATCCTGTGTCCCTGACGCCAGTTACCAGAGTCTTTGTAATCTGTCTAATCTCTGCAGTCACTCCCTCACACCAGATTATTTGACCAGCATGACCCGCTTAAATAATCGTAAGACAGGGACGTTGTGTAGACGCCCCTGAAAAGAAAGACAGGAAGCGTCCTGCTCAGCGTCGGCTCCACTGACACAGAGACGAGGATCACAGGCCCATAGTTGGCCAAAGGCCCTCTGGGAAATAGAAACACACACAGTGGTTTGCATGAAGTAAGGAAAATCCACCTAAAAACCTGTTTCTCCTGCACCGCGTTCAGCTGGAAGATGTTCACTTGCATAACAGATGTCATAACAACTGAGCGTGGCGGCCCGGCTGAGAGCTGGCTGAACACCAAGAGCTAAATATAACCAACAACACAGAGACTGATGTGAATGAAAAGTCTGCTCTGGTAGTTCAGCTACTGGAAACATGACCTCAGCGTCTAAACCTGAACAAAAATCAAACAAACACGATCAATTTGGTTGATAACGGTTAAATAATTCAGTTATAATATGAAAACGCCATCAGTCGACACGAAGAACTGCGACTCTCAGGGGGTCGGGCAGCTGACAACCTGACAATCAACTGAAGCTCAGACCTCAGGTGTTTAAATCATCTTGACTGATGGGAAATTTCACAGATTATCTCCTCACTAATCTCATTCATGAACATGCTTCAGGATGACTCCTGTCAAACTGAGCACAATTAGTGGTTGAACACAAACACACAGCTACTGTAGCATTAGCCACCGCGTGGCTAAGACATCAGCAGAGTGGAAATATTCTAAAACTGAGGGTGAAAGCGAGACTGATGTCCACCTCTCAGTCTAAAGCAGCTGTTACCGGTCCAAGGTCCAGAGCTGTAAAACCCTGTCAGCAGCTGAGACCAGTCTTCCTGTGCCATTTGAATATTTGAGATTGGTGCAGCAGAGAGCCGGATTAACTCGGGTCAAAGTCCTTTGAGAGTGAAGCCACAGAAACCTAATGAGCAATGTGACAAACCCGAGCAAAGTTAGAGAGAAAAAAAACAAAACAGTCACCTTCTTCACGCCTCAGTCAACACACATAATCTGTACCTCATTATCTTATTTTTACTCTAAAGTCATCGTGTCAAACCAGACCTCCTCCCAAAATATTACTCAGGCATAAACTCTGACACAGGAGGCCGTGTGTTTCAAAGGTTGCCGACATGTGATCCAGCCGGGATGGGCCTCCATAATGATATAATGACGGGTTGGGCTCATTTGCATGTGGACATGACGCGATACGATGAATCACACAGCCCAGGTCCTGAAGCCTGACCACGAAAGTAAGCGTGAAAATACAGGTTGCGACTGTTAGAGGACAAACAGTGGTGATTACAGCACCAGCGACAACAGAGACGACGTCTGCTGCTAAAAATATTCAAAGATACACCAGACGCTTCCTTCAGAACCCGAAGGTTAAATATAGATACACAACAATCATACAGCACGTTACCCTCTGTAAACAAACATCAAGCTTCAACTATATAACAACTGTCCCTCTCATTTCCTTATATAGACACACAAGCTTATGAGGTTATAATAGGTCAGACATATATATATATATATATATATATATATATATATATATATATATATATATATATATAAATGTATTTGGAGCAGATCCTGTCAAATGTTCTACATGATGTGACCTGAGAAAACCTCTGGATTCTGGTTGAACTCAAGAAAAACCTGAGAATGTTCTGAAACGTCCTCCTAAAACCTTTGTATTTGACGAGTTGTATTTGACGCGTAAGATCTCAATGCTTTGTATTTGACGAGTCAAATACAAAGCATTGAGATCTTACGCGTTTGACTTTCATTGTAAATGACAATCTTTACCCTAATGTCAGTGAGCTCTCAATTTGACTCTGAATGCTCTGAGCTGTTGTGTGTAAGGACGGCTGCAAATTTTAGCCTCAACTTTATTTCACTTTCCACTGCAGGTCTTTTAGAAGTCAATGAAAAATCGAATAAAAGCAGAAACACTGACGACTGTTCAGTAAACGTGATCTAACTTTGAGTCGTAAGTCTCCATGAGGCTGAGGGAGTTTCAAGTTGTGAAAACAGGCTTTTCCTTAGAATCCTGGAAACATATTGATGCAACACTTTCCACTTTTCAGCAGTGACACTAACGATTGTCCAACCAGTCAACCGGGAGCCTCCAGCTCTATTAACAACCGTTAAAAATGTAAAAGCATGGCGGGAAGAGTTTAACCCTCACTAAAGACAGTGTGTCCTGATTAAGTGTCAGTGAACAGGACACTGATGCTCTAGACGCTCGTCTAACGTCAGACACTTTGTCAGCAAAGTGCTTCAAGTCCAGAGAGAAACATCTACAGGTGTGAATCTGTATGAAGCTTTACAAAAAAATGTTTAAAAAAAATATATTTTTTAACACATGACTCCTGACTTTAAGTGTCCAGAACAAACAAAACCAAAGTTCATGTATGATCTGGAGCTCAAAGGCTCCATCTCTGACCGAGACCAGTCGACAGAACACAAAGCAGTGGACTAATGTCGTCTCAGGCCTAGTTCGCATTGTTCCTCTGCAAATTTATGCACATTTTCTGCATTTTTGTGGCTCAATTTCTTCTGAGATTCAGGATCCAACGCTTCCACTTCTCATACACTGCTACAACGCCACTTAAGCAGCAGCAAAAAAAAATCAAATCAGTCCATTTGCATCATGTTTAATGACTTTTAAAGTCCACTTTTCCAAGAGAAACACAGTTTAGTTGGTGCTTTGTTTGGGGCGAGGAGGTAAACCAACACGACTGCAGGAAACAAATAAAGACACAGATGTTGACATCTGATATGCAGCAGCTCCTCAGAGTGTTAGAGATCAAACGGAGGGAAAAGGCAGAGTTAAGCTGGTGTGATTTGCTGTTTTGTGGTCAGGTCGACATTAAGACACAAAGGCTAGAAACCACCAATATCTGGGACGTCACGGTTTTAAATCAGGCTGCCGTGAATCCACGTGACTCTGTTTTCAATGCCTGCTTCTCAGTGTGTGTGTGTGTGTGCGAGAGACCAAAACACTACTACAAAGTCTACTCTTCCACCACGTCCGAGTGTCCTCAGTGACCAGAGAAAACCCCAAAGTGAAGCGGTCAATCCACAGACAGCATGTAAAGCTGACACCCTCCATCACCAACAACAGCTACAGAGTGTGTGTGTGGCTCAACGCGGCTCACCGTGGCGTGACTAATTCAGCTCACATTCCCCTAATTACGAAGGCTGACGAGGGGAGGTCCCGACCCCTGTCCTCCAGCACTTCCATTAGGAAACAGGAGACGTATGAACCGTCCTGCTCCATCATCACCATCGTGAGAAAGCAGATGATCTGATCTGCTGCTGTCAGAGGTTTAAACGGCTCTGGTGATGGTCTCATTAACAGCTGTTAGAGCCAATCAGTGAAGAGCTGGGAGAGACAAAAGATGGACTACACTGTTGGACTATAGCTCCACATCTGCAGGACTAGCAGGTGTGGTTCTGCTCAGGTGGAGAACTGGAACCAGAAGCAGGACTCCAGTCTCCAGCTGCATTTACTGAGCTACCGTTTAACAGTTACTGGTGTGCAACTATAAAGTTTATAAATAAATGACTTATTGAGACTTTAGCAGCAGCAGAGGCTTCTCTGAGACCAGGATCAGGATGTTGTTGCATTTCCTGTACATTACATTCCCTGACTCTCTCAACATCCAAAACACACTTCCAGGATATTCCAGGAAGTCCTTATTAACTATACTTCCCCACAGCTTCACTCTGTCCTCTCTCTCACCCTCAGCTGCTTCCTCCTCATTGTCAATACAGTAAAACACAGAACCAGAGTAAAAAAACATAAACACGTTAGTGTGTGCACATCCTCTACACCATCTCGATTTCTGAATCCTCTGCTTCATCATGTTTACAAGGATTTTTAAATGGATAAAGATGCAAATAAGGAGCTGATCCTGGGTTAAGACACATGGACATCAGCCACTGCTGAGGATGCCAGATACTCCCTGCAGCCAAAGAAAGGAAATGCATTCAGACACTTTTTAAACTTAAGACCCAGTTACTCTAACATTTACATCCGTATGGTTGTAATACGCAAATCATCAAGGCCACTTTCCAAAAGAGGCTCAATCACCAGCTAATCCAATAACCGCAAGTCATTCAGGATCATTTCCTGAAGAGGACTTTGGATCCATGAAATTCCTGAGCGTACTGAACTCAAGCAGGATGAAACTTTTACAACAACTACCCGTTATTTCCTGTTGTGACATAATGTGACTTCTGCCATAAAACCAGGGTCATGGTAAAGAAAGAGCAAAGGTCTGCTCAGAAATCAGGAGACAAAAGAAAAACTATTCAACAGTGAGGGGATAATAATTAATACACAGGTGTCAGAAGTACCACCACCTGTGTGTGCATGCCCATAACACACATGACCAATATTACAGGGACAATGTGAGGAAGCAATAAGAGACACAATGAGCTTTCTGAGTGATTCAACCTGCCTTTGCCTTTGTGATGAGGATAAAATGACGATTTCAAAGCAGCTTCAGCACAAAAACAAGCTCAGGACAAACACAATAAGCTCTGAAAGCTCTTATGTAATCATGCAACACACATGCCATGACAAAACACACACACTCACACAGTTTCCTGCATCCAGACTTCTGAGGATGCTACATATTATCTGTCAACATCGCCCAGGAGGATATGATATCACAAAGGCAAAACCCACCACCCTCAGCTTTTTTTTTTTCTTATGCAAAGCATGTCCATTGATTCTTCTTCTTCCCAGGCTCAGCAGAGGCAGCAGTGAGTGAGTGTGTGTGTGTGTGTGTGTGTGTGCAGGCCGCAGCCGTGATCTGACATATTCCCGCTGCACAACAACAACAACACAACCTCCTAATATCATGTTCATACTAGTGAATCGTCCTCACAACTGACAAAACCTTAACTAATGTGATGAAGCTTGTGTTAAAATGCAACCTCGCTGTAGCTGTCTAGACACCAATCTCACGTCGAGCCAAATCTCATTGAAAAAGTGTGTGAATTTTGAATTCACTTGCTCATTAAACGTGGATCTACACTGTGAACAATGATTCATCACTTTCCCTAATTTGTAACACGCTTCTCCTCGATTCGGCTTAAATATCATCCTCAAATAATCATCACACCTGCATAATTCAACTTTTATCCTTTTCTTTGCGGTTCATTTCCAGTGTGTTCAATCTAAAGCACACACCCTTCACTTCAAATGGCAGCGCTGTTGGGTTTATTAAAACGTTGAAGTTCTATTAAATTAGAATGACGCATGATGGGTTATTTATAAGCCGGATTTTAAAGCAACGCCAATCTATTTAAATTATGTATTTCGCTACGTTGGTTTCAATACGTGTCTCATATTATCACCAACAAATGTTAACTTGTCAAATATGTGAAGGAAGTCTGGCGCTGACTTCCCCAAACAAAGCTCGACAGACACCGTTTGTCTGTTAAAAAGATGAAAATGTTCAGATCAAATTAGTGCACCAATGATAAAAAAAAAAAAAATGCGGTGACTCGTGTCGTTCAGATTAAACTACCGATTACAACTGGTCGTGCTGACGGTTTTCCTTCGGGACAGGCTGCGCTGCTAGCACCGGGAGGCTGCCGTGAGCCGTAGCCGGGCAGCTAGCTTAACATCCCGGTCTGCGCGGTGCATGTCGCCGGTGCTACCTACCTCGTCTGGGTGTAAACTCCCGGGAAGTTGCCTCTTGTAGTAATTGCGTTTTTCTTTTTCTTGTTGTGTTTAAATCCCTGAAAAGTGGCGCACGTCCACACACAACAGCCGCCGCCACCGCCGCCGCTTTGCCGGGTGTCTCCCAGATGATCGCTGTCCGCTCCGGCAGATCCTGGGCCACACTCTCCCCGCCCCGCAGCCTCCGACTCCCGCAGCAATCCTGGGAAACTGAACCCGTGACGTCACGAGGTGGGTCGACAGACTGCCTGCAGGGGGCGCTGTTTGTTTTTAAAATCACGCTGCTGAATAATGGGGATCTCCAAGTTGGGACACATGAGACCTTCACACGAGAGCCTCAGAGTCACATATAGGTGCAATTACCTTTTAATCTGAACTGTAACTCTAAAAAAGAATTAAAGAAATAACAACCAACGCTGAACAGAAACAATGGTGAGAATTCATCACCTGTTGGTCACACACAGACACAAACTGTGAACAATGAAATGTCATCTTTTCTGACTGGGAAGACATAAACAAATTTAGAACAATTCAGAACAGCAAAATAAAACAAATCATAAGATCAATAGAATCATAAACTAATAACTTCCAATGAAGTCATTGTTCTGTAATAAGAGAAGAAAGTTGAAATCCAATTAACTTTATGGTGATGAGGTTTGATGCAGGTCGCAGCCAATGAGAATTTAGAATTTAGGTTTGTTGGTGGTTTTCAAACAACAGCCACTGAGATGGTTCATCTGCTCAGGACACTGGTGGAGGTTTTTCCAGTCACTTTCTGCGTTGACATCGGGGTCAACCCAGAAAACACTGCAGACGTTATTTATCTGATCTAAGGATGAAAGTTTACTTACTTCCAAAATCATCTAAATGTGTAAAAATGTGAAAATTATCTAAAGTAAAGGAATTCAACACAAATGAATAATCAATTAATTAACTTGTTTCTGTTTAAAATTAACTTTTTTTCTCTTTGCAGTTGAAACTAAAACCTTGCAGGGAATTATTTGGAAATAACAAAGTGTCACTGTTCAGAAGAACACAGCACCACTACAATTTCGTATTAATTTTATCTTCATAAAACCGTGTTGGCCGCTGGCGTTACTGTGAGACTGAGAAGTAATACTTCAGGGAGGTTTGGGATTAACCGGGATAATGTCGATGAACAATGGAGCCAATCTGTCTGTTCTTATACTCACTGGTGCCAACTGTGGACTGAAGTGTTGGACAAATAAAACATTAAAACTATACTTCATCACAGTTAAAAAGGAGTGACAATACAGAATAATGTGAACACTAGTGGCAAGAACACACAGAAAAACAATCAGTAGTTAGTCTGAAATACTTTAATATAAAATATGGTTGTTATTGCTGACGTGGGTATGGCCAATATCCACTGGTAAAAATAACGATCATCCCCATCACACTCTGGTGAAAAACCTTGTTTAGGCTCAACAAATTTAATCAGTATTTTACTAAAATATATCTAGTGTGATTGATGCTGAACTCTGACAAGTGAATAGCTGCTGATATTTAAAAAAAAATATTAAAGATTATTAAATTATTTCAGCTTTTGTGAATCTGTTTGCATCACCTGACAGGTTTTTGCTTCTATTTGAAATTTTGTATGTAAATGCCACACATGAAAAACTATTTCTACTCTCAAATTAAGTTTTGAAGCAGTGTCCATTGGGAGGTGAACATAGATGTGTCGGTTGGTTGGTTGGTTGGTGGTGTGGGAGCAGCCCCAAGCAAACTCCATCACCAAGCTGCAATGGTGTTCACTAGACTTTCATATAAATATGAACATTCAAGCCTCTGACCACCTGAAGAATTTCTTTTGTGCGTTTGCTCAAAGTTTACTGTCTGAAAGTTCATTCTTGGCCTTTGAAAACAGCAGTCAACCAATAAAGTCTCATCACAAAGTCCACAAGATGAAGACCATGAGATTTAGGTGAAAGTCCTGACACAGTGAGCAGCAACAAAGGCACTCACTTCCCTAAACACATCATCAATCGTTATCAAAAGCCTTTAATTTATAATTAATGGTTTAATATCTTGAATGAGCTCATAAGTGGGACAACAAAACACTTTTCAAGAGTCATGAATGTTTTAGACTCTGGTAACATGACACTGGGTAATTTGTCTCCCCCTAAAGACTAAGTCATTCAACGCCTGACTGAAAGGCAAGAGCTGCATTTCATAACAAACCACCCGTGAGGCAGGAGACATGTCTGCTTGTAAACAGTTCTTCACCTGTCTGTGTTTACATATCAATCCTTCATTCATCCTTCATTGATGCTGGGGTCCACATAGAGTCAGTGGGTTCCCTGTTGACACTGTGATGCCACTTCTTGCTTGTTTTGGAAACTAACTTTTGCTGTCAATGTTGACGTCACTGGGTGAAACATAAAAATCTCCCTGATTACAGGATGTACATGTAATTCTAAGTTGTCTAAGTTTTGAATTTGAACAGTTCAGGTTGAACGCTGGTTGTAGAGCTTTTAAAGTATGCCCGCTCTGGACCAGTGGTACTGGTTTAATTCGCCCAGGCCAGCTCTGGTCATGCTGGGTTGGGGTTGATTGGTTTGATTGTGGCAGTGTCGGTCAGGTTTTGGCAATCAGAATGACCTGTGATTGATGCGACTATGTTTGCATTGTTAGTTAAATTTCAACAGCCAGACCTAGAACAGTACATTTAAGGCGATTACTGGGCATCATCAGACTGTACTTGGGCCAAGTCATCTTTTCTGGACTGCAGAAGAAATGTGAGGCATAATGTGGCCAAACTAGTTGACACCATTACAGCATAGTTTTAAACACACAAAGTCAACAATTCAATTCAACAATTCAATCGTAGGAGGACTTACTAAGATTAGGCTAGTAGCTAGCTTAATCTTCATAACCTACCCACATATCTGAAGCACTCATATAGGAATTTAAAAACAATTTGTGCTTGTACTGGATGCTATCTAATGTAACTACTTCTTGCAGGACATGATCACTTATGATAAGGCTAATGATCACTGGTTGGTTCCAGGTGTAGGTTGAAGGACAATTTAATTAGCTTTAAGTCTAACAAGCCCGACCTCAACTAACACTATAGATTATAAACTTGGCAATGCAAAGTACAGAGTATCTTCTTATTCACCTTCTAAAATATTTATACACACTGAATTCCTAACTGTTGGGTCGATGTCCCAAATGAAGTCTTTTTCCTGATTAACTAGGTTGTTTGGTTTTGCTGTTCCCTTGTTCTATCCCTGGTTATATCTAGAAATAGGTCAAATTTGACTTTAACACAGACAATGAAATATTTGTTAATATTATTATTAATATTATTGTTATTATATTGAGGCCTTGTGGAACATCAAATCTTGCAGACATACAACCCTGGAACCATCAAACACTGAGAACATTGGGCCTAGGGAGCATAGGATCTTAGGAACACAGGGGTGTTGAAACTCTGGACCTTGGGGATGTAGGACCCTGGAGCAATTAGAACCCTGGGAACATCAGATCATGAGGCCAATGGACGCTGGAGACATCAAACCTTGGAAGTGCAGGACCGTTGGAATTGTGGATCTTGGGAATGCAGGACCTTCCAAACATCAGATCTTGGGAAATAGGACAGTGAACCATTAGGTCTTGGGAACAAAGACCCGAAGAAAAACCCTTGGAATAATGGATCTTGGAAGTATGGGAACTTAAGGAGACCTTTGATACATCAAATCATGGGACCAGTGGAACATTCGACTCTGGGACCAAAGATATGTTCCTGACCTGGGTAATGCAAGACCTTGGGGACAGAGAACATCAGACTTTGGAACCATTAGACCCTGTGGAACATAGATATGTTCCTCCCTGGATTTACTATAACTTAAACTTGGCACAGATTTGGTTTTAAAGAATTAGTCTGACAGATAATTAGATCTTTCACTTTCTTTCAGAGTGAAACAACACAGCACTAAATCTACCGCTGCTCTAGCCAGTTGTTTGGAAACAAGTTAGCTCTGTTCAAGAGCGGCACAACCTGAGTATTAACTGATGTTTTTTTTTTTTTTTTTTTGGTCATCTGCTAAATACGCATCACAATCTTATCATAAAGATATTGGTTCTCAACATGTGTCCTGTACAGTGCCGGTGCCTAAATGGGGCTAGCTAATGTACCATTAGCAAAATTTACATATTGCACCTTTAAATACAGAAATATTAATTCAATCACTTAAAACACTAAGCCAAAAATTCAACATACCCTGGATATGTAGTTATGTGAAGACTAATTCATTTCAATTTTTCATTTTTTTTTAACCAAACAGTTCATAGTTGTTTTTATTGTGTAACCTGCTTGAATTCTTTGTATGAAATGTATGTTTCATTTTATTTTTTCTTTCCATCTTTTCCAGTCTGATATTGGACTGAACTTACATTTTTTTTTTGTTTCCTGTTATACAAATGTATTGAGAGCATTTTTTTAAATCACAAAAAATAAACTCTGTAGTGTATACATGCTTTTTAAACTAGCAGTCTGATGTGAAGCACTTAGATGCTATAAATTCTGATTATTTTTTGTCTCAGGAGAAATAATCAGACATATTCCAGACCTGCTCAGCACACACGCATGCACATGCACCCGCACACACACACACACACACACACACACACTCTCACAATTATACACAGAAAATCCCCAGTCTCAAATGTATTCACAACTTTGCGATGTCACACAGCAGGAATAAGAAGCTTAAGGCAACAGAAGTGCTCTTGCATCTAAAGTCGCTTTTAATGCTGAAAACTTTTCATCCACTCCACAATCGCAGAGACACAAAAAGCACTGAACTACGTATGTGACTCATGAGCTGGAAGTCGACTCTGAAAACTGTTTTTTTTTTTTTTTTTTTTTTAATTCTTCCATACGGGTGGATCTTTAACTTACAAATAACAGCAACTTTCATCTATGTTTATTATTATCATTATTATTGTTGTTATTATTTTTGTCTTCCTCTACACAGCTTGAAAGCATAAAAAATAATGATGCAAGAGCGAAAACAGTATCTTCTGCACAGATTCTCCAGGAAAGAAGAACATCTATGAAAACATAACTTAATGGAATACTTCTCATGAACGAGTCATAAAACAGTAAATTACAAAGGCAGCGGAAAAACTCCAGCATATTTACAGTTAACGTTTTATTCAATACAAATTGAAAGGTGTTTGGTGTCTGTGGTTAATGGAGGGAGTTAAGGACCGTTTGTTTGAGACACGTTGAAGTGAAACCAGCAGCGTACAATCAGGGTTGTCCTCCCGCTGAGGAAGAGGAGGAGGAAGGTGGGTTCAAGAACTGATGGGTAGGTTTGGCGGTCGGCCCGTCAAACCACAAGTCTCTTCAATCTCGGGCTCCTCGGGGGAGCCCGGCGGAGCCTCGACCCGGTCGGGCTCCTCCTTGTCCAGTTCTTGTTGAGCCTGAATTTTCAGGATCAGCTCCTTGATCTCCTCGCGTTTCGTCTTCATCCGCTGCTGAGGAAACCACTCGGACAGGTTCACCGGCAGGTGGAAGCTGGGAATTGGATTCTGACAGCAAATAGACAAAAGGATAGAGATTATTTTCTTTTCTGGTGTGTTTAAGGCATTGGGGATGTGTAAAGTCTCTCCTCCTCTCACCTCAAAGAAGCTCTCCACATACTGCAGAATGTAAACTCCACAGTCGCTGAAGTTATCCTGCTGAGGCACTCGTGGGCTGGAACCCTTCATCATGTCCTTCCCAAAACTCCGCTGAGTCCCTTTACGCACCTCCCACTCCACCTCCAGGTACCTAAAACACACGTACAGCGAGTCAGACACCGGCAGTGGTTGGGTAAAACTAATATCATCTAAACACTACAACAGCCAAGGATGTCATCTTTCATCTTTGTTTGGTTGAGTTCAATTGGCTCTGAAACAAAACCTCAGACAAGCTCTTCACTTCCATCAGCTTTACATTTTCCTGACAACAAACCCTGATCCACAGAAAGTCTGAGCTGCTCAGGAACTCACTCTCTCAGAGTTTTCACCACCGTGGACCTAGCCGGGCCACGCAGGGAGTCCATGATGAGGATACAAGGCCTGCAGGAGGAGGAGACAACTGTCAGAGTTTACAACCCAAGTTTCACTTGTTTTACAGAACCTCAGACACATTTCAACAAAAGAATAATGTGATGATCCCAGGCTGCAGTTCTCATAAATCATCATCATCGTTATCCAGTTTCCTCTAACTCAGAGGTATCCAAACTATTAGCTGATAGGTTTTTATTCCATCCAAGCAGAAGCAGCAGTACACCAGACTTGACTCATTTAATGAACTGATCTCAGTCTTCACACAGTTAACTGGTTAAACTGTGTGATCTTGACTGGTTGGAACAAAAACCTGAAGACACACACAGTTCTTTGTGGGATAGTTTGGACACCTCTGCTTTAACTGCATCATGAACAGAGCAGCAGTGCCTCCTGCAGGCAGAGAGACAGAAGTGACAGAAGTGACGTCCACTCACTGTCTGCACAGGTTTGGCCTCGAAGACAAACTGGAGGTGTCGGAGGTGAGAGCGTCTTCAGCCAGAGCTCCGTCCTCGCTGCACTCGTCCTGGACACACACACGAGTCAAAACACCATCAGTTTGGTTTTAATGTGAAGATTTTTTTTGTTATTTACTGTGACAGAAGAAGAAAAATTACTCACCTGACAGGAGCTTTGGTCATCAGAGAAGGTGAAGGTGTCGTCATCTCCTTTTCTTGAGCTGTAACAAACACTGATTCTGTGCAACTCGCCTGGAAAAAAAAAAAACAATCATAAAACCACAACATAAACAACATGGATCTGTTGGATGCATCAATCTCTCTATCTATCTATCTATCTATCTATCTATCTATCTATATCTATCTATCTATCTATCTATCTATCTATATTTATAGATCTATCTATCTTTCTATCTCTATTAAATGTCAGTTCTCAGTAAAACTGACAGTTGCAGCCTAAAGCAGGAGTAAAAATAAAAATATGAAAATGTGACTTTTTTGCCATTTAATCTTTTTTGCGACTTTGGGTCAAGTAGAACCAAACAGAAATTATTGATGATCTTTTCTTTGAGGTTAATTTTATTTATTTAAAATATTCAAGTAAAATATTCAAATGAAATATTGAAGTCAAAGCCCGTTTAAGAGCAACATGTTTACAAAGTGTAATAACTAAATGTTTTCTATTCAAATTCCTCAGGATGTTAAACAGTTTCACTTCCTCCTTCAGAGATAAACATGACTAGTAGTTAAGGGTCTGAGGCACCTTCATGTTGAATTGCAGCCACGGTTTTATTTGAGGTTTTATGTCTCCAGCAGGTGGAGCTACAGTTACCATAAATTCTTCAGTGAGACAGATGTTGTGAGGTCACTTCATTTTTGAGCCTTGCTCTGAACACATGAAACTTGAGCCTGGTGCTTCGGACCCTCAGCTCATCTACAGCAGCCCTGAATGACCAAACATCCAATGGTGACTCACTCGTGTACTGTTGCTCGCTGTTGTTCTGCCCGTTGCCAGACGTTGCAGGAGCACAAGGAGGCTCCCGCCCCCCGATCTCCTTGGCGACGCTGCCGTCGGACTGAGCCTCCCCGGATGCTTCGGGGACGCCGGGGGACGGCTGCTGAGGGGGGCTTTCCAGCCCGTCTCTGTCAGGGGACAGGGGGCGACAGTGGTCGGGGATGTTGTCCTCTGACGGTGAATCGGCGGACGTCGGCAACGAGCCGCGGTACAGCGGGTTCTGCTCATAAACTGGACCCTCGAGGCCCGGGAAGCAGATGACAGCCAGGTACCAGTGAGCGCTGTCGGGACCAGAGCTTCATCAGTTATTTATCCTCAGTTTTTAATGTAGGAAAATGCAAAAACAAATTATGCTTGAAAAGTCACACTCACGACTCATTGATGGGAACAAAGATGAAATCCTTCTGGAACAGGTCCACATGTCGAGTCCACGTCTTCACCCTGTTGTGCTTCCTCTTCTGGATCCTGGGAGAAAAAAAAAAAACAAAGGTTCTGCGAGTTCAGCAGAGAAACATTTGAAGATAATTCTGTCACAACATCCTGCATCGTGGCGTCGGACTCACGGCAGGTTGGTGGTGTCAGGGACGTTCCTCCGCTCTCTCTGGTTCAGTCTCTTGTAAAAGAAGGAGCTGAACACGTGGATTCTTTGTGCGTCTTCTTTTTTCAATTTCTCTAAAACTAAATATCTGAGACCAAAAACACACAGGTTATATCAGTCTGAAAACTACAGGTTTCCAAGAGAATAAGAAAACTAGTGTCTTCATGGTGTGGATGTGTGGTTTTACTCACTTTAAATAAAAGTCTATGATAACGTCGTTAAGGAATTCTCCATCGTTAAGGCAGTGGAGGTCTTCATTAGTGACTGAGATTCCTCCTTTGGCCGGAGGAGGAGGATACACCATTAATCTGGACACAAACACACCACACAGGTTGTAAATGACATGAACGGTCCAGAAGGATTTGGACAGGGACACAATTTCTGTAATGTCAGCTTGCGCCGTCTCACTTGATGATTGGTCCAGAGAAGGTCGGCTGCAGGTCCGTCATGTCCTCGTCTTCCTCCTCGAAGTAGGAGCTGGTCTGTTGGCGGGTCGCCATCCGCGTGCGTACGGGCATCGTGACGGGCGTTACCGGGGTGACCTGCGTGGCCGTGCTGAGTTTGGGAGTAGTTTGCATCGGCTTTGCCTGCAGAGACAAACAAGGTGCTGGTGAGGATGTGTTTGTTAAGTTTTTTATTCAGTAAATTTCCTTTACATCTTCTGCACATGTTGGTAAATGTTGGTGAATAAGAAAAAGTTTGAACCTTTCATTCATTTTCACATCAAAACTTTATGACTTATGAGTAAAATTCAAATAAAAATCAAGCTTCAATCTCCATAATAACCTGTCTTTTGTCTGTCGCTATGGTGCTGGAAGGTTTTTTTTTCCCTGAACTGCTTCTCCTCAGACAATGATTTCCCCAGGACACTACTTCAATCCAACACCTCCTCCTGACCACCTCATAAAAATATGTTAATATGTTTCCAACTTTATACCTAAATTGACTGATTTGTTTAATGGGGTTTGTTGGCAGGAAGCAGTGTGGCACCTGACAGGCTCCGCTCAGGGTGAAAAGGTCGTACCTGCCTCTAAACCTTCTAAACTAACTTTCATGTCTTTATGAATTAGAATATGTTATTGTCGTTAGTTCATTGATCAGTAAAAGTGTAAAGATCTGATAGATTCATGTACATATTTATCACCAGGTCCTGTACCTTCTCCTCCTTCTGCTTGGTGGCCTTGTTGTAGTTGACCAGACGGATATTTGCCTCCTCGAAAGGCAACTTTGCGGGAAAGTTGCTGAGGTTGTTGGTCTGTCCGATCTCACCCAAGATGTCCTCCAGGATCATCTGCTCCTTCATCGCCAGCCCGTTCTCGAAGATCAGGACAATGTACTTCTCGTCCGACTCTGGTGGGGAAAAAAAAAACAAAAAAAACAAAACAGACCGGGTTTGATGAACAGTAACAATCAGGTAAAGATGACGAAACGCATCTGTGTGATCACTCACCGTCCCCGGTGCAGTCGTACCACTGCCCTCCCTTCTCCTTGGACATGTTGAGCTGCGAGCGCAGGCGGTTACACTCCTCCGGCGTCGTCTGGAAGAACAAGACGGGAAGCTTCCGGACGCTGCACCACTCACAGCTGATCAGCTCCGACGCTTGCAGGCAAACCTTCTCAATGCTGTTGTTCTCTGGATCTGACGGCAAACACACAGAGGAAACACCTGACTGCTCCACTCATGAAACAAAGAAAGACTGAGACGCCTCTGTAACAGTAACGTGAGCGGAGCAATAAAAGATCTGCGTCTTTCACCACATTGGAGGAGATAAATGACACAAATCTTTACAATCAGCCTTCTACCGAGAGAGAACAGCAGCTGCAAAACAAAAAACATGAATAAACTAAGTGACCACAGAAAGTTTCCACATGATTCTAAAGCAACAGGATCCACTGTTGGTTCTTGTCTTGCTGCTGTTTCAGTGTTTTCAGTTGCGTTAGCGACTCAGGTGAATGTTTGTGAAAATCCGGTTCTATTTACTGAATGATTTTCCATGACGACTTACCTTCAGTCTCCAGCTGGATGTGGTCGGTGGAAAACTGAAAAGAGAAAGAACAAAACGAACATTTATCTATTATTCATTTCTCATGCACACTTTTTTTTTCTGGTCATGAAACTTGAAGATTTTCTTTTTGTTTTGTTTCTTTCTTTTTTTTTAACATTTAAAACCACAACAAACACTGGATGAGGCAGTTACTTGTCTCTCATCTCAGATAAATTAGATGAATAAATTAAGAGATGAAACTCTCTGTATTGCAACAATCATTTTCTATTAAAGAGTCACTGTTTGTCAAATACAAGACTTCAATGAAGTGAGGTCCTGGAGTCGACTGAATCAAACAAAATCATCTATTGTTCACAGAGAAATACATTTGAGAACTAAATGTCAACAAATGATACACAACAATGACTCATTGCAGAAATGCTGGAGCCAACAGTTCGTCAGTCTGTCACAGGACAGACATGAAGAGACAAACGTTTAATCTCCAGTTGACCTGCATGAGCTCAGACTGTAGCAGGAAACCAGAGGGAGGACATGAGGCACTGTTCAGGTTCCATATTAAGGATCCCTTGTTCCAAATCAAACACTTAGAGATCCCCGACTAGTCAGACACGTTGACCTTATGAGATTAAAGGTGACAGAGGATGGTTGAACAGGGTTTTGATCCTTGTTCTGTGATGTGACATATACACAATAAAATGTTGGTTGGATGTGTAATGACTCAGAAATATCATAAAAACCTCTCAGAAAGATATTTTAGGGTGGAGGTTTTTAAACACGTGATTTTACACCTGTTTGTCATCTTTTCTGTCTTAACTGGCAACATCATTATGAAATGTAACCACTTGACACTGATTGGCTCCTTCACTGCCACCCAAATAAATGTAACTTCTCCGGCTTCAGAACGCAGACCCAAGCAGACCATAAATCGGGACAATGCAGAAGACTGTACATGAAATTTACATAAAAACTATGATCAGAGAGGGACGTGAGAGTGGGGCAGAATCGATGGTGTTTGTGCAGCTTCTGCTTGTTAATAACAAGCGAGAGGGGGAGTGTTTGTTATAAAGAGTCCTGTCCAGGGAAAGAACACAGATCAAACTATCATCTGATAAAAACGTTCCAGTGTTTACCTCGGTGAGTTTGGTCTGTTGTTACTGTGTTAGATAGTGACCATCAGTTGCATCCAACTTGTTGACATGCGTCTAAGTTGCTGCATGAGTCTGACTCGTTGAAACTGTAACTGATGATTCAACTGGTGGATCGTCAGTTTCCTCCATGATGATAGTGTCTGATGGTTCAACTGAAGCAGTTTATATCCCATCAGGACAGGATCCATCGTTTTCACTCACTATGACGGGGTGTTTAGACTCTTTGTGAAAGAAAACTGTAGCTGGTCTTTTGGTTTTTGTCTCGTCTTATAAGCTCCATCACCTGTAAGTTGTTGTTTTTGATCATCCTGAGTAGGTTACTAACTCTGCTTGCAGTCTTGATAGTTTAGGTTTTTCTATTTGCCCTTTCACCAAGAATTTAGGTTTTATCTTTGACTGTGGTTTCATATTTGACAGATTAGCTCTGTCGTCAAGACAAGCTTTTATCAACTCTGACAGTTGGCCAAGGTCAAGCCCTTGGTCAAACTCCTTCGAGAGGACTTTGAAACAGTTATTCATGTCTTTGTCACGACCTGTTTGGACTATTGTAACACTATGTGGGCTTAGACACTCGGCTATTCAGTTACAGTTAGTCCAAAATGCAGCTGCTCGGCTGCTGACTGGGATAAAAACTGTAAGATTATCAAACCAGATGATTGTGGATGTTCCTAGAACCAGGCTCAAAAATAGAGGTGACCGAGCCTCGTCTGTTGCTGCCCTGTTGTTTTATGGAACAGCTTACCATTTTCTTTAATCAGATCTGCCCACAACACTGGTGATTTTAAATCTTTACTCAAATCTTACCTCTTTTGTTGGGCTTTTAGTTCAATTTTGAGCACTGGCATCTCAACACGACTGCAACCACATGACATAATCAACAGCCGCCGCCATAGTTCAAACTGTGTGTTAAACTGTGAGCGTTTTCTAAATACCACAAACATTTCATGTGTTTCTCACTGTGTTTTTATGAAGCAGAGAGCAATTGTAGCACATTTAGGCCAACACGTCTGACTAGTCAGGGATCCATGGTAACATGCGAACACAAATGCTGCCCACCGACACATAAGGATCATCTCCTTATTTCAACTCACAATCAAACAAAGGACCTGAATTGAAACCTCATTTTCACTGAGCAGTAACAAGACTGTGTCTTGATGGTGTTTGTTACAAGCAGTCACATTTCTAAGAAATAAGAGTAAAGTAAAATACTCACAACGACAGGTTTCTTCACTATCCTGCGTAGTGTTCCTACTCTTACGCTCCGACACTCCAGTATGATGCTGTCACATTTATTGGACATGAACTTGGGTTTCTTCATCCTCGGGGAAAACTGCTCAGGGGGCTGATTTCCAAACTACAAAATAACAAAAGCGTCAATTAATCATGTGTGACTACCTCCCTCCTGCAGGCGCCGCTCGTCTCCTCACACCCACCTGATCTTTCATCCGAGCTCTCCTCGGTATTGTGATCTTCATGTTGACGTCTTCAAAAAATTCTGTGCTGATCTCCTCCTGATCGGCGGCGCTCTTCACCGCCGCCTCCACCCTGCCTCCAGAGGGAGCCGGCGAGGAGTGGGCCGAGTCCGCCGGTCGGGGGGAAACGCTGTCCAGTCTGTTGACGCTTCCCGTGCTGGCGTTGTCGGCCTCATCCTCGTCCTCGTCACTGGACAGAACGACTGAGGAGACAGGACACACGTTTGACCTCTGACCTTTCTGAGTGTTTGTCCTGTTGTGTCATCAGGGTGTTAAACAAAATGTATTTTTTGTTTTCTTTTCCCCTTTTTATCCTTTTAACAATTAATTAAATCTAAACAATTATTGACTGACCCACTGCATCATTGCCACAGATATAATTCCAGCACATTTATATGACCAGATAGGAAAATTAAGTTTGTATTTGTTTTTCTTCATATATTACATATTCTAAAATGCATTTGTGCAGACTCTAAAATTCTACTATGAGCTAAAACCTTTTCTGGACATTTTCAAGACTTCTCAAGGTCTGGAAAACAGCACTTCAAGACTTCCAAAAGCTCCACAAGCACCCTACGTCTAAAAGTCTCTATGTTCACTCACTGGGGTCGTTGAGCTCATGCTGCTGGGCGGCCGTCGTCGTCCTCTTCCCTTTAGGAGAGGTCCTGGTTCCGCAGCAGCCCGACGCCCCGGCCAGCAGGGGCGACCGGCCGTTGTTGAGCGGCAGCAGCGTAGCTCTGCTGCTCGTCACTCGGATCGGCAGCGTCTCGCCGCGCGGGCCTCTCATGGTCGTGGCCGGTTTGTAGAAGTTCTGCGGTAGACTGTTTGGTCCCAGGGAGGGCTGGGATCTGATTGGGGGGCGGGGGGTCGGGGACGACAGCGTGGCCTGTTGGCAGGGCAGCGGTGGCGGGCCGGTCCCGCAGCTCTGACACTTGCTGCCGTCCTCGCTCGGCTTGTTGCACTTGACACACACTGACTGATAGACGGTCGGCCGCAGAGACTAATGAAGAAGAACAACAAAGTGAAAATCAAAGACGCACAAAGAAACTTCTGTTTGAGTCCAATATCAGGACACACAACTAAATATCTGCTAACATGAAAGCAAAACAGGAAGTGAGGTCATTTTACCCATAAGCCATCAGGCCACTAACCTGAAGACTTTTTACTTTTCATACTAATGAACTTCACTTTTATTTTAGACTTGCAGCTTCATTTAATCATTTTATTTTCATTGCTGCTAATGCTGTTAGTTTCTCTTTTCACGTCCATTAACATAAAGATACTGTTAAATAACGAAGTGATTAAATAAAAAGCTGCTAATTTCCCTTCCAGAGAAAAGAGAGGGTCTGTAATTTCCCTGCTGCTACACATACACAGTGTATGAATATGTCCTAACTGTGGTAAAAGCTACATTAGCAGGCCTCTCTTTTCACTCCATCTCATCCGTTTTTTTCCAAACATCCACACTGAACGTGTCTCGTTCTGTCGCAGAGAGCAGCTGAATATTGAATACAGATTAAGGCGGGTGGAAACACAGCGTGTCAATAGTCTCACACCAACGGTGACTCCATTTGCTGTCATTTTTGATTCATTTTATTTATCTTTTTCTTTATTCAAGTGCTGCGACTGACGTCTCAGGAAATGATGACGTCAGATTTAAATCAAGTTAAGGTTTTGAGCGTTAGCTCCAGCTCAGATGAAAAAGATAACGTTCAGGTCTACATGACATGAATTCTGGGTAATGAAGTCTTGAGCTTACCTCTGTAGCTTTAAGCTGCGAAGGGAAACTGCAGCAGCCATCTAACGACTTCCTCTTCTGCTGATCACGACGTTTGATGTTCAGCGTCTCCTCCTCTAGAAAAGGTTTAAACACGACAACAGTCAAAGACGATGCGACTCCGATGATCACTTATCTTTTAATAATCAAATCAAGGTAGTTTTATACTACTGCTGCTCTGCTGTGTGTGTGTGCCTATCAAAATTCAACACAGACCATCTTTCCTGTCATCATGTAACCGTCCTGTTCTCTTCAGAAACAGTTCTAGGACTTTTAACAGCTCCTGTGTGTGGTGACTGAGGTGGACAGTACCTGGAACCTCTGGGCAGGTGAGGACGATGCTGTCAACCTCTACAGCTTGTTGTGTGGTGGAGAAGTCGTTTCTGGAAGAGGAGAAAAACACGATCTGATCAGTGAAAAAATGAAGAGGAGCCAGGTTTGAGTCACAGTCATGAGCTGCCCTATATATTGAAATAAAGACATTCATCTAAATCTACCATTACATAAGCTGCTGGCCTGAAAAATATACAAGTTATTTAAGTAAACAGGATTAAAAGAGATAAGAACAACAACATGTCAGGTCAAACGCTCAGGTTTCACTTTTATTGAAACTGCAGCAAACAGGTTCCTCAGTGTAAACAAAGTGAACATATGTGGGCCAGAGACTGGATGGATGTAAGAACAGACATGAAAAACACCGGAGCGTCCAATCCCATCACAGCTGAGCTCCGATAATCATCAGCCAGAGCAGCGGTCAGTTAAAAGTCCAAACTGCAACTGGAAAACATCCAAACTCAGACTCTGTTCCTCACATTAAGAACATATAGATTATAACTGACAGAAAGTTCTTTTTAAAGTATTTTTCTATACATTTTTTTTTTTAAAAAAGGGGGAAAAGTTAGAATTTAGCTGTAGATGAGTGAGTGAGGTAATGTTTCATCTGGAACAGTGAGCAGTAACAGCTGGCCCTGAGGCTGCAGCAGGTGAACCAGTCCGCTGTGATGTGGAGCAGTTTCAGCACCTGAACACGTGTGAAAACATCCTGAGTGAAAAGCTCCGAAACACTGTGAACAGATCTCAGATCTGTTACACAGAGACCAAACCAAAGCTGCGGGGTTATTGTCCTCGCTGGCTACAGATTCTTTGGGAAAATATTTTATTAGGAACAAAAGTCCATTTCTTTTTTTATAACTCTGAAATCCCCAAAACTTTCAGCACAAGATTAACTGAACCGTCTCTTTAAAAAACACATCAACACTAACTGACTGCAGGTCAGCAACCACTGGAATAAAGTTTTATATAAAACAAAGTGACACTGTGATCCTGGGTCTGATTTATTTGTCTTCATTAACAGACATAAATAATTCAAATTCTTATCTGGATCCACAAACTCTCAACACCATTAGTATGTTTGATGTTTTACATTAAGATCCAAACATTATTTCCTGGGAATTTGATGAAAATGTGGAAAAAGGTCTGTGTTGCAGTGGTAAGGGAAATTCATTAAAAAAAAAAAAAAAAAAAAGTTTGTGGCTCTGCTCCTTTGACTGGGTCCAAACCACACTTTAAAGATTTCTTCCCGGGCCCGTCTCCCATCTCTCCACCAAGTTTGGTGCAGATCAGTTCTCTGGTTTTTGAGTAACTCTACTGACAAACAGTAACATCCTGAGCTCTCAGGCAGAGACCAAGAAACGCTCAACAGACAGAAACAGTCTGTTGATAGAAACACAGATGAAACTGTGCAGCATCAAGGTCAACCACACTGACAAATCTAATTTAAGGACCTGGACTTGGACCTGGACTTCAAGACTTCACGAAACTGCAGCTGAATCCAGATCAGATCTGCTGCCATCTCGTCCTCCTTTACATCTTTGGCTTTGCCTGCTGGGACTCAACAGCGCGTTACCTGCTGAGACGTTTTGCTCCGTGTATTCTCGTCATGTGGGTCAGCGAAGAAGCTCCTGCTCTAAAATCAGCAGCTTTATCTCCACAGATGTAAAGGACAAACTCTTTTATTCTACAGGATCTGGGACCTGGTCTCTGAATAACTGAGGCTCAAAGGATGAAGTCTGGACTGATGTGAACTGATGTTATTTGAATACTAGTTAAATTCACAGCTAATTGATTGGATAATATGATAAAACCACTTCCATACTAGTTTATACATCGGGGCTCTTCACATTCTCTGAGATTAAAGTTGAACATTTGAGGAAAAAAAAAAAACTAATTCACAAGAGAAACAACTTAAACATTCTGAGAATATAGTTATATCATGACTATAATATGTTGTTCATGAAATGAACAAGTACATTCGTTAACATTTTCATTTGATTTGTTTTTTCATTCGTTTCTTTCCCGTTAATTTTAACTTTTTAACATAAAAATATCAGAGATCTTTATCTTGACTTTTCCCCTCACAGAAATATGACTTAAATATCAGGATATTTACATTTTTTTCTTGGTGATTTTCATTTTAATAATCTCAGAATATTTAGGATTTTGGCTGTAAATGCAAAGATATTATTCTCACAAATGTAGAACTTCTGAGAAATGACACGATTATTATTATTGTTATTATTGTAATGGTTATGATAATTTTGCTGCTGGAGGTTTCTTCATGTTAAAAGGGAGTTTTTCCTCCCACAGTCACCAAACACTTGCTCATTGTGGAAATGTTGGGAATTTTTTTTTTTTCTTGCCAATGTATGACTTTCTGTCAAATTTCAGAATTCCACTTTTTGTAACCTGTGAACATTAAATTGTAAAGTGCCTTGAATGTTTCTATGAACTGATAAAACTGAACTGTAAACGCTGTAAAGATCAAATGTCTGCAGTGTGACACAAGCAGCTGGTTCCACTAACACCATGATGAAGGAGGTCGGGTTTGGTCTCAGTCGAGCAGAAACTGAACACAACAAGCAAACAAAAGGGATTGAAAACCAAAGTATCACAGTACGTCAACAGATCAAAACCTGCCGCAAATAAAAACATACGTTGTTCTGGAGACATGGAGGAAAGAAAGCTGTGAAATGAGATCCAGTGTGAAGCCAGTCTTACCTTTCTTTCAGGTCAAGGCTGCTTGAGGAGAAAAACCACAACACCAACACAATGAACCCACATCTTCTACTAGAAAATGATTTCATTCACATCTATGTTTTGTTTTTTGTTGTTAGTTTGTTTGATAGCTCTACATGTTTGTGCTGCCTGTGGCCGCCGTCTTACCTTTGGACTGGTTTTCTTATTGCAGATGGCATCTGTGCGTGCTGAAAGTGGCGTCCCTGTAAAACGATGCCTTGCGACGGCGCCGGACTGATGATGAAGTAGTTGGTTCTGTTGGGCATGGGGGAGGACGTTGCTACTGAGAGAGGGACCTCGCTGCAGGAGAGGAGGGAGGGAGGAGAACGGAAAGTCAAACACTCTTTAACAGAAAACACTGATGGAAAATAAAACAAGTTTCCTTCAAAATGAGGCTCAGCAGCAGTTTCACAGTGTAAACATACGAGCGTCCTCCTCCTCACTTTGATTTAGTCTCTAAAACCTGTCAACAACATCTGACCACCATCCAGCTGCTGAAGTCCAGATGTCTGTTTAAATACTGCAGCGTCTTCACTGCAGTGAAAACCAGAATTTGCTGACCTCCTTTGTACATTTTATAAATGTATGTGATTTTTTTTTAGAGTCGACACAGAGGGGAGTGATTTTTCTACGTTCATTTCCTGGACTGACGTCGACAGACCTACCTTGACGTCATGTTCATGTTAAATAAAACTGTCTCTTCTATACAAAACTGTTGTTATTAAAAAGGAAATGTCACATTATGACACAAAGCTTTGGTTCTAATTTGTTCAACAGCTGAGTGATGAATTTCAACAGAGTAAAATTAAAGGACGGTTAAAACATGGATGAAACATTTGGTCAGTGATAATTTAAATAAATGTCTGAAAACCATCAACATCGCTGGATGATCAGTGTTTTTTTTTATATGTGATATGTGAGATAATAAGTGAGTGAGTAATTTGAATTCAGTGGAATAATAATCATTATATTGTGTGAGAAACTGCAGCTGAGCCTGAATAGAAACATGATTCTTAATGTCCAGACGAGCTGAACTCATCTTGGTCGTGATGTTTTTGGGGGCGGTCGTCAGCGTACCTGATCCGTTTGGATCCCAGCTTGTTCAGAGGCCTCATGTGATTATTTGACCGGTTCTCATACGTTCTCAAGGGATCAGAGGAGGTGAAGTGCCTGAGGGAGGGAGACTGGAGGGAAGACAAAAGCACATTAGTAAGATAAAAGCAGAGAGGAAACAAAGCTCGGAGCTTCAGACTGAAAATGAACCAGAACATCACGGCGTGTTAATAAGCAGCAGCAGATACTTTGAGCTCCAAGCTGGAGACGCGCCTCCGTCCTCTGACTCACCAGCGTTATTCTCTTTAGCTGCAGGTGGTCGTGATGTTTTGGCTTCTCAGTCAGACCAACAGCTCTCTGACCTGACTGACATGCACACATGTGAACACACCAACACATTCCTACTGAGGCTCAACGTGTTGTTTCAGTGCGTTGAGATGAGTTTAAAATCAGCTGCTGATTCCTCTCCAGCAACAGCTGAGGAAACATTTCATCTTTCATTCATCATGTAGACGGACAGAGCTTTTAGTTTTACAGGTTTAGATTTGTATCAAGATGTCTGGGTGGCGCTGCAGGACATGACGCCTCAACAACCACACACAATCAGCATGAGATCTGTATAGTATTCAAGATTCAACAGATGGTCTGGAGCTAACTGAGCTCACTGAACCATGATCTCAACATCTAAGATCACAATTTCTCCAAGACACTCGGAACCACCTGCCTCGTGTTCCACAGGACAAGATTTAGCAGGTTTTTGTGAGTCCCTCATCTACAGATCAATACACAACGCATATTTGCATATCAACATATTCAGCCAATCAGAAGAAGCCGTCGTGCCCTGAATGCCCTCCTTTTATGAAGCTGAGGTTGTAAAGCTCCATGACTGTAGGAGAGCAACACACTGAACAAATGTAATCATAAGTCACATCATCTTTTATAATTCAACAACTTGTGTGTTCTCCTAAAATCATTCAGCCTCTTTATCTCCCTAAAATCAGCATCGTCTAGTCTGACTCTGATCACAGTAACCATAGTTACGATGAGGCTGATGCACATGAGCCAAGCATCACAGTAACATGATCACAACATGATTGACGACATAATGGTGACACGTTAGCTTGTCACCATTAGGATGTTTGCATGCTATTTTAGGATCAACTTCGGAGTGGAGGTTATTTACAACACGAATCATTTGTTTCTGTGAAAAACAGCTAAAAGCTGAAACATCACAAACGTCTGGAAGAATCACCAGGATGCAATCAATGTACAATATCATTAAACTCACAGGCCAACACCCTGAATTGTAACATGTTTATAAGAAAACAACAGCAACAACAACAGCAGCAGCAGCTGCTGTTGGAAACGACTCCCGCGACGCCACAGCACCATCAGCTCAGGAACCAGTAGGTCCTCTGGGTGCTGTTTGCTCTGCAGCACCAGGCGCCACTCAGCCTCTGGCAGCGACTGACACCGTCTGCTGGGCTGGTCGCCCCCACGGCCTGCTGGGAGTCACCAACACTGAGAGGAGGTGAGAGGGATGGAAATCAGAAAATGAGAGTTTACCTTTTTCTCCTCCGGGGAGGTGGGCTGCTGCCGGTCCATCTCCTCCATGCTCACCACGCTGGCACTGACAGGAGCAGAAACACAGTGTGAGAAGATTCACGTATGAAGCATCAACACATCTCAACCGAGTTCATGCTGTTTCACATGTCCTTGTGTGTATCAGTGAACACGTGTGCACATGAATCACTAACTGGACTGAGGATGGATGAACGCTGTTGTTTGTAGACGATTAATCGATCACCAGGAAATGTATTGACTTATTTTCACAACTCTGTTTCATCCTTTGAGCCAATTTTCTGCTGGTGACCTGTTGAGTCAGACTCAAAATACTTCAGCATGGATGTTTTGTTCCTCCAGAGTCTCACTGATTAGATTTTTAAACAGAATAACTGTTGTTATTATAGAATAACTTTACCATAAAAAGCTGTATTTAGGTGTTTGAGCAAAGAGGCACTGAAACTGTGGTTTTGTCTGTTCGACATTTTGATCAGGGTCGAGTTACTGTTTGATTTTGTCAAACCAGTGAAAAACATTAAGATTAAGATACGTGTATCTGTGGGTGTGGCCCTACAAACACAGACCTTATCCTTTCAGTGAAGATGAAATTAGTTTCTCTGCACGTTGAACTGATATTTTATCTACATATGTGACCTCTGAATCAGTCTGACCCAACACATCAGTTTTTGGAGGATTTAAACGCTAATGCACAGATGTGAGCGGCTGCAGGAGGAGGCAAATCACTGTGGACAGGAATAGCCTGCTCATCAGCAGAGGTGTCACTGTGGGCTCCTCCTGTATGAGGAGGTGGAGGTGGTGGAGGTGAGGGGCCAGTGTGGTGTAATGCAGTGCAGCAATAAAAAATTAAAAATAAAAAACGAGAAGCCAGAGAGAGAGAGAGAGAAGTGCTTACTCATGTCTACTTTCCTCTTCACTGTCACCAGAGAGAGAAAAGCTCCAGTTGTGCTTGAAGCCTCCATCTCTCCTGGTCTCTGATCTGTCCAGGGCTTGAACCAGAAACCAGGACACAAACACAGACATCAGCTGAAATGCCACAGTGTAGCCATGATCACTTCAGCTGGAGGCTGCTACACTGCCTCACACACATTCATCATCATCATCATCATATCAGATCACACACATACACTCATGTCACTGCTGCTGAGCTTTACATTCAACTCCTTCATCACTGCACTCAGCATTTCAGTTACAGTCAGTGTGACACACTCAGACTGAGTCTGTGGTTGAATGAATTCACCAACATCCATCAGTGAATAAAGATTCAAAGAAGAACAATATTTACTATCATTAGATTTGTGACATGAGAGTAGGTGTGAAATCTCTGCAGCACCTGGACACTGATGAACAATCAGCCTCATTAGTCAGTGTTTACAGACTTTCCTGATCTGTGTAAAGATTCCTGGAATTAAAATGAACAAAAAGACACAATGTTTCATCTTTTCTAAACTTTCCGAGGAAACTAAACTGAGATGTGGTGGATTGACGGAGTATGATGCACAAATAAAAAAAGAATAAAAAATCAGAATAAGGACAGAATCAAACTAAATAAAATTTATTTTAAAAAATCATTTGATGATGAACTTCACAAGCTGATACGAGGTTTAGACGAAGCCTGGAAGGTTCCAAAAAAAGACCAACTAGATTCTACACATGAACCAGTCTACATTAAAGCTACAAGGTGTTTTAATACAATGGAGCAGCTGCTTCTTCAGGACAGAGTGGACAGGCCTCGGCTAGTCGTTAGCATGCTAACTTCAGCAGAGAAGGAGCAAAGAAACAAACCTATATATGTTAATATCGGTGTTGCTTTCCAGCTCTCGGCTAACATTGCTAAAGTAGCGATAGCACAAACCTACATATATCACCTTTAAACCTGATGTTTTCCTGAAAATGATCAAGTAAAAGGAAAAAACAAATATTTGCTTTTTCAAACTTGAAGTCCCAATCTTTTGGTCGTATACGACAGTAAATGAAATATTTTTGGGTTTTAAACTGTCGGTCAGACAAGTAAAGTAAAGTAAAAAGACGTTGCTTTAGGTGAAGTTGAGCTCTAATGAAAACTGGGTTTCTTAAAACTTCAAACGTCAAAGAGTGGAGAAAATTGTCTTCCAAATCAACATCAACAATCAAAAAAAAATCCCGCCGTGGTCGTTTTCTATTTTGTCATAAACTGCGTCTCCGTGGAAACAGACGTCAGGTTCCACTACATCACCAAGTAAATGAGTAAAGTCGTGAAACGGTGAGGGATGGTGTCCGCAGGGCTGCAGGGTTGCGGCCACAACGCTGAGAAATAACTTCAGTTTTAATATTTGCATGAGAAAAAGGGCAGCTTTTTGATCTAGGTAATCACTCCTCATATCACCACAACATATCATCCATTCATATTTTTGGATCGTTCTCTTTATTTCTTCCTCTCCGTAGTCAGTGTGGAAACAGATGACTAGACGTGCCGGTACGTTCATATGCAGCCGCGTTGGAATAATAACTTCCCTAAACTGTCGGGCGATAAAGCATCTCTTATCTCAGCGTTGGAAAATAATCACAGGCGTCGCTCTGCTGCGTTTCACTAAATGAGTCGATCGAACTGAAGGAAGAACCTTAATCTGCTTCCTGTGGACAGGAAGTCCACGTCCACAGCACCGACCGTGGATTTAAACCGTCTGAGGATTCTCACTTTGATTCAGAAATAAAGACGCTGAAAGATGCAGAAAATGAATGATCCAGTTGTTTCATAATGAGAGGAGGTTTAAGGAGCTGAAAACGGGGAAAAACTAACTCATTATATTTGCATTACAGCTTTATAGAATAAATCGATATAAGAAACTGCATTTCAGTCTCTGTACTTTTAAGTCAGATGTTCTGTGTTTAAATATTTAGTTATTGTACCTAAATTACATTGTCATGAAGTGAATATTAAATATCACAAAAATGCTGTGAAAGGTCAATACAGATGGAGACTACTAGAAACATGAGAGGAACAATTATTTTGTTTGATTCAACAGCAGTTGTCATAAAGACTGGAAGCAAAAATATTCAGCGACTATTCTCATCATTTCACTCATTTAAAGCCGTCTTATTTCAGCTTTTCCATTGAGATTATTTGCGTATTTGTTGCTTTTCTTTGTCATATTCGGCAGTAAACCGACAGATTATTACAGACAATGAACAGAGGAAAGGTTCAGCTCAACGACCACAAACTCAGAGTGTTTTCCTCGCAGGTGCCATAAAGACCACAGCAACAGCCAAACACTAAAATTACCCAGCACTGCTTTTTATCATCTGCTGGACTTACAGCCGCTGCAGCTTCTTCCTGTTTCCTCCTAAAAACCAACTGAAATTTGTCGACATCAAAACAACAACAACACGTGAGGCAGAGGATTCAGATGTGAGAGGATTTCCTTCATCGCAGCAGAGAAACGTGATGCGGTGCAAGCACCTCATGAAGCCGTCTGTGTTTTGGTGTCGTGTTCTAGTCCACGTCCACAGTTTGTTTGACTTGAACGCATAAAAATCAGTTTAACTTTAATATTCGGTTACATAAAGAAATCACAGATCTACAACTGAGTATTAAAGCCACAATAAATTAATGAGGAGGATTTTTTTTTTCTATTGTCTCTGTCAAGATTAAAGTGTTGACATGTTAACTTTGTTCTCAACAGCCATAATAAAAACCATCTTTCTTTTCATTTCATGTGTTGGCCTGATACTCTTAATACTCTAATCTTAGATCCTCTTAGTCGAGGTGAATCAGCTGAAGAGAACACATGAAATATCAGAGTGATCATACTGAAGCTGCTGCTGCCTCATCACATCATCAGAGACGTTACCTGTGTGTCTGTGCTCTGCTGCAGATGGTGCAGTTTACACCAACTAATCACTGATCAGGTCAGAAATACTTCAAGAACAGCAACAGCTGCCACGTTTTACCTGACAGGATGCTGGTGTTTCAGCTCAACGTCTGCGTGGTCCTGTTTGTTTGTCTGTTTTACTCTGCGAGTAAGGAAGCGCTCAGATCCTTCAGAGTAAAAGCACCAGACAATAATCAGACAAACACAAACAAATCAGTGCGTCGTTAAGTTGAAACCACTGTCTTATGAACCCAGTGACGTCACAGACTTCCCCTCTGAAACAACAATAATAACATGGTGTTGAACATGTAGTGAGCTTGGCTGGGAACAAACAAAACAACCAGCATCTAGGCCTGCTGGCTGGTTTTCCTCCTGCTGCGGTGGATGAACACACACTCTGTTTTCAGGAGCTTTAAAATGACAACGACAATAATCTTCAACAGCTTCTATCAGATGATGATAGAAGCTCTACCTCTGGTTGAATCCTGCACAAACGTAAATGATCCTCGTCTGCTCCGCCTAAAAGCCCTCACACTGTGCACTCTGCTAACTTTGTGTTTCACTCCATTTTCCAGCTTCCTAAATCTCAACAACAACACAGCACTGATACTGTTCACGGGGCGATGTTTAGATTCCTGCTGAGCTTTGGTTCACCCATTTATTTTGTCTGCGGAGGCAAAATAAGTGGATTTCCCCCAGGACAAATCCACGATAGGGGTTTCAGAGAAGGGGGGGGTCTCTCTAATGACAGGTTTAACCACACGGACGACAGTTTATCTGAACAGAGCGAGAGCTTTGACTCTGACATAACGCTTCAATCTACACAGTGAACCTGAACCTGTTCCTGGTCCGTTTATTTAAACATCTGTGATTAAATCACGACCCTGATGCAGCTCGAGGCCTGCGTCACCAACCCTGCCATCGTTTCTTGTCTGTTCATCCAGACATTTTCCTGGCGGTGCCTTGGATCAGGGCTTAAGATCCGACGCCCCCGAGTCTGAGTCTTTTAACTGCCAGAAAAACAACAACAAAAAGATGTGTTGTGCTAATTAAAAAGCCAAGAAACACAGATGTACCAACCACCATGTTAGCATGCAAACGGCCTGTTCGGCAACATGATCATTTGCATATTGTTTACCTAAAATACAAACATTAGGTCTCTGATATTTTATTGCCAGGACAGCATGCTACCAAACCACCGAGTCAGGTAAAGGAAGACAGATCAATGCTCTAAAAATCATATAAAAAACACAGTTAGTTCAAATTTGACAGATTGTAGATGTATTTATATTTGGTTAAAGGACGATGCTGATATTCTGATTCTGTCCTCCATAATCCAAGGCACAAAAAAAAAAAAAAACGTGTGTGTTGAGCTCACCGCTTCTCCTGTAAAACATTTAACAATCAAAACGTCCCATAAACATGCTGTTTGATCGACAAAGACTCAGTAATTATGTCAAACAGAGAAACTGGTGTTTTAAAGCGAACAAACAGAAGGATGTTGAGAAAGAAAAATGCCAGATTAACACATATTTACTGCTTCTAATGTCAGATACATGTCTGATACAACTGAAAAGGTTGAACAGACCACATTGTGTGTTAGCAGAAGATATTCACTACTGGTTTTGGATTTGTTGACAAGAATTAAAATAATCTTGAATATGAGGAGACTTACCCTTTAATATCGTCCATTCTGGACTTCTATACACACGTGTTGGCACATGACCTCATTTAACTCAGTGAAGTTTATGGGACTGGTCAATATTGGAAAGAAAACTGAATATTTCAAATCTCAATTTTAAAATTATAATATGTTCCTCAAAACTGATGATTATATCCAACATGACAACTCTGTAAATCGAGTTAATATGACAAAGAAAAGCAGCAAAACTTCATATTTTTAAGCCCGAAAACTGACAACAATCGACTCCATCAACTAATTGATGATCAACTGATCATTTCATCTCTTGCAGGAGGACTTAGAAATAGAGATATTGTTTTGAAGCTTATACATTGTATGTCTGGCCTTCTCTCTAAACATATATTATATTTGCATCATATGTTTTTGTCTAACTTAAGAGGAAGTGTTTTTGTTCTTCTGTTTAACAACTTTTTCTCTTCTGTTAACATTTTGTTTAACACCATCTTGCTTTTCAGGATGTTTTTATTTTTATCTTATAAATATTTTCATGTTGTTTATCGTCTACGTGTTAAAACAGACGGAGCAGACTGTGAATAATGACAGTTATCAATATTAAACACTGGTATTGTTACTGTTTGTTTGATTTTACTGTTAATTTAAACATTAGCCGGCTAATATGTTAGCATGTTAGCAGGCTAGTTTGTTGACTGCAGGTCCAGCCCGTGTTTCAGGATGGATATGACATATTTTAATGTTTATTTTTTAATAGTTTATGTTTCTTTCTGTACTGTATAAATGTTATTCGGGGATTATAAGCCTTGTAGCGACAGGAAGGCCTGTCTCCTCTTATTCCTCCCTCAACAGCTCCCTCACTGCAAACACTGCTAACCCCTGAGCTAACGGCGCTAGCTTAGCTCGGCTTGCAGCTTGCCCAGATTCACTTTAAAACATCAACCAGACTGGACCGGACCGGCCTGTTCTCCCCCACGCCTGGCAGGCCGCTGACGCCGGACCAACGGCCCTCCTCCTCCATCTGGACCTAAAGATGTGGCACTGTCACCGGCCCTGGCAGCTCGTCCCTCCCCCCCTCCTCCCCCGTGCTGGATGAGGCGATAACAGCGGCTAACGTTAGCCAGCTAGCCGCTCCGGGATCTACACACATTCAGGGACCAGACTACGTGCAGCTCCCGAGGAGCACAGTGAGCTTCGCCCCCTGCCAGCGGGGGATCCAGCGGGGCTGTGTGAGGGTAAAATGGCTGCTGGCCGGGGCCCGGAGCAGCGAAGCCGAGTGTCACGGCTTACCTTCAAAGAAAATGCTTCTGTTGTGGGCCATGTTTATTCCATGATCCTGCTCAGATGAGAGTCGCTCACCGGAGACCGAGCAGCGGATCGAGCTGTGCGGCTGCAGACTGCTGCTCTAAGTCCGAGCCAAGTCCGCGGCAAGAAGCACGCTCACTCCCGGAAGTGTCCTCCATAATAAAAGCTCATAAAATACATACTCTGCATTTATTGTCATTTTATTTTGACAAGAATTCTTAGTTTGTTTTTCTTTACTCTAAACTCACACTTTGAAAAAAATATCAAATACCACAAATCAAGTACAAATGAAATACGCATACAAATAAAAACAAAAACAAACAAACAAACAAAAAAACAAATCAAACTTTTATTTTAAGACTAAATGAATAAACACGTGTAGGAGAAACATGGATGAGGCACTGACTGAGTCACATTTACACATATATGAACCAATAGAGAAGCATTCACACTGACTACTGACTGTGTTTCATCTCATATCAGCATTCTTTACACACACATAAGTAAGCATATATATATATATATATATATATATATATATATATATATATATACACACACACACACACAAACAAGAACTGTTGTGTAAAAGCAATATGACACGAGTAAGAGTGACGAAAGCATCCAAAGTCAAAAAGTCAAAACACCGCTGACAGACCTCCAACTGCCATATTTGGGAGCTCCTCCAGGTCAAGGAATGCTCCTCCACAACCACATCAGTGTCGGTGTCAGAGTCCAGTATGAGACTAACCCAACTTGATGGTACAACTTGGTTTTCTTTGCCTCTGCTTCTACCACATTAGAAATCCTCTGTGTACCCATGCAACTCTGTTTGTAGCCCTGCTCTCATCCAGGAGCCTCTAATATGTCTGATAAACAGTGGTATACAATAATCAAGATTATAACTTTTTTAAGATTAATGGACAACAATACATTAATATGACAACAGGTCAGGTGTACAGCAGCACATTATATTAACAGGTAACTTAACACAGCTGAATGCTGAACAACTACCCCACACGAGAGGAGCAACATACCCCTCTATGGTTTTATTATTTTCATTGCTTTTAATAATATTATTATCATTTTAATGAATATGTGGTTTGGGGTCTGGATATGTGACTGACTACAAACATTTTTATTGGACTTTGTTCAGGGGCTGAGGAACACTACCATGTGTTTGAACACTGATGTCTGACATGTACTGATGATTTCTACAAACATGAGAAGTCTTGTAATTAACAAAAGAGCAAAAGGAATAAAAACAACGACATGCACGGCACAATCTTTCATTTTCCTTTGAAACAAACTCTTTTTGCACAAGTTGACTATTCATCCACTGATCTGGTCAGGTTTGTTTTGACCATGTGTCCATCTCTTTGTCCCCTCAGACCTGCCAGGTAGACCTGAGGTCTGGGCACATTGTTTTCACCGTCTCTTTTAGTCTGACACACAGCATCCTTAGGCAGCCACGTCTGTGTGGCATTCTCCCGTCTCATGTGGCTCAGATCAGTTTGTGTGGAGTGTGTCACTCTGGTCTGAAGATCAGCCTGAAATACAAAACAAATAAGTTAATAAGGTTCTTTATGTCAGAACCAAAACATTTGTCACAAAGTCATGTCACTTAAGAAGACAGTGGTACAGATTTCTCTTCAACTTGACTGTGAATTTGTTTATGAAGAATGAAAGATGGAGTTAGTAATGGTGACATCCTGGACAGTCACAATACACATTCTTCATGAATGAGCGACGGTCCAAAACAAACCATTTTGATATTGATAATGTAGTAAAGAAGTTGCATGTTATGATGTTTTACCGTTTTTAGGAGAAACTATGCAGGACAAGTGGTACAGAGAATAATATGAATAATATGATATGAATGACTTATATCACCACAGTGTGAATAAACATCCACAATAATAATGCTGATGTAGAATAATGGAGCTGGGCAGCTTGATGATTTGTTTGTGACAGAGCAAAGAAGAATCACATGACATTACGCTGCACCAGAGTTGAGCCAGGTCCAACTTTCCGGCCAGAGGACCGTGTCCTGTTTGGACAGAGCTCTGTGCAGAGGCACATCATTGTGCTGACAAACTGGCTCCATTCTAACAAATGTGAATGGTGCATTTTTTTCATGGTCTAAACTCCTGTCTAATTATCCTGTTGTTGGTTGTAGTTTGTTCAAGCTGAAATGAATTAAAAAGTGATTAGAAAAGTGACGGTAGACAAAAAGCACCATTTTGATAGCTTTCCTTCGTAGGTTCCACTCGTTCCACTCATATGACTGGACAAGGTTGGTCTCCACTGGGTGGATGTCTGTCTGTGTTTCACTGTCACACTTAGCAGTGCCCTTCAACAATGAACTCTCCAATGGCTGCATCTGCAAAACAAAAACTGTCTATAACTGTGTTCTTCATCACGCCATCATGCAAACAGTGTTGTTAATGGAATGTGAGTTTCCCAGAGAAGGGTACTTTACCTCAGAGCGGGGAGTGGAGCAGGAAAACTGATGGTGGATTTTGAGGAGCTGAATGAGCTCAGGGTAGAGTTTGGCCTTTTCTTTAACCTCTGTGATGAATGTGTCTGGACTGGAGGCAAATGTCAGCGCAGCTTTTTTGGAGTTAAAAACATAGAGCTTCTCTTTATGTTTCAGAACTCCAATGTTTGGATTACCTGCAAAACAATTACTTGTGTCACATATTCAACACCAAACTATTTGAGATTAACAATGATCATCTCTTTCAACAGAATGCACAGAACAAAAAAAAAAAGCATAAAACGATAACTATATATTATCAGTACATATCAGTGGACAGTGTGATATTTTGTCAGTTCTTGGGGTTAAACTATTTTCACTACTGCCACATTCATTTTGTTTTCATAGCAAACTATTTTTAAAGACAGACTAAAAGTCTAGAAGTGGACAGTGTTATCCATTCATAAAATTCACTGTGTTGATACTAGAATGACACAGAGAGAGACTACATCTGGCAGGTCAGTGTGCTGGTTCCTGTTACTTCATAGGAGGCTGGTTGTTCTACTTAAGGTGCAGCTTATTACACTTCACTTGGTTAAAGTCTGTGTTTATGAGTCACTGGAGTTTTTTGCCCCCACCTACAGCTGCTCTGCTCCTATTTGGTGCGTTGTGGGGTGGTTTGGTGAGTATGGGATTTGTACAGTGTTTATGATGTGAGTGGACAGTATTGCAGTGTGCAGTTGATGGGTTCAGTACTGATCGGTAGAGGTAAAGGGTTAATTCGGGGTGACAGGAGGTGACAGTTACAGGAGTTTTTAGAATAAAACAAAGAGCAAAAAGGCAAGATGTTCACACTCCACATCACCTGAAGTGGAATGTAAACACCAAGTAGAATAAACACAGAGACCTTCAAAGGTTAATAAATCAGGTGTTGCTTTACACTGAAATTAGATGCTTGAACCACATTTGAGGTTGGTTCAGGCATCTAATTAATGTGCAGTCTGGACACAACTGCTGTTGCCCAGTTGGATATGCGTGGAGACCTGGGTAACCCAGATGTGGAAAAGATAAAAATCCTCAGCGCAGATTAGCAGCAAAAATGGATGGATGCAAACTGAGGAGTTAGTGGGATGCAGCTCGAGACATGTTCCTTCAACAGGGCTCCACCATCAAATCACAGACGCACACTACATAAACCTGGTTTGTTCGTATCATGTGGCCAAGGACACCCATGACAATATATTGGTGAATAATGAGAATAGTACCTGGAAGTAGAAGCCCATCTCTATTCACAAGGGTGTAGCCACAGACCCCACTATACTCCAGTGACACGTTACTGAAACTGGTTGTTTTTTCAGGAATAAGCCATTCCTGTGCTTTCATCTCGGCTGGAACAATACGCTCATCTGATGGACAGACAGAAGAACAACTGCATTTAAGTTCAGCACATGGATAAATTAAGATCAGAGATGTTTCTCTTGACGTCTGTTGGTGATGTCAGTGATACCTGAAGACTCAGACATTCTCTGTTCATCAGTCTTCACCTCTGACCCCCGCAGCAGGTCGGCCAAATAATCCTCTGGAAAAAGCTGGGCCTGAGAGGCGATGAGCGGCTGCAGACTGAGCATGATGTTTTTGAGGATGTCGAGCAGCCCAGCCTCATCCTGAAGTGAGGACCACACCTTTGATAAGGCCGTGAAATGAGGCTAGAAGACAGACAGAGAGATTACACAAACTACTACTCCACAACTGATGTAAAATACACAAGAAAAAAGATGAGAAAATAACACAACAAATGATGTGCAGTTTTTAATTCAACTGGAATGTACAACCAAGTGACAGGTGCAACTGTTGGGAATCAAACTAATCACACACCAGTCACCAGTGTGTCATATGGTGGATGATCTACACATGCATCTAGTAGAAAGCAGAGGCCTGATCTCCACTCTAAGAGCCACTTTCAGCTGTTGATTTATTAGATGTAAATCAAAATCAAAACTCAAGGCCTGAGTCTTCACAGAGCACAGTCAAAAACATGTGTGATACAGTCACTAGAAACAGCCTAGTCTTGGATTGAGAATGACAGAGGTGTCAGCATTGAGTTTTACTACAAACCTATATCAATACTTGATTTAGATATTGATATAGATAAACCTATATCAACATACAATCAGAACTTACTGTTTGACTCACAACACCCTCTGAAAAACCACCCAGGGTGTACCCTGTCTTTGCCTAGAAGCAGCTGGGATTGGCTACGGCCCAGCTACCAAAGTCCAGCTGCCTGTCTATAACACTTACACAATATGATAGGCCATGATAACAGTAGCAGTATAATGGCTGTGACCAAGACACTTACAAAAACCTTTGCAATGGGAACAGCTGACTTGGACTGCACTGTTGATTTCAGCTGCTTCAACAGCGATGAGAGCTCTGTCTGAAGCGTTTCGACACGTTCAGCACATGAATATGCATCAGCCTGGTGGTAAAGAGAAAATGCACGATAAGTTGAAGCACCTGATACAGGAAATTCATGAATGGAACACATCAGTACCAGAATAGTGACATAATATATATATATTTAATACACACACACACACACATACATACACTTGTATATATACATATATATGTGTGTGTGTGTGTGTTACTGTTACCTTACCAGCAACATTTTGAGGAAAACCTCATGCTGTCTGATATTGTAGAGAGCCTGTTTGAGCAACACGAGAGGTATGTCACGTTCATCGGGCTGACTGTCAGGATCTGTTAGCTTCTCCAACACAGCTGTGTATCTCCACGCCAAACTCTGTGATACACTCAGCTCCATCTCAATGCTTTTGCTGACAGCTGGAAGAGCTTCAGTAAGAGCTGCAGGCTCTGCACAGAGAATGTCAGCGGAAGTATTTTAATTATTCAAAGCAGGACTGATGAACATAACCTAGACTGATGATGAAGTTCTGGACTGGATTCTGTATATTGTAGATACACTAACAGCTCGTCTTCACTTCAAAAAGTGAATGAGCCATAAGCTGCACTTCAGACTGAATGCTGCTAGTCTGGGTGATACACCTGAATACACCGGCTCAGTTGGCAGGTTACAAGACATTCTTCATTAAAACAGCCTCACTGTTTCAGGTGACATTCATGCAAAAAAAATGTCATAAATTCAGTTAAAAGATTCTGCTTTGTTTCTTGTCTGTTAAATCTATCAATGGGCCTTATCTGCCAAAAACACATGTAATAGTCCACACTACCCTGTGTACAAAACTTTTCAGAGCAATAAATACAGTGCTGTATACTTGGTTGACAGAGACCAGTCCCCTGTTCTTCCTTCTTGTTGGTTCTGGTGAACAGTAGGATTCCTGTGACACGTTCGGCAAACTCATTGAGCTGCTGCTCCTTGTCCCTTTTTAGGAGAACAACGAAGGATCCCATTTGACTCTGATGGAAGATACTCTGCAGGGCAGCTGCAACAGAGGCAAATATACAATTAAGATACAACTGATTCATTGTTATTAACTATCATTAACAAATGAGTATGGATATTCTAATAACAATGTGTCCTGCACTGTCAAATGTATCCGCAAGGATTTGATTCTATTTAGCCACAAGCACATTAATGAGGAGTGATGAGGTTTGGTCTCTACCAGTTCATTAACCGGGTTCTGGATGTCCACAAGGTCAGAGAACAGTGTAGATCAGTGGTTCTTTCAAACAAAATTAGAACAATCGCCTGTATGAAGTTGTCTCTGTGCACCTGGGTGCTGACAGGTTGAAAACTATGTGAACAAGTCTGTCTCCAAAACCTTTGTAGTGTACCAACCGTCAGGTATCATTGAATGTGACAGTTCAGTCAGTTCAGTCATTTAAACACCAGCTGAGGTTTGGTTCACCCATTATCAAAAGCCACAAAAGTAAACTTCTCTTTAATGAAAAGCATTTGAACAGACTTCTCACTGTCTTTGAGGCAAGCGTGTGATTTTAAACTCTGAAGCAACATGGAAGTGGAAAGTTGACTGAATGATCGATGTAGTTTATGAGAAGATAATGTAAAGACATGGCTTATACTGTCTGAGGATCTTTTCTGAATTGTTAAAATGTGCGGTGCGGTGTGTAACAATAGTTCCAATGAAATCTTATTAAACAAATTCGTATAAAACCTGTAGCCTCTTGCACCACGTTGACATCTGTAGGTGGACCCAAGTCAGAGCGTAGCAGAATGTAAGAGATGATTTTTTTGTACAAAGTATCAAATTCATCACGTGTTTTCACTCTGCAGTCAGTGATCTCTCTCCTCAGCGGGCTGAGCTTAGACTCCAGCGACTGGTGAATGCCGTCAAGAAATTCACCTGTAACACACAAAACACGTCATCATTAGATTATATAAGATTAAAATCTAATAAAATCATACAACAGAACTGTTAAAAGGACATTTTCAATGTTTTCAACTGTAAAACAGGACAAGTGAAGAAGTACCAACTCCTCTAGTGTTCAGTTTCAAACAGTAGCAGCTGGTCAACAGGGGGCGCTGAGCACTGCTGACAGTTGACCAGCTGCTACTGATGGACAAAGGTTTGTTTCCATCAGTATTTATATGTCAGAGGGCAAAAATACTTTGTTAAAAATTAAATCATGAGGATGAAATGATTTTTTACTTTGCTAGTCAAAAATGGAACAAAAGCATAGAATAGAATAGAGCAGAGCAGAATAGAATAGAAATCCTTTATTTGTCCCCAGAGGGAAATTTGTGTGTTTAATAATAATGAGCAACCCCGAAGAATGTAACAAACACTTGTTTAATTAGCAGATGAAAGCAATCTAATCTAAGACAATCAGTCATTTAATCTATTAACAGGAAACTGAGAAAAAAAATCTGATCTATTTTTTTTTTTTTATTATTCACTCAGTCTAATCACCCAGACATTATTTTGCATGTAGTTTTATTACTTACGTCGGGAGGTGTAGTTCATATCAAAATACATTTGCATTTTGATGGTGTCAAGAGATGGACTGCACTTTTCCACAAGTTTACTCAGACACAGCTGGAAGAGACATTGCAGATGGAGATGAGACACAGTGTAGTAACTGCCTCTGACCACACTGAGGTCTTATTGAATGTTGTATAGATCTGTTTAAATGTGACTTATAGACCTGAAATTAAAGACAGAAATCAGCATTTTCCCAATGAATGTACATTGTACTTTACAGTCATTATGTGTGTTTTAGCAGTTATCTGAATAAACAGACCACACTGAAATAGTTCAAAATTAAATCTTATGTGTGGTGCAGTGAGATATTTTAGGCTTTTTTAAACATCTAATTTAAAAGATAGAAGTATTAAATATATTGTAAAATTACTAATGGGCATGGAGGGCAGGGCTGATTTCAGTCCAATGTATAACACATGAAGGAGAGTCCATGATGTCTGGACCAGTCGCTGACCTCCTGCAGGTTCTTCACATCTTGTTTGGTCAGAGTCCGGTCGACAGCGAAGCCGTTTCTTGGATCCAACACAACAGCTTTAACCTGAAGGGATTTCAATAAAGTCAACAGGTTCCAACTGTCAGCTGTGTATCACCACCTTTAACATTTTCACTGAACGTGGTATCTGACGCGTAGGGAGTTACTGTTATCCGTCGAGCTAGCTTAACATGCAGCTGTTATCATCAGGTAACTCACCATGAACGCGACTAACGTGTCGGAAACACCGTGTCCTCTCACTGCGCATTCATGAACTATCTCACGAATGATGGTTTTGATCACACTTTCTGCCCGAAGAGCCCAAGACATTTCTACTGACAGTTAAACTCTTCTCTCACCGTAAATGACACAGTTAGCTAAAGCTAGGTGTTTGTTGATAACCGGTTGCCGTGGTAACGGTTGCGATAGTAACATCACGGCGTACGTATTCTACAATTATTTATTCTAATTCTTATTATTTATTTATCTATTAAGAATTATTATTCTTTTATTCTACAATATTTTATATATATATATATATATATATATATATATATATATTTTTTTTTTTTTTTTTTGAATGAAAAAAGTTAGTTGTTCCAGAGAGCATGTTATATCATCAGAACATGTTAATTATTTCTCATCTGAATGCATTCAATGCATTTAGCACCAGTTAACATCATTAATGTCTAATGGTTGATAACAGATGATAACAAAGCTACACTTATATGGTATGATAGTATTTCCTCCTCATTCAGCAGTGAGTTTACTTCACTACAGGGAAAAATAATACAAGAATCAAAGTTAACAAAAGGGACCGCACGCAGCATCACCAATAAAATATTTATTATAAAAACAAACAGGACAGACTGGTTTTAAAAATTGCGAGACTTGGTCCAGACTGTTAAAGCTCGTGTGTTACAGTCAGTAAACTGAGGCAGACTGAACAACTCAACGTTCCCACATACACATTTTATCATCATCTCTACGTCACAGCTGAGCTTTAGTCACATGACAACCCTGTGATGAAAAAAAAAACACACACACACACACACACACACACACAGAGTCAACAGAATACATGCAAAAAGGTTCAAATACATACAAATAATAAATGCAAAGACAGGAGTTTAAGAGTATAAACACACAGGGCTGACAGGTTACTTCAACAGTCCAGGTCATGAGATGAGTGAAGCAGTTTTGGCAAAACAGGAACTCTTCTAAAGTTAAGCTACTTCACTGTGCAGGTAGGTTCACTATAACAACAAACACACTCTTTATAGAAACAAAATACTTCACTCAAAAAAATATTTCAGAGGGTTTCAACACTAAACTACTAACACTTCACCTGCAGCAGGAGCATTTAACATCACCCACTTCTTCAGTGGACTAAGACAAAGAGATGCTTCACCACACCAACACTGGATTTCACATCATTCACCAAGACTTATATACAACTATTTACAATCCTTCAGCGATGAAAAGTCGACTCAGGATAAGAATCAACGTGTGGGAACTGTACTGCAACAGCAAACATGACCGTATTTTACTTAGTCACAATATCTGATGGGTATCAGGGCAACTGCCAGGGGAAAAAAAATAAATAAAGATGATATTGTGGACAATAGGAGAGATAGAAAAGGTCTGAATGATACGTGGAGGACATAGTAAAAACTTGTAGTTGTAATATAAGGACAAAAAAGTTCCAAGAGTCATAACATTACATGGACAAGTCATAATACAACAACAACATACAATATTTTGAGGGGAAAAAAAGTTAAATTAAGCCAAAAATAGGACATTGGATAATATGACAGGTCAAAATATTAAGAAAAAGGTTGTAATTTATGACAATAGGCAGTTTTTAAGAAGAAAATAATAATAATAAAAAAAAAAACATATCATCTTGTAAAGTTATAATATTACCATCATTTTTTCTAACCGTATCCCCATCCTAATACACCATCTCCAGCGTTGCTACAACAGAAACTGCTGGTCAACAATGAATTATTGCTTTAATCCAAGTCTCAAAAAATAAATGCAACTATGCAGGACTGACACATAAAAGATCATAGTTATATCAAATTTAAATTCTTGTATATATATATACACATATATGTACACACAATAATTTAACATCAGATGAATAAACTTTCTATTTATCTTTCTATTTATTTATAGACAGACGGACACAGACAGAGAAGTGTCAGGACATGTCCCTCAGTTACTTTTTTTAAAATTCAGGAAATTAAGACAATTAAAAAGGTCGCTGAGATCACATCAACTGACAGGATTTTTATGACAAACACCAGTTTGATCCTCAAACACATTAGGGAATAAAGCAAAGATCAGGTCAAAACGAACCTGCTGGTGTCAGGAGAGAGCTCACACGTCGACGTCGAACACGTCGAACCACAGATTTCACAGCGATCCGTCTCAGAAACACTTCCTGAAGACGATCTGCGGACCAAACTCTTCATATTCTTCCCGTTCGATCCAGGCAGAGCTGGAGGAGAGCAGGTTGGCCAGCACTGCTCCTCCTCTCCACACTGAGAAATCTCTGTCTTCAGGGCTGCTGACGCGAACGCTCTTCTCCACGTCGGAGGTTACCAGGCCTTTGATTTCAGCTTGTAGCCGCTGAGGCAGCCCGGGCAGCAGAGTATTCCCACCTTAAAGAAGAGACAAAAAAAAAACTCATTCAGTAAAAGCCATAAAGTTAACTGGGACACAATCAAATGAACTATAACAGAATAACAAAGAGGACAACAGGACAACCAGTGCTTTGTATTTACACAGTCCGAGTGTTTAATACTTAAAATTAACAACCGTTACCTGACAGAAGAATATTTCCCAGGAAATAGCGTCGCAGGTCAATATCTGATCTGAGGACTGCTTTGAAGATGCTCTCATGTATCCCATAATGATCCTGTCCAATCAGCTCTGGTTTAAACAGAATCTCAGGGGCCCTGGATGAATAAGGTAAACAACGATCAATAAGTGTTTATATTCAGCTCATCATTTTCCACCCACAGCAGCTGATTCATTATTATCATGTCAAAACTTACAAGCCAAAGCTCTCACATGTCCTGTGTTAATACTGATACTCATACTGACCGCCATTCAGTTTTCACCTGAGGTACAACAGTATGTGCAGTTACCTGAACCTCTCAGTGCTGAGGGTAACGATTTGTCCGTCTGGCATGGTGTAATGCATCTCCCTGCAGGACGACCCCCCCCCAGTCAGCTCAGCTTCATAGTCGAGCGCCACACAGCAGCACTTCTCCTTCATGTCCCTCACCAGCTCCATCTCTGCCGTGGTGCGCATGTTCACCCCCTGCTCCTGCAAAAGCTTCACAGGACGTCACAGTATCAGACTGTTTAACCTTGCTCAGCATGAATGGTGATGTGTAAAGCAGTTGTTTTCCATAGATGATAAGATCTGTTGTTTTAATGAATAACATCACTACTGGGATTTTAAAGTAAAACTGAAACCCAATCCTATTGTAGTGCGTTTTAACCACTGTACATCACAGAATATTACTGTGTTAGTGATCATGTCTCTTTACTACTGTGAACAACAGTAACTTTGAGAGATTCCAGATGACTTCATTTCTGACCAGTCTGTACAACAGTGCTGAAATTCTTTTAACAATAAGGATGTGGACACTAGTTTATAACAAACTGGAGGACAAAGTGTTAGAATTGAAAATAATTAAGAAAAAAAAAAAAATCATAGAGCAAGTCTCTACAGTATGAAAACAACATGCAGTGTGTCAGTGAATACCTTTTTAAGCTGCATTGTAACGTCCACACCAGCCAGAGGGAAGCGCTGCAGAGCGTGAGGTAGAGAGTATCCCTCAAACACAGGGACACTGTGGCTCACTCCATCTCCAGAGTAAAACACCACGCCTGTGAGGAAGTCTTTTTTTTTTAATGATACGAAAAAAAAACAACACATAGCAACACTAAAATGCTTCGCAATGCTTCAGATTACCAGTGGTTTTCCCTGCTGCGTACAGCGCCAGCACCGGCTGCATGGCTACGTAGGCGAAGGGAACATTGAAATACTCAAACATGATCTCCACCATACGCTGCCGGTTCCCCAGGGGGTTCATTGCTGCCTCAGTCAGCAGAACAGGGTGATCCTCTGGATCCACACCCAGCTGCTGGAACGTGTGGTGCCAAATCTAAAAGCAAAACATTCATTAGATTCAAGTCCGTCGGTTTGGTGCGGTGGACACAGGCTGACCTCAGGGAATGTTATTTAAGAGACAAAGAAGCAAAGATACTGAATTAGAATCCGGGTTGTTAATGTGTTCTGATCTCAAATCCAACGTAGTCATGCTGGAGGATGAATGTGTAATATGTGGAATTTCTAATATAACTAGAGCAGATTTTAAACAAATAGAAATTAGAAACAAAGGTGTTCAATAACTATATATATATATATATATATATAAAAAGTAGAAATGTTATTTGGATTCATGTTCATGTGTGTTTTGAACATACGGCAGAACTCAGAAGTCAAGTTGACTTTGACTTTTGTATTATTTCCTCATTCACCTTTTCCATTTCATCCCAGTTATGGATGATCCCATTCTTTATGGGATGTTTCAGAGTCAGGACTCCTCTCATTCGTTGAGCATCATGTCCGACGTAAGTTTCCCTCTCAACGTTCGAATTCATCATTTCCTGCAAAGACAGAATATAAACTTCAGTTCAGTAAAACCGGTTAAAGCAGGTTTTCCTAAAACTCTGGGTTAATAACTGAAATACAAGCCCACTCTTACCTTATATTTTGGCACACCAATGATTGTTGGATATATAATGTTTGGATCATCTTGATCTGCAAATCCTGCTTTCACCAAACCAGAGCCAATGTCCAGGACGATGGCTGTCTTATAATCCGTCACCTGTGATGAAAATGTCAAAAATGAATAAATCCAAATCAAAGACAAATGAGGACAGTCACAAATATTGGATTTAGTCATTAAGTGAGTAATTAATAACATTTAACTCATGTCCATGTTTAGTTCACAGCTGCAGTCATAGCTTGATTAGTCTAATATTATAAAGCATTCAGACTAGAAGTCATCTCACTAACAGAAAGTGCATTATTAAAGTTTACTGTTTTTTGAGTTACTAAACTAAAAAAAAAAATGCTTGTGTGTCAATTCAAAGGTGTAAATGTTGACTCTTGACTGAACACAACTCAGGAAGCGTCTGCTCAGGTCAAACTGTACCTCTCTTGTGATGATGTTGAACTGAGCCGGACTCCCTGGAGGCCGAGAACCCGATACGACACTAACACGCATGTCTTCATTCAGCGCATCTCTTCCACCAGGGTCAAACTCCAGAGGCTGATCCAGAGGCAGCGGTGTGGCCGAGTATTCGTGTTGAGATACGTCCGTAGGAGATGAAGGCTGGATGTCCACCGCAGCCTGGACGTCTGTGTGAGGTAAACGTGCAGGCTCCACTGAAGCGCCAGGTTCTGCTTCAGTGCTTCTATGACATCCATGGTGTGATGACAGCTCACATGTCTCTGGGTGGTTATTGTTATTATTGTTGCTTTGTTCTGTCACATTTGGGCTAATGGCTACAGTCACGTTCTCTGGCAGTGATTCATTTTGTAGATCAAGTTGCAGAAAATCAGGATGTGGATCAGCTGAAGACGGAGCTGGATTCAGCGAGTCAGGAGAATGAAGAGTTTCGGGTTCTACGAGCTTGTTATTGTTCTCAAGGAGCAAAGCTTTTCTCGGAACAGGCTCAGTACAAAGGAATAATTCTTTAACTGGTTCAAACACTTCCTCCTCTGACCTCATTTCAGGAGTAAAAGAAGCCTCTGGTATGCATACAGTAGCAGTTTCACCAGGCTCATGTGATTCTTCTCCGTCGATGCAACCCTCAGGTTGGACGGTCAACTCTTCAGCAAGTTGATTCAGATCAGAGACACTGCTTTCAGCAGACGGATCAGTTCCAGAGGTCAGATCTCGATCCTGAGACTCACAGACATGTGGTGCAGCCCCCTCAGTGATGCCAGGGTCCAGTTCAGTTTGAATAATTTCTGTCTCACATGGATCGTCCCTCTTGTCCATAGAGGACGTGGAGCAGGTTTTCTGTGAACCATCACATTCGTCCTGTTCTCTGGACAGTTCTCTGTCCTCGTCTTCAATTATAACCTCGTCTTTTTCAGAACACTTCACCTTTTCTGCTTCATCGTTGTGCTTCATAACTTCGCACTCTTTTTCCAAACTCTCCTCAAGCTTCTCCACCTCCGTTCTCTCCTTTTCCAGTTGGAAGCGGAAAGCTTCCCTGTCTTTGCTCACACTTGGTGACTCCTTACTATCTGAAGGGTCACTACAGGTGACCTCTCTCTCTGGGTTTTCTTCACAGCGTCTCAACTCATGGATCTTCAGGTTCTCCTCCATGATCAGCTCATCGAGAACACGAACCGTCCTCAGCTCCTTCAGCAGGTCTGGCCTGCTTTGAAACGATAATCTGGATTCATCAGTGTTCTCATATTCTGTAGAGACGAGGTCATCTTCAAGGCAAAGAACACCAGCTTCACTTAACTCGCTGGTTGACATCTGTCACATGAGCGCAAGGAGATAAAGAGGAATGTTTATAGGTTTATATTGGTTGTATAAGTCATAGTTCAGTTCAGGCTGAACATGTTACACACAAACAGAAATTAAACTAATGTTTTACCAGTGAAACTAAAGATTAAACAACATATTTGCACAGTCATACAATTTATTTCCTGACAAAAGCAAAAACAAATATTTTCCAGTCAGATAACTTTGTTTCGTTGTTAACCTTGTTTCAACTGTTCTCAGCTGTAGAGGCCACAGTGAGAGAACAATAAGACACACGACTAAATAATTAAAACAGAAGGCACCCAGGAGGTCTAACTGTCTGCAGCTGTAACCATGACTGCCTGTTTACCATCTTCTTGCCATCGTTTTTCCTTTTAAACAAGAAGCAGCAGTGGTCACCATGAATCAACTATATTACCTTCTATGTCACTAAATGACAATGTCTGCCTTTTAAGTACAGAAAAGGGGAAAATGTAAAAACTACACTGAAACTAACAGAAACCCAATGACTAAATCTAAGATGCATTTTTTTAATACTCAATAAAACTTAATCAAAACTGAATTCTAAAATTAACACGTTGGCTACTTTACTACTGACCAAGACAACCAATCACAAACTGAATCAGCTTGTTTGGACTGATTAAAAAACAAAGACCACAGCTCAACAACAGAGAAAAAAAACTTCAGTTAGCCACATTACTTTAGCTCGTTCAGTATCAAACCCAAAGTGATTGATGAGCAGCCTGTTACCGTCATAGCTTTACATCATTGATCTGTGATTTGAACGTACCATAACACGGAGGTCATCACTGTCCCACGGTGGACCGTGACTGTGTCTGTCCTCTGCCCTCAGCAGGGCGTCCAGCACGGCCTCCTGAGCCAGGACATTTTCTTCCTCCTGTACGGACAGACATTTGACAGGTCAGGCACAGATTTCAATAGAAAAAAAAAAAAAAAAAATGTGGCTTGTTGTGGCATCAATCATCATCACTTACCTCCAGTATCTCATCAGTCCTCCCAAGGAGCTTCTCCACCTCCTTCAGTTCCTCGTGCTCCTTCTCATCCCAGTCACTCTGTGAAATATTGATCACACTAGGAAAACAACACAAAAAGTGAAAATTAATGGGACTTACTTTTTGTATTATAATTAATGAGATATATGGCCAATCAGTAACATTACCCATCTGTAGTGTCCTGATCCTGATCATGGAGATCATAAGAATCCCAGAGCAGAGAAGGAATCCCCTCTGTGGTACAAATGGTCTGTTCTCTTCCATCTGTGATGGTGCTGGAGAGTCTGTTGCAGATGGGACTTAGATCAGGATCATCCCAGCTGGTTTGTGAACGTCCTCTCCAGCAGCTGGTCTGTGTCTCTCTGGGCCGTTTGCTGCTCAACACCTCAGTCTTTGTGGGCTGATCTCCAGGTCTGTTGGAGCAGTGTGTGTTGGAGCAGGGGTCTGACAGACCATGGTGGACAGGTAAAGGTGCTGGGTTGGGTGTGATGGTCACAGTGTATGAGTTTTCTAGATCATCTACAGGTAAACTCAGCCAAGGATTATGGGGCAGTGCAGCTGAACGCTTCACTTTAATCTCAAAGTTTAGAGAATCCTTAGACACTTTGGGGATGATCTGGATACTGGCCCTGGAGGAGTTTCCCACTGATCCAAAGTCAAACTCCTCTCTTTGATCGTCAGGATTTGACACACTGGAGATGTCCTCTTCGTGGATTTGAGGATGGTTCATAACAGGTCTCATAGAGAACCTGCTTCCAGCTGTTCTAGACGGACCTTCCACCTCTCTCCACCCTCCGCGGGACTCCGGCTGGCTGCTCCCTGCTCCATCAAAGCCCGAGTCGAATGAGCTGAGGGAGGGCAGTTTAACTGCAGCTGACTGATGAGGAGATGTTCCCTGAAGGTGGGACACTTCCTTAAAACCTTCACATTTAGTGGTGTTGGACTCTGAGGGGCTGTGTTGAACATCCTCATCTTTTCCGACTGTTGCTCCGTTGTCGGAGGATGGACTGACACGGCTGCTGTGCAGCAGCTCATACTGCCACAGTAAAGCCAGCTGGAGTTTGTCAAAAGCCACAGGTCCTGAAGAAATCAGGAGTTTCCTCAAGGTCATGCACCTAATAAAAAAAAAGATGGTTGAAAAATTGATATAAATAATGTTCATGTGGAAACAATTAAAACTGTGGGAATGTGGACGGGACTGTGTGTCATCATTATCTTATAGGAAGCATGTAGGCAGTGACTAATATGGATGAAATTGTGTGTCATGGAATTTTGCCACACAAAGTTTCTGGAAATTCAACTGCGAAACTGTAAATTGTTTCTTTCTTTCAAAATTTTCATCCAAGATGGAAGAGATGCACCTTGAGCTCCTCATCTTATCAAACTCTCTCACCGCTGAGACGTCTGCCTGCCCTCCAGCCGGGCTGATTCATCTGGGATGGTATTAGATAAATGAGTCAGATGAACCAGCTCCTCCATGTCTGGTGGTGGATTCCTCTTTAAGAAAGCAGACAGCCTGTGTCTCCATGCGGGGATCATCTCCCGGTGCTTCGTCTGCCGCTGTGTGGCAGCAGCATCTGTGTTAACACCTGACAACAGCTCCTGGAGGAAACTGTCACACAGGACCAGGTTGTACCATCTGCTGGCCTGAGAGACAGACAGTTGACAAGTCCATGACACAATCATTAGGAAAAAAAGCTTTCAGTGTCATACTTCATCTGCTTGAAATGCCTCAGTTTCTCTGGAAACTCTACAATTACTGTCTTTCAACTGTATCCTAACTAATTACTTGCAAATGGACTGGCTGGCCTCTGCCAAACTGTCCATTTGCAAGTAATTAGTGCAAGAAACTGTTATTGGCAAGAGCACTGTGTGCAGTGTGTTGTCCCAGTGATCTTAATTTTTGACAACTTACACTCTAATGAATTCATCCTTCAGTCTGATTAAGTCAAATGATAATTTCTGCTAAATTTGCAGCAACTCCCTCAAGGTGGTGTTAAGACAGAACATTCTAGAGGTCAAAGAGACCTTTAACCTTTAGTCACTAAATTCAGTTCAATCTCCAGTATGAAACATAGAATGTAACCAGTTGATCTCGGAGCCTGAATGGACATTGAAGACACGGATTCATGAGATATCACAGTGATGGAGACAAAACTGAATGTGAGGTCATGAGTTTATCCTCAAGTCCAAGTGAATGTTTGTGCAAAATAAAAAAAATAATAATAAAAAAAGATTAATTCAAACTGTTCCTGAGATAAAGTGTTAAGAATGGGACAGACAAAACAAAAAAACTATCCCCAAATTTCTAACAATCAACAAATCTTTCACTTTCTTCACTCAATTGATTGGTTGCCTCTAGACACAACAGAGAACTTGCCTTGTTGAAGTAGTGATGATAGTTGGAAACTGCTCTGAGAGTTTGCAGAGTGAAGTGAACATCAGAGTGAAGTTTGTCCTTCAGTCTCTCCAGGTCCAGAATCCATCCGTCCCTGTCTCGACCAGCGAGAGGCAGAATCTCTGCTGATGTGTGGATCAACTCCTCAGCACAACCAACCAGCGCCTGGTGGAGGGAGATGAAGCTTAATGAATGACTGATACGACAGATTACATGTTAAAATCAACACAACACCACATCAACTAAATTAATACCATAGCAGGAGTGTAATGTGATGCCTCAAAGTCAGACACCAACATCTCTGCCTGAGCAACGTCCTTGGCAACCTCTATTTTATAAAGCTGGAGCTTCTCTTGAAGAGTTCGGATCTGCTCTATGATCTGACGGAACAAGTAAAACACACAGAGTTAATAAAAACAAAAACCAACACTTTGAGGTTCACAAGGTTTTCACTACTATGAAAAGAAAAACTGCAGCACAACAAGGGAGATTCAATAAGAGGAACAAATGTCAGTCACATGACGAAGAAGATCTTAATGTTTTTCCATCTGTAGGTTTTATTTCATGTATCAACCACTCGACAACAAACATGACATGAACCAAATGTAAAGTTTTACTGGTCAGTTTTAAAGCCACTGAAATCTAATTTGTGAGGATCATGTCCATCCGTCTGTGTGTCAGTGCTGCTCCTCTGACTCACATTTTTAATGATGTATCTCATACAATATTTTAAGTATAAATGTCTTTAGGGGTTATTGTCAATATTCAGATGATGACACCAAGGATTTGAAATGACCACCATTTAATTTAAAACAATGCTGCTTAGTAAAAAAAAAAAAAAAAACCCTGGAGTCATTAATAAAGTCCCAAATCTGATCTGGTATCTGATGAACCCGCCTGTCCTGTCTGACCAGTGTCACTAGTCAAGTGACTAATCAGAGTTCAGATTGTTCATACCAGCATTAGTCAAGCCACCCAATATACAAAGTGTGAATACATAGCACATGGAAATATTCAATTTATTGTGTTTTAAACAGCTTTGTGTGACGTGTATATTCTAAGCTCTAATATATATTATATATAATATATAGCTCTAATCCCATAGGAGCAGGAAAATATCTGTTCTCCTTTTGACAAAGTACAACAGAACTGAGACCTGGTTTGAACATATCGTGTTTAATAACCTGTATTCTTATATTAATATATATAGTATTGTTTGTAGAGGGATTGGTGGACACATTCATAAAAATCGTTATTTGTTTGACGTGTTATTCATTTAAATTTTCATGAACATGAAGTGCAACAACAAACAATCTATGAAATATATTTGATGATTTGTCTTTAGCTTTGTGTGTGTGTGTGGCAGTTTTATTTTGGCTGACAAGCCAAGCCAAGATAACAAGACACAAGCCAAGACAAAACTCACATTGTATAGTCGTAGCTCTACACCAGAGCTCGACTGACATGTTTTACAGTGTCAGAGAGACGAGCTGTCTCACCTGCAGCGTTTCCTCCTGCAGCTGGAACATGTGCAGCTGTAGATGAGCCTGTGAAAACGCCTGCTGCCACAGCAGCTCCACTTTCTCCACAGCTGCAGTTATCCTATAAAAGAATACACTTTATTTAACTACATTTTACAGTTAAATTATATCCATTACATTATACTGCTATAATGTGTACACTGCTATGTACATGTTGTTGGTTTTATTCCAAATTCCTTAATAGATGCCAACGAATAGACTGAATAAAACACACTGAATGTACAGTTTCATTGCTGTTAAATACACGTCACTGCACTAACATGGAACTAAGTGATCTTTTACAGCTTTACACAAACACAGTAAAAAAGCAGTGATTTGAACAAATATTAACAAACACTCTTCAGTCTAAAACACTCCAGTCTCATGTGGTTTTGACCTCTTGTGCAACACAGTAACACTGTTCTACGGTATGTGTGGGAAGAGTTACTACAGATGACTCCAGTGTGTGAGATCAGCATTTTTCTGAGAGTGCGTGCAGCCTGCGCTACCTGTTGTGGTTGTGGAACATGTCAAAGGCTGTGTGAGAGAAGAGGGCAGTCCCAGCCATGGCCTGATAACACAGCTCCTTCTCAGGGTAACGCAACTTCTCCATCACACTCTCACAGTGTCTCAGCAGCTCGTCCAGCCCCAGCTCCCTGGACAACACAAACATATTACTACATGCTGGTTTGACATAGAGCATGAGCAAATTATGTATTATGTATGACAATTCAGAGAAAGATCTAACAACACAGATACCAAGATCATTCCACTTTTTTTTATGAAACTTTCAATGAAAGATCAGCACAATTAAATCACTACTCAGTCATATGAAAGGTCTTCAAGGATTTCAAGTGAATCCAGGTGTTTTCTTTAGTGTTTATGAAGTATGATGTTTCCAGTTCTCTTTAATGACTGGACTTCACCGAATCGTCCACTAGAAGAAGCAGCAGAGCAGATGTGAGTCTAACCTCCTGAGCTGCTGAAACTTGGCCTCATTGGTGGAGCAGAAGTGTCGTAGCTGTGTGAAGGTTGAGGGCAGCGGCAGCCTGGAAAGAGCCTGCAGGTCGGAGATGAACGACGGCAGTCGTTGGACCACGGACACGAAGGCCTGGACGAACGCATCAATCTCCTGTGAGGAGACAGTGTCAGTCTTTACGTGATTTACTGTCCAAGATGCTCATGTTCAACCTGCCGATGGATCAATTTATAAGACGGATTTAATGTCAGTGTAAGTTGCTTTGAATCCAGTTTACATGTGCATCTATAGGACACTGTGTTGCATCTTTATATAGGCAGAGAGCTGCCATGGTAAATGTAACGTGATGTTATCACAGCCCAGTTGAACATGGATGAATGTATAATCTAATGGAAAGAAGAGCTTCTTTCACTTGCTAATAAGACCAACTGATTACACAAGGCATTAGCACAAGCTTCACCAAGGTAACAAATAATAGACACTGGCCTCTCAGGGAAGGATTCACAAATAAACACATCTCCTGACTGACTGAGTGAACCGACACACTCTCCATCACAAAGAGGCAACGTTGAGTTGTTATAAATATTTTGGTGACAACGGCTGTAGTATTGTTTTTGACTACTACTTCAGATATAAACAGAATAACAGTGTGTGTGTGTGTGTGTGTTTGTGTGGGTGTGACACCCTACAGTGCCTGAGAGCAGTGTTACTTTGTGTTGAGCCCTTTGATGAATCATAAGAGGTTATGTTTTGTTTAAGACTCAAATACATGGACGACCAATGAGGAGCTGTGGCTCCAGGGGGTTCCTTCAGTCCACGTGTTTAAACAGGGTAACCCCAGTGTGATCTCATTGGCTGCTAGTTTACCACCCGACATAACATACACCAGTGGATGCGAGTGAGCAGCTCCAGGTCAGAAGTCACATCTCTGTCAGGAGGAAGTGGATTATTCCTGTCAGATTGTGGATAAAATACTGTCCCAAGTGAGGGAGTTGAGGCATCTTGTTCTCAAGTGGAATGGGATATTGACAGACCCTGAACATGCTAGTTAGCCAATGACAACACATGCTCATTGCTCACATGCTGGACACTTACTTTCCCCTGAAAGCAGGAAAGAAAGCCACAGATAGAAGTATGATATCTTCCAAATATAAATTACCTTAATGAACGCGACCCAACTCTGGTGACAGTAAATAAAGTAGCCTCCCAGTGACGGTGTTAACTGGCTTCTGTCGATGTAATTGGAGAGCTCAGAGATGTCTTTCAACAGGACTTTCTGAAGGAGATAAAAATCAGTGTTACTCACTGCAGTGAACTCTACAAATAAACAGTATGTGTGGTGTCATTCACCTTCAAAGCAGCAGTGTGACGCGTTGCTGGGACCTGCAGTTTCAACAGTGGTTTAACAGAATCCTTCTTTTTGGGCTGAATGATGTACAAACTGTGGACTGTCCGCTTGTGCAGCTGAAAAAGATAAAATTAGCACCAAACCAAGAATTTGATATCAATCATTACAAAAAAAAAAGATCCTTCCTTAATTACACAGCAAGACAAAGCATATTTTAATTGACCCCTGCCCGTTTAACACAATATAAATGATGCCAGTCTGAGTGTTATCAACTTAAAACAACATTCTACTTTCTATTCACTGCAGGAAATGTACTCTCTGTATGTGATGGATATGGTCAGTTGTTTATGATCAGCAGCATCATAAAGTGTACTCTGCCATGACAGTACCTCCAGCAGCAGCAGCGTGTCGATGATGAACCTGGTCGTGGGAGGTGACGCCGGTCTCAGATCAGCCACCACTGACACCAAACTCTCCTTCTCCCGTCTCTTACTGTGGAGAAAAGTCCAACCATCAGCTCGAGTGAACACACACACACACACACACACACACACACACACACACACACACACACACACACACACACACACGACAGGCCGGTCTAACTACACATACTTGTGCAGATGCAGAAAGTAATTGATGAAGTCCACCACTTCTGCTTTGCTGACATGTGATGAGAGTTTGTCTTGTCCGTCCACTGGGAACATGACCAGAGGGCAGCCATGTTGATCAAACGTCCCTGCACAGTGAGAAAACAGAAAATCACTGAATTAATGGTTAAAAAAAAAACAGATTATTATGATAACTACTCTAACTGGAGTCAAAGTTAAGTTACAAACAAAATCACTCAGGTCTAAATGATGAACTAGTTCATTGTGGACAAAACAGTCTCTGATAGATGAGTTGAGACAGTCTGAGCTCGGTGTGTTCATATCTACCAGGGAACAACACAGCTCCGGAGCTGAGCACATGATCTGCAGGCAGCTGTGGGGAGGGGACACCGTCCTGCACCGGCCCCTGGGCGCCTGCAACATTTAGAAGAAATCATCATTTTTATTCAACAGACACGAGATTTCCCAGAGGCCCCTGCTGTATGACCGGGTCCAACAGACTCACACAGGAGCCTGTTGAACAGGAGCCTTCAGTGATGAACTAGTTGAACATGTATGTAACTTGTCAAACAGTTGAGCGCCACATGAGCGTCTGCTCTCCTCCTACCTGTTGCGTGTCGGTTCATCTCGACCTCTTCACTCTCGGATCAGGTCCCATCAGCTTCAGCCTCGTAGCGTGAACAGGAAACTGTCTCTGTCCTCTGAACTAACACACACAACACTTCACAGCGCCGCAGGACAGGAGCGGCCGGACCGACTCCGCCATCTTACCGCGGCTCCCTGAGCTCGGTCTGCTGACGGGATGCTGCTCCGCTCTTTGTAACCCTGAGAGGGCGGAGCGAGGACAGGAGGACGGACAGAGACAACCTGCGGACCTGGGCCTGGGTGGGAAAACTCAGAGGAAATTCATCCAGAAACACTACACGACCAAACTGTGGAATGTGCATACGCGTCTGAATGATCAAACCTCAAAATTATACACAATTTAATCCTTATAAAGACCAACGTGCGTGTGTGCACGAGCCCTTTACCCCTCCCACTGTCAGCCCACAGTGATCCAGAAAGAAGAGGACATGAATATGCAAACTCTTACAAAGAGCCAAGTATTTGCAGGGAGATGAGACGTCTGATGACAGAAAACAGTGTTAAGTGTTCGTAGTTCACTGAGGTTGAGAAGGAAAAAAAAATGGAAAAGGAAAAGAAGAAGAAGCATTAAGCTTCAGGCCTCAGTTCAAACCACAGCTATATAATTACAGGCAAATTCAAGGTTCAGTATTCAGTGTTTAAATAATTCAAATCAAAAACAAAAAGGTTGGATAATGTTAGTTAATGTTAGATTCAGTCTTCATTGTGGTCTCTTTACCAAATTGCTGAAACACTTTTTTGAGAGCATCATGCTTGGCTCCTCATCACGTCTCTCCAATCAGAGAGAGGCATTTGTGGCATGTGTCTTTGGTTTGACAGACACAATGATGTCATTCAGTAGACTGAACAGTGTCCCACTTTCAGTGACAGTTTGAGTAGCTTTGCACAACACACACACGACTGGGAGAGAGGGAGGTCATCAGTGTTGGTAAACCTTTGAATAGCTCTACACATTAGTCCCAGCTGTTACATTACTACCACACTTGACCTCGTTCACTTTCAGATGCTTCAACATTTCTGGGAGCAAATTTACAAAGTAAAGTCTCTCGTGAACAGTGTCAGTAACATACCCTAATATCACAGAACAGTGACGCTGAGAGGTTATGTCCTGTGTAGTGTCCAGCTGAACAGAGTAGGCTACATCACAGCTCTCTGGATGATTTTGGAGGTGATACGGTTTAACAGGGTGATTGGTGTACTTCCCTGCTCTTTTCATTGCAGTCATCAACACGCTCTTTTAGGAAAAATCACATTTTTCTAACAAAAGGATGAGTTCCAAAAACTTCCTTCAGTCTGTAGTGATCCTGTCTATATGCTGCCTCATATCACTACAACATGCTCCAAAATCAGACGCCTCTTTCTTACTTATTCCCTATGAACAAACATCTGACTAGCAAATATGCTGCTGATATCTGCTTTCAAGTACCCTGGGAAAAAAAAAGCTTCGGCGCAGGTTCAGACTGTGGTGCTCCTTTCCTCTGTGCGTTGTTGTACAGGCCTCCAATCTCACTTTCCAGTAATAAATATACTGGTGTCAGTTGTCTTCACAAAAGCCATACACACAAAACAAAACAATGTAATGACGTCTGTCACGATATGTGAGCCACTTCCTGCTGGTTCCGTCTTAATAGGTCAACTACTACACTGCACTACTGCATGTCTGACCTTCTCTAGTGGGTGATGATCTAAAAATCTCTGTAACATTGACGGCTCATGGTGGACAAATCTGTCCTGTGTCTCACTGACACTCTGCTGGAGTTTTTATTTTTTTACTTAATGATTCAATCAGGTCCAGAGATATTGGATTATTTTATAAAGATGCACATGAAGTGCCACTGGCAAAATGTTAATAAATACATTAAGTCTAGAGATGTTTCAATTTGATTTCTGTATCAAAATTCTTTTTACTGCACCATAACTTAACAAACAGCTGGTTTGTCCAACATTTGCGATTTCAACTCAGATTTATCAAGAGATTAATGGTTCGTTGACTCATGACACATGTTTTGAAAGCAGTTCTTCCTACTGCAGCTTCTACACTTCCTCTCTCACCTCTGTAGCTCTGACAGCATCATGATCATCAGCCACAGGAGGCCATGAGGGTCCTGCTGCTGCAAACATGTTTGTCACATTTTGCAGCATCTGCCCGACATGTCTGTTTCTTTTTCTTTACATAGTTTCTCTGTGTCCCCCTTGTGCCTCTTCTTGATCTGTCACTGTTTGTTTGGTCACACACACTGCACATCGGCTCAGAGTCCAAACAGGAGGTGTATGAAGACATGACTGAGCCGACCAAGTGTCATTTAAAAAAAGAAACAATCTGCAGCTGATTGATGTGTTCAGTGGACCTGTGCTGACTTTTTTGACAAATGTATTACACCAGCGCAGAGACCAAGGGAGACGGTGTTTAAATTTGAGGTTGAGCCTGTGCCCAATGGACCGGCAATGTATGAGTTTTATGGGCTGGTCAGACAAATAAAAAAACAACAAGAAGCACGTTGCCCAGTAGGAAAGTGCCTGGTTGGTCAGATTCCCAGTTTGGGTCTGGGCAGGGGCAGTCTGGTAATCTGGCAGATAACCTTCAGTTGTTGTTATTCAGGTCTACTTCCTGTTCTGGTCTTAGAGACTCTAGGAGCCACAAGTAATCCTGCAGTTGTGATCTATTTGGATAATAAAGAACTATGAGCTCTTTAAGACATGATAGAGCCTGATCATTAAAGGATTCATATGTAAGCAGGATAGAATTCAGAATAGGAGAAATATGATCTCTGCTCCTACTTTCTGTTAGTACTTGTTCTGCAGCATTTTGAATTAACAGAAGGTATTTGATGGAGTTACTGGAACACCCTGGTAGTAAAGAGTTACAGTAGAGACTCTACTCTTACTCTTTACTCTTTACAGAACAGTAAAAATTGTCCTAGAGACTTGACTAATAGGAGGTACAAAGGACATGTCCTGATCAAAGATTACTCCAAGGTTCGTCACAGGAGAATTAGCTATGTGATCAGAAAATGATGCTCTGAGATTTTTAGAGCCAAGTATAAATAATTTTATGTCTTAAAGACAATCCTGAAGTTTAACGACCAGGTTAGTTTCATCTGGCTTCATAGATAAGTATAACTGGGTATCAGGATCGGTCCAAACACAGAACCCTGTGGAGCTCCATGACTAACTGGAATATGAATAGAAAGATTATTGTTCACATGAACAAACTGGAATCTATCTCTAAACACAACTGAGAAAGGTCTAGTGCAGTACCCCCAACCCCACTGACACGCAGCCTCTAATAAAATCTTGGGATTAATATTAAATATTCAGTTTTATATGGAAAAATAAAACCCATTATCTTATAAAATCTAAGATAATGACAGATTATAACAATGGAGACCCAAGAGTTTAAAAGCACAATTGGACTTTTCAGATTAAATCGGATCAAATCAAACCGACTCAGCCTGAGTCATTATGGTTTTATACACCAAGATCTTTATTATAAAATATGCAGATGATGATTTTTACTCAGGTGTGATTCTGAGATCTTCAAACTATCAATTGTAGTGTCTGACTTCTTCTGACAAACACTACAATAATGGAAGATGATATATATGTGTACACACAATACACGCCACATGGCGCCACCCTGTGGAATAATAGGACAGTGACTATTATCAGAAGGACACTAGTAAATGTAACTATTTTACTGGATAAACATCATATCCATAAATATCCATGGAAGCAAATTTGTAAATCCTCCTTGTCATGATTTCAAAAATGAAATGAATAGATTAAAACCTTTCATCCATCATGATTAAGGTAGGTAAGTCCATTTTGCTGCAAATGCAATAAAATTAACAAAGCACCTATTGTTGCTTTAAATATGTATGTTAATTTTATGTACTATATGATGTATATTCTTTGACCTTAAAAAATAAATATGGTTCACCCAATAGTTTGTACATAAATAATGTTCAAAAAAATTCAAGAGGTTAATGGCTTTTAAAACAAACAAACAAACCAAACAATAGCGCTTGGACCATTCATAGCCGGGCCTATCCCAAGATTAATTGCGCGCATATGACGTTTGCGATGTATTTTGACGTTCAACGTGCAGTTAAAGCTAGATTGGGTCTGTAATGACCTAAAATGAACAAAACATACACTCACATAAACGACACTTAAACGACATTTGCGATGTTTTATCTGCAAAATGTAAAATTTACGGCGAAGTCTTCTCCGACGTTTGGGTGATTTAGTTGTTGCTAGGCGACAGGAGTAGCGTACGCGAGGTACGTAAACAACGTAAATAAGAAACGCTCCGCAAGCTGGACCGTCACGTTAATTACGTAGAGCGCGGGTATGTGGGTGGTGCCAATGTGATGTAGCCTGCGATGTCATGTTTTCGTAGCATCCTCGTTGCTGGACGTCTAATGCTTTATTGTTGTAACTTGCTATAAACGGAGTCGTTAACTTTGAAACGTGCCCTCGAAATATACAATAAGGTCTCAAAAAGAAATGTGACATTTACTGTCGTTAGTGAACGCTACGACGGAGACAGGCTAATGACGGTAGGCTAACGTGCTAGCAGTGCGCGTGCTCCATGTCAACACTTTAATCTCAGGTGAGGTCGTTCTGGTAGAGAGGCTGCTGTCCCGTGGCTGGTGGATATCTCAGACACATTACAGTCAGTCACGGTGGGAGACGTGACAGTGACTTTAACGTCAGTTGTTAACGACCTGCGTCCGGTGGTCGGTGTCGTGTTGAGAGATGAACACGCCGCTCGGCAGGAACGGTTTAGTTGGACTTGCTGTCGGAGCGACAGCCGGTTTGGGCTTGATTGCCTTTATTATTTATAGAGAGATCACCAAGAGAAGATCCCAGGGACAGATGCTGCAGGCCCGGCACACTCCACGGCTGTTTGACGCGGCGGATGGAGCAGCGCTGCTGCGGGAGAGTCTGACTGCTCAGGGTGGGTCGATGCTTCATTAGTTGAAAACATCCAGAAGCCTGCCCCTAGCTTCACTTATCATTCATGTTGGAGACTCATTTATATAATCTTTTTTTTTTTTTTAATGTCGTCACTGTGAGGCATATTGAAGGAACTTAGGCTTGAATTTACACTTGGGCTTGTTACTTACAGCGGGTGAATCCACAAACCTGTGGTCTCATTACAGTTTAGGCCAAGCTCAGTCACTGGACACTGACGTGTGAGCTGACAGGTCTATTCTGCTGTTACCTCCTACTTACCGCTTACCCACCATCACTTATAGGTGGCAGTTCTCTAAGACCACAGTAGAGTGAAACATGCCATGGGGTAGTATCTATACCATCAGTGTCACAGGATCTCCAAAGAGAAGTTCAAGGATGAAGGTTGGTCAGGTGACCCTTTTTAGTCACCTGACTAAGAAAGTCAGGTGTGTGTGTGTGGGCTTGATGTCATGTTAGGGTGGTGAGAGAAAGGTTAGAGTTAGCCGTCTGTCTAGAGCCACATGACTAATGTTGAGTTTCATTGTCACCTGCCCAGAGTCGGAGGCCCAGCAGCAGGCCCTGGCAGCCGTGGAGGCAGTGGTGCAGGGTCTGTCCCCGGAGCAGCAGCTGGAACTCAGGAACCAGCTTGACCAGGTGCTGAGCTGTGTGGCTCTGCTGCGTACTGAGGTGGCTGAACTGAGAGGCAGCCTGCAGGACATCACTGTCCAAATCATCCAGGACGTCAAGTGAGTGAAACTGCGATGAGCTGCAGAATATCTTCTCTCCTCACGTTATGATGCTCACAAGCAGGACCATCATCATAAATCATATTGTGTTCACTTAAAACAGAGCAAGCTGTCAATTTATTAAAAATGTATAAGGTATTTGACTACTTCAGTCTTAGAGGACTGTTCTAAGGCAGGTTTGACAGAGGAGCGAGGGGATATTGGGCTTTAGAGGGTCGTGTTGATGTTTGATTTATGTGGGAAAATTGTGTTTTCATTTTCAGAAAGGGAGTAGAGGATAGTCAGCGGATACGTCGGCGTCGTCACGTCATCCACAGAGAACGCACTGACTCCACCAGCTCCAGCTCCATCTACTTCACAGCCAGCCAGAGCATGAACAGCACCTGTGGAGAGACCAGTGAAGGAGGGTAAAGGAAATATTTTCACATCTTCTTTGCTTCTTTGCTGTTCTTGTTATGCTTTTGTCATCCTCTCACACTAATGATGCACATGTATGATGACTAATGTGATTCGGTGATGATGTCAACACTAAAATGTTAGTGCAGCTTTAAATCGTTGATCTAGATTTTTTTATTTCATTTGTGGGGACAATTATGTGTTGAACAGTAGAACATTGCTCACATCAAAGTCATCTACAAGGAGTACATGTCTGCATATATTTAATTTTCTAACGCAACTTGATTAAACCGTATCAGCCCCACAATGCAAATGTATCAGTCAAATGAATGTTTTTATGCCTCTGCACCAGTGACTGCTGTGACAGGAGGTTTAATGTTTACATGTTGTCTGTCCATCTGTTCTATTCTCATGAATGTGACATTTCAGTAATGTTGTGCAGGAATGTTCCTCCAGTTTAGTTTAACATTAACTTTTAATCATGGATGAGCTGATTAGATGTTGGTGGTCAAAGGTCCGGTACGTCCTGATTAACTATCACTAGACAGTGAAGACATAAAACCACAGCTCTAGCTGCTAGTTAAACTAAGCTAGTGTTGGTTTTTCATATATTTTCTCAAGCAAATGCATCGGACCTCATTTGTATTGGTGTGGATACAGAAATAGTCACATTTCTAAAAATGTGGCAGATAAAACAAAAGATATCTACATCAAACACTCCAGCAGATACGTAGAAGTTAGAAACTATTTTTTATTTATAAGTTGAGTGAATTAACTTTAAATAGTGAAAGTTAATATTAGTTGAAACACTGTAGTGTGACATTGTCAGTGCGGTCACATCTTTTCCCATCCACCTGAGCACTGACTAAATAAAAGATGATTCCCCTCATACATCGCAGGTACTCGACAGCCTACGCCGAGTCCGACTACACAGACCGAGACACAGACAGAGAGGAGGGTGAACAGGACCATGAGCAGGAGTCTGAGGACGATGAGGACAAGAGCTGTGCCACTGTCCTCACCCTCCGCGAGGAAAACTCTCAGGACGAAGAGGTGGAGGAAGACAGGGAGCTAGAGGAGGAGGGTGAGGACGAGCGGAGGCTGCCTCTGGTGGCTGAAGTTCCTAGCGGAGAACTGGCTCTTCTCCTGGCTCAGAGCGACATCCTCCACACAGGAGACGCCAGTTTAAAGGCTGAGGGCTTTCGACTGCTGATGGACAACAGAGCAGAGGTGAGTGACTCCACTCTGGTTCACCTCTTACGTTAAGTGACAGTACATTAGTGTTGTCCAATAATCAGAAGGCCAGAGGTTTGGTCTCCAGCTTTTCCAATTTGCATTTTTCCATCATTGGAGTCGTCGTGACCAAGACAGTGGACTCTTATTACCTCTGTCTGTAACAAATCTTTATCATCTCACATAAATTCCATCTGTTTCTGGTCAAGTAGTGCTCAGAGATTGTTCAGTTGATGTTAATGATGACGAGACTGATGTGAAAACAAATAAATAACAGTGTAATATAGTCACTGGCCTCCATGTTGGTTTTTACAGTTTACTAACCCTGTTTGTTGTTTGTGACATCGAACTATGGGGAAAAAAAAACAATCCAGAACACTGACTTCTATTCCTCAAATGTCGAGTTCTTATTATTACTCAGATTATACATGAGTACGCTAACTGATGATTTTTTTCTGACTCATTATCCACAGTATGGAGAGAGCAGGGAGTTTCTGTGGAGACTGGCTCGGGCCTACAGTGACATGTACAACTCTACTGAGGACAAACGAGAGAAGAAGACCTACGCACAACAAGGTGATGGACACACAACTGTGATGCCATGATTTTAATAACTGTGTTGGATATTAAATCACTCGCTTACATTTTCTAAAGCTGCAATCTTAATAGAATAAGAGACTAAAAGGAATAAAGAAGTTATGGATCGATGCTGAATTGCTGTAATCCTGTGAGAGGCAGTCGATTGAACTGAAGTGTGGCTGGTGTTGCAGGTCATGAGGAGGCAGAACAGGCCCTGAAGAGGAGCGGTCTGAGCGCTGAGTGTCACAAATGGTACAGTGATCAAATATTAACTCTGTGCGTTTAGACTCTGTGGAGAATGTTGCTCTCACCGGTGACTTCCTGTCATATTTTGATGGAGCAGGTTTGCTGTGCTGACAGGACTGACCTCCCAGCATGAGAGCATGCACGGCAAACTGAAGAGCAGGCACATAATGAAGGTAACGGGCTCATTCAGATTATAATCAGATGGACACGGTCCTGCAGACACACTCTCTGACTGACGTTTTCTCCATCCAGGAGCATCTGGACCGAGCACTTGCCCTCAGGGATGATGAGCCCATGTGTTTCTATCTGCTTGGTAGATGGTGTTATGAGGTGAACAAGGGGCTCTGCTGTTATTACAAACTCTAGTCTTTATGAGATGCAGATTTTAGACTAAAAGTTTGTCTAAAATCAAACCGTTTCATCGGTTTGTTTATGTTTGAGCAGGTGGCCAATCTGGACTGGTTAGAAAGGAAGGCGGCCGCTGCCCTCTACCAGAGCCCCCCCTCCTCCACTCTACACGACGCCCTCAAGAACTTCCTCAAGGTAGACGTACTGTGTCTGCTCTGGTCCTCTGGAGCTCAGAATTCAACATAACCTCCAATTTGTCAAGCTCATAGAGCGCCCTCTGCTGGCTCACAGATTGAACCGTCTCAAATGGCTCTTAGAAACTGAACACGTCACTACTACTCAGATCATGTTACCGCCATGTACCATGTTTTCTCATTTGAATGAGCACAGAACAATGGCTGTGATGAGATTAGCTGCAACTCAATCATTGATTATTCCAATCATTTTTATTTCAACATGATCAGGAACTGAGGTTGGACTCAAACCAGAGTATTTTAGTCACATGGAACTTATCCTCCATCACTTAATCACCACAGAGCACATTACCCACACATAGTGGATCTTTACTGTCAATCAGGTTTTTTCATCATATATTTACATTTAAAATGTAAAACAAACATAATGTTAAGACTCAGTATTTATTTGATTTGTCGTGTGAACATCCAGGCGGAGGAGCTGAGCCCCGGATTCTCCAAGACAGTGAGACTTTACATCGCTAAGGTAAACAATCAGGTCCCATTAGATTACACGCGATACTCAGATTGGTGTGTGTGTAATGTGTGTCAACTGTGTGAAGACGACCGACATTTACAGTTTACATGAAAACTGGTTCCACCGGTCATCAGCAAGTCAGTTCTGAGCTCACAGGTTTTCATCCAGGGTTATTTTCATGTTCACACGCTTGGAATATCAGAAAAAAAAAAAAAAAAACAACTCATAATTGTCTGACTTTTTCTTCAGTGTCCAAATAATCCAGGTCATTGTTGTTTGAAAAATGAGGCTCATTGTTCAGAAAAACCAACAGATCAGTCACAAGTCACTCTCTTAAAATGTGGACACAAACATCCAAAGCAGGTGATCAGAGGAAGACTAGTGTCTGACAGTTTCTAAATCAAAACTCAGCACTGATGATGAATCACTTTTATCTGACGTCATACACCTCAACACTCCTTTTATTTGTTGTATTTGTTCGGCCCAGTGGTTCAAAGCTTAGCATGTTTATCTTAAATAGAAATAAGATAATAATATTTTTTATTCTTCTAATGTTTGTGCTTTGTTTGAATATTATGGTGAAGTCTGTAATAAAAAAAAAGTAAAAACTAAACAAGTGTATGTAATTACCATGGTCTGTTTATTGATACCTCATCACTATGTTGTCATGGTGACGGCTATAAAACTCATCACGTTGTTGTTGGTTCGTAGTGTCACAAGGAGCTGGGAAACATCTCTGAGGCCACAAACTGGACTGAGCTGGCTCTGAAGACGACCACCAACTCTACTGACGTAAGATCAACATTCACGCTCGCTCAGACACACACAGCTCAGTTGTGTAGGTGGTGATGGGTGGGAAAAAAGTCACATTTCTCAGACGAATGTTGGGGCCATTTATGAACAAATTTCACGTTTCATGTCGAACTACACAAGACTGAATGTACCTGACCGGTTTCTCTGCTTCGTTTCCAAGGATGAAGAATCGTCTGCACTGGAGGCTCAGCTTCACGTCTTAACTGACAGCAAAATCTGAACTATTCATCTCTACTGAGTTTCTGCTGAGTCACTCAGCCTGGCAGTGATTGGTCAGGTCGCCATCCTGTCATCACCCAATCAGACGTGCAGTATGAACCTTCTCCTAACCTTCTCTCCCTTCATTGGTGGATATCATTATTGCTGTAACTGTGATATAATATGAAGATTGATGTTTATTTTCTGCAGATTGAATTATGGCTTCACTGAATCTGTGAATAATATACACAGTAGCTTACATGGTATCTATGGTATAGTCATTATTTTAACCGAGAAAACCACTAATTGAACAGAAGCAGATTTTATTTTTTAGCATCGCTGCCTGAACACAACAGAATCAGTTCACCAAAATGACATAGAACAGAGGTTTGCTTTTACACTTTGCTGAGGTATTATAAGTGATAAGATGGTTTAGGGTTAGTGTATGGTTTAAGTGTATGTTCTGGGCTGAAGGACACGTGTCTGAGAGGCCGAACAACTAAAGTGTCTGCAGGTTTAGATTTCACTACAGGGAAGATCATTGTTATTCGAATGATTCAGTCTCTTTTGAAGGTAGATTTTTTTTTGGAAAGCACATCCACTCACTGTAATTTTAAAGCGTCTCCGACAACAGATCAAAGCGAGGACCAGAGCTGACGCCTGCTCACAGGCTCATGAAGCCACATCGGGAACAAACGGATCCTCTGCTCCATCATCACAGTTGAATGATACTAACGAAGATGAATTTGTGTTTTAATTTTATTTATCACAAAGTTTGTTTTAAAACTTACCTTTATTTAATAATCTCTGACTTCAAACAACATCACAACAGTGTCATAACTCAACTACCATGAACCACACTGCAGCTGTCAGTGAACTGACTCGCTCTGTGCTTGTTTCTGTTGTAAGTGTGAAAAGTATTTAAATATTTTTGCATCTTTTTTTTTTTCCTGTTTGAGTGTTTTACATTCCTGTTATTTTCTGAAGTGATGTAATGTCACTTTGACTGCACTTTGTGTTTTTTATTCTCTAAATCGTGATGAGTGATGAACTGACAGACACATGGATTGAATCTAATAAAGCTCTTCTGAACTGACCTTGTAGTTAATTTGTAGTCGATTGTGTTCAACACACTTGAACTAACACAACAAAAACAAACATCTTGATTTTATTACAGCAGTTTTTGGGCAGCAGCCTGTCAGAATGGCTTGTCGTGATTTGGTGAAATTAACTCAGTTTCCTACAAGCTCCACCTCAGGTCACCTACTATATGCTGTTCATCTGTGTGGACTGAAGCTTTTTGGCTTTTGTTGAAAGATGCAGTCAAATCCTTATACAGCTGAACATATTTGGGGTCAGTTAAATTAATCAGTCATTTTAACTACTGTTTAACAAGCCTCTGACTGATTAGTTCATTGTGAACATAAGAAGAGAACTTCTTCAGTTCTGACCAGTGATCCAGGTCTTGATCCTCTAGTGAACCTAACAACCTTAATAATCACTGTAACGTGTCAGTTGTAGTGAAACGAGTCCTGCTGTGGCTGGATGTTGAGGTCAGAGGTGAACCCAGGACTGTGTTGTATGTGGTCAGTCCCACACCTGAGGCCTGTACTACAAAGCGTGTTCAACATACCCAGGATCTCTTTCAGTTATCTGGCTTCACTAACAATCCTAGTTGATTATTGTAGGAGTCAATAATGCAGCTGACACACTGACGCATTGACAATGTGCAACTTAAGGGGATCACAGATATATAAGTGACGCGCACCAATAAATAATCTTGCCTGACTCTAAAAACCCTCGTCCTCCTGAGACCCTCTCTCAATCCCGGCACCGAGCTCCACAGATCTGCAATAAAAGGACGAGACATTTTCAAGAGCATTGATTGGTCGCAGGGCGGGGATTTTATAGGCGCCGATCTCCGATCTGGAACATAAGTGAACCACCTTCGTAGGACGGAAAACCCAGAGTTAAACCCGAAGTTACCACGATAAGAACAAATCCTGCTTCGTAGTACAGGCCTCAGGTGCATCCTCCAATGTTTCAGTTTGTTTATAAATTGAATCATTCAGGTTCTAGGTCACACTATAGGTAGAGGATGTTGTGAAATGATGGTCTTATTCTCTCTACATCACAAAAACCTTTCATTTCACAAATCACAGGACTGTGTTTTTAAGTCCACTGTAAAATCTTTCCATGAGTAGATTCAAAGGTGAATAAATTTATTGTAGGCATGAAGCAAACACACAGAAGGTTCTTTTAAAGGCAAATAAAAAGGACCAAACGGTAATAAAATGAATCACTGCTGTTATTAGAAATAAATGAAATCATAACTTTATGATACTACTCTGTGTGAGTACATCTACATCTCTTGGAATGTGTTCACTGCAAAACAATGTGATTCAACAACTCTGTCTTTTGTTGAGAGCAGAAAACAAACTTCCCGTCTTCCTGTTGCCTCATCGCTGAGCTCAATGAGACCAGAGGTGAAGTGTGGACATTAATGACTGTGTCTGAGTGAAGCCAGTTCATCATCAGTCTGTGGCTTTGTTTCAAGATTGCACATCCAACTCTGTATCCAAGAGAAACATCAGCAGGTGTCCAGTAGATTCACTGTCTCCTGCCTCTCTCTGCTCAGTCCTTGGCATCACCCACTCCATCAGCGTTGATGGCGAACATGGCTTCAGCCTCCGGCAGACATGGCGAGTCGTAGATTTTACAGATCCTTGTCTCGCCGCGACCTTTCCTCAGGTACAGACTGAAAGAACAAGACCAGCATGTTCATATGGCTGCAAAAACTAACGTCTGACGTTTGACAATGACAGGAAAAATACTAATGAATTAAAAACAATTATCAGCTGCATAAAAATGATATTTTAGTTGCATATTATTACATATATTATATCAAAAGATAGAGAGAAGATCAGTTTTCCAGATCCTCATCAAGTCATCCATGTATTTAATGTATCCGTTTAATAATTCTTTAAAAACACCCACTTCTGAAACACTTGAATGAAGATTTTCTTTCCTCATCACTATAATGTTTTTGGATGTTTGTGAGAAGCTGGTTATGGTTAATGAGTCACTCACCGTGTGGTGGAGGCGTGAGCCATGATGTTACCACCGATGGGTTTCTTGGGATCTGCCGAGAACATGGCCGCTCCATCCACCTGTGCTACCACCTGGTTGGTTATCACCACGGCAACACCAAACTGTGACACAGACAAACATACTGAGGTTACAGGGAGCACAGTGTCAAACATCCGTCGTCTCCACCGTGTGAAGACTGATTCCATTCATTCGTATCATTGCGAAATAAAAGATCGTTGTGACCAAAAACAGTCCGTGTGTGTCAGATCACACCACATGAGGGTGTAGTTGTGTTTGCTACAGGACAGATTGGACCAGCTCTGGGGCCTGTTTCAGAAAGCAGGACCCTGGTTTGTTTACAGATCAGGGAGACATGGATGACCCTGGACTACTTCCCTCTAGACACATACATTTTGCCTCATGAAGGACTAACAAGTCTATGAATTCATTTCTAATTATGACTCTGTAATTTATTTTATTTAGTCTCTGAGGTGTTTTATTACTGAGGTTGTATAGGTACCGATGTCTGTTCCACTAACTGACCTTCAGGGACCAGTGAAGTGTCTCATTTGGCTTTTTTCCCCTCTGTGTTTTTTTTTTTTTTAATTGTCCCAAGACAAATAAACATGAGAATACCAAATAATTTGTGACTGCACCGGTATCACCGCCTACCTCATCTGCCAGCCTGAGCAGCATTCTCAGGAAACGTCCCAGGTGTCCTTGTCTCGCCGACAGCTCTCCTCTGCCAGAGTAGTCTGTTCTGTACAGAGCAGTGGCACTGTCCACTATCAGCAGAGCGTATCTGACACACAACGACAGGCGAGAGGAGAGAATGTGTGCGTCTATTAGTTGCAGGGAAACACACTGGCACCAGAATCCTGCACATCTCAATTAAACATCGCTACAAAATAACAACAGTTAAAAAAATAAAGTCTGACGAATGATAAATATTGCTGAAAATATAAAATGCGACAAGCAATCTGCACTAAAAGTGCATAAATAACATGCAGCTGTCTCTCACTACCAGACAGACTCTAATGATTTCAGTATATAAAATGATATATTTTAACTACAATTATTGTACAGATAAAGGCAAAAAAAGATCAGACAAGTTGGCTTCTCCACTTTCCTTGTGTGTTTATTTCTCTATTTGCACCGTTCTGATGCCAAATTACTAAATCAATCACAATCAGTTGTCCAAACACTGTATGACAGCGTGTAGTTCAGACCCTGAAAAGCAAAAGCGTTTAGTTGTGACTGACCTGGACTCAGCCATCATGGCAGAGGCTTGATACAGTAGCTGTGTCTGATGGTCTGTGTTAAAGGCTCGGGCGTAGGCCACGTTGTCGAGAACGTCGCTGCCTACCAGCCCGTACCTGGAGACAGACACATGGAAGTTAAACACTGGACCTTTCTGTCAAATACTGTAACAAACGCCTTCAGTGTTTCACTGCTGGCAGAGGTCAGGACTCAGCTTGTAGACTCACCTCTCTGCTACAGCGAGGAGTCTCTCTGGTCTGAACGTTCCCTCTGTGTCAATGTACATGGCTTTACCTTCTCCACCGCCCTGATCAATGGGCAGCTGTGCAGACAAAACACAGCACAAGAACACGTCACTCGCAGTTTGTACCTGCTTTACTTTCTACTGGACACAGTAGGAACCACACATCTTCTTCTTAACACATTTACATATCTAATGATTGAATTCTCAGCAGAAGGTTCGTCCTTGTACCTGACAGGTGACAGCCAGTGTGTGGCACAGCTGAGTCTTCCCCGTTCGAAACTCTCCAAACATCTCTGTGATGGAGCCCGTCTCAATCCCACCTGCAGAGGCAACAGTGTCACAGTGATGCCCTGATACAACCAGGTCTGATGTACAACACTGGTTGTCATAATGAACACCAAGATAGAGTTACAGACCCTGCAGTAATTTGTCGAGCTCCTTGGAGCCTGTGGATATCTGGATGATCTCTGCTCTCCTCTGATGGAACTCAGTGGCGGTGGTGAAGCCCATAGGAACCAGCTTGGCTGCTTCAGTCTGACAGGGAAGAAATTACTCATTAAACCTCTAATATGGATTAATGGTGAGCAAAGACACAGACAGACACACACATACAATCAGATGTTAAAAAAGACAAACAAAGGATTCAAACACTGTGCTCAGATCTCCACTAAACAGATAATACCTTATTTAACTACCTGTTTAGTCAACTGATCTTCTAACGACTTATACGATTGACATTTTGCTAATTGTTAAACAACAAACAACTACCAGTATCAAAGATGATCACATGTTGTAACATGAAGTAAAGAGCTCATGAATGACCGAGCTGTTTCTTACTATAACTTTATCAGCTTTGGCCTCACTGATGCCTTTAATGTTGAGCAGCTCCTTCTTGGGTGCGTAGGCCACAGCTTCAATAGTGTGAAATCCTGCATCCTCCAGCTTCTTGATGTCGCTGGCGCTGATTCCACTTTGCTGCAATTAAGAACAGCAGCATGAAAAAATGTTAAATCATGTTTGTACATGATTCTCTAATTAAAATAATATCACATTTTTTTTCAGCGGCATATCAGGAAACTGTTACTTTAGAGGTGACACATGTCCTGACGGATCACATACATCCAGACAGCAGACACAAGATGTAGCACGTTTGTCGATTACAAACTTTCTAGAAGACCATTAAACAAACTCAAATAAATGGTTTTAAGAGTTAAGCAGATACCTCAGTTGGACCAAAAAACATCCCCATGTCCACTCAGACTCGGACTACATACCTCCAGTCTGCTCAGTGGCTGTGGTCCAAAGTTTTCTTCCTCCTCCACCTCTGCCTCCACCCTGGCCTCACTCCTCATAGCCATGGTCTGAGTATGAAGATCTGATCCACTCAGAGCAAGACGACGTTCAGTGGCCTGTGTGACAGTTAATGTGTTAACCTCAGTCTACCAGCAGGTTACTACCTGTAACTTTACCTGGTCTTAACTTCCTGACTAACAGTCTTTTACTTTTTCACCCTGATCACAATGTTCCCTCTAACCATTAGTTATCTGTCATTATAAATATAATAAGACTTTATAATTATCACCATGAGCTTCAGACACGTCCGAGCTAACAGCAGCTAAACTAATGGACGTTAGTTTAGCTACTCGATTTACAACAGAAAACATTAGTTCATAACGTAAAGTAACGGGACGAAACGTAAAACAATCACAACAAGCAAATCAACCCGGTGTTTGTTCTGCTGTCATTGTTACTGTGATTATTGTAAATGTTAACATCTTAGCCCGTTAGCTCTGTCGTTGTTTTGGGATCAGTTTACTGTAAAACAGCGGTAGAATTACGCTCAGTTCGTCCGCATGACGTTGTTAGATACGTTCGCCATAGTTGAAATGAGCATGTCTTACCTGAGAAGTGCCAACATTCAACACACACTCTGGTTTTTATCTCTCTGAGCTGCAGGAGATAAAACGCTACTGCTTGTTGTCTTCTAACACCGCTGTTTGATAACTAAATCCCGCGCGCAGAGCGCAGCACTGAACGCGATGACGTTACACGTCACAGTACGTCTCCCGCGAAGCTTCTGATTGGTCAAAGCAAAAAAACGTTAGTGTATCTTTCAAAGTAAAAGCTCAGTAAGTTTATCTATAAAATAGTACAATAGAAACATTGTTCAGAGATTTTATTCCTGTTTTTTTTTGTTATAATTTGAATTTTTCTTGAAATTTGTATTTAAAACAATCCGGTGAACGTGAGCGCGTCCGACTGGTGAAGTTAAAAAATTGCAACTACGTCATCAAACCGCGTCGACTACAGCATGGGCAACCAACACATGAGAAGGTGGTGTGTGTAGTGTAGGGTTGAGCTTAAAAGAGCAGTTTGCAGTCTGAACGGGATTAATATACAGTCGGTGTTACTGGTGTACGGTGTTGTGCGATAGCATTTTGGAGTTTTCATCTTCCTGCTGACATGTCTCTGTTTCTGGTGAACAGGTAGGCTTGTTTTCTTCCTCCTTCCATCTCAGTGAAGTCAGGATCTAACTCGTTCTCTGTTTTCCTGTCTGCTCTCGTGCTCTCTGTTCTGCTCTTTAACGCTTTGTCTCGACTCAGGTTGTTACTGTTTCTGAGCTTTGATGTTGTCACCGTCATCACGTTGTGTGCGTTGTCGTTCACAAGTTAAACACTGACAGAGGAGGTTTGATAGAATTCATCTGATCACTGAAATGTTTGGAACAGTTCATCCTGTCCTTTACTGTTGTCACGAGGAGCTGTCAGAGTAAATACAAGAAAGTTTGGACTGTTGGAGATCAAAACAAACAATTAGAATAAAGAAAATTGTCAGCCAGATAATCAAAACATAGTTGCTGTCAGTAACTCTGGTCTGTGCTCTGATCAGCTTCACAGGTAAAAGTTTTGGGAGTAAAGATGTAAAATAATGTTGTAATGAAAATGTTTATAAGTGATATCAGCATAAAAAGCGATTGTACTGATGAATATGTAAGTGTATTAAAATGATGTCGCGTTGCACACAGATATCTCGGTGAAGAGGAAGATGGGAGCGTGTCAAAGGAGGCTCGGAGTCAGGCGTTGCTGGCTAAACTGCAGCAGAAGGCCAAAGAGAAGCAGAAAGAGAGTCTGATAGAACAGAAACTACAGCTGCCTGAAGAAAAGAGCGTTGAGCAGAAAGTCAGTAAGAAAAGAAAAACAGACAAGGACAACAGTCAAGAGCCACAGCAGCAGAAAAAAAGGAAGTCAGAGGTGGAACCTTCATCTGTTCAGGACTCTGAGAACCAGGATGAGTCTGGTGAAGAGAAAAAGAAGAAGAAAGGTGCAAATGGGAAACAGAAGAAGAAGAATGAGGCAGGTGCGTACCTGTTGTAACCTTTTATCACTATCAAACTCTACAGTTCCTCTCAGCATTTAGTCACAGAGACGTCCAGACCTGTCGAATGAGTTACAGACATTAAAGAACAGAAATTCAGGACAATTCACCATAGTCATTAGATAACTCAATCGTTGCTGATGCACATTATTGGCAGTCAGTGAAAAATGTGACTTTTTTTAAATCAACTTTAAATTTTACTTTAATAATATGTAGACTTTGGAAATAAATAAAAGACAACAGTAACAGATCGCAACAGTTATATAAGCTTTTTAATGAGCTCTCATTGACAACATACTTGTGACAGTGTGATGTGTTTACAGTTTACAGAAGGAGAGCACCACCCAGTGTAAACTGTCTTTTTACCTCCGTCACTTAGACGTCTTAGATTTTCTTCCATTTCAAGTGATTCTGAAGGGATGAGCTGCTTTAAATCACTAAAACCTATAAAAACGAGGATGCTGTAAAACTCTGATAGCTGTCGAACAAACGTGTCTTTTTTTAATTGCAGACAGTTCAGCTGAAGGTGTCTCCGGTTCTCCTGTGGCTGGAGGAGATGAGGACTCAGCAGCAGAAGAAGAAGAATCAGGGGCAGAAAGTTCTCAACAAGAACCAACCACAGAGACGGCTCCTGCTCCGACAGGATTTAAGATTGTGGGAGGATTTGAGAACAAACCTGTTCAAAAGGTACCGTGATGAACTGACTGTAATAAAAATGAAGAGCTGTAGATGAACAGGATGTGTTCAGTGAGTGTTTCTTCCTGCGTCCACAGGTTCACAGAGTCCTGCCTCAGTGGCTGGCTCAGCCTCATGTGATCCACAGAGACATTAAAGACAACCTGGTCCCCGTCTCTGACGTCTCTGGACTTTGTGCTCCACTTGTGAAAAAACTGCACAATAATGGAATTCAACAGTTATTTCCAGGTAATGACCCAGGACGAATAAATCTGTGACAATCAGCCTTCATTATTTCACTTAATGTTGATGGTATTGTCTCGTTAGTCTGTGGACGTTAGAAACATTTATAATGGACGAAGGTTCTCTCCCAGAGTTTTATCCATTAACTGCTATTTCCTGTTTTCTGGTGCATTTAAACAGGTGAGTCAGTAGAATAATGCACTGATGTTTTTCATGGTAAAAATGTGAAGTTTTAATTTTGAGATGAAGGGGATTCTCCACCCTCTTACAGATCCATGCTCTCTTGATGGAGACAGCAGTGTGATGAGTACACAGTTAAGAGATAAAAGTTGACATTAGTTTCTGACGTGTTGACAGTGCAGGCGGAGGTCATCCCAGCCATCTTGGAGAGCACGCAGCAGGAGCTGCTGCTTGGTCGCGGCGGCTACAGGCCCAGAGATATCTGTGTGTCTGCACCAACAGGCAGCGGAAAGACTCTTGCATTTGTCATACCTGTCATACAGGCAAGTTCCCACCCTCTCCTTTTAGTAGCTTTGAGAAGGAACTGTATATAATCCTTGTATTTATAGACACTAGTATGTTTATGATGTTGTTTCCACCTCCAGTTGCTGATGGAGCGAGTTGTGTGCGAAGTCCGGGCTTTGGCCGTGTTACCAACCAAAGAGCTGGCTCAGCAGGTCGGACTCTTTCAGAATAATTATTCAGTTATGTTTCCTGCACAGACGTTAAAACACTCAGCCGACACGTTCTCTTGTTCAGGTCTGTAAAGTCTTCACATCGTACGCTGAGGGAACGTCTCTGAAGGTGGTGATGCTGGCAGGTCAGAGGTCATTCGCTGTGGAGCAGAATTCACTGTCAGAGCTCAGGTGAAAAACACCAACCACACAGAGAATGAACGGGCCTCAGCAGCTCTTCATGATGCATTAGTCACATGACTTTACACAGTAAATTCTCTCTACGTTGGAAAGTTTTCTCCATTTTAAGTTCATGTACCTACTACTATACTCACCTTTTGTATCTTGATTTTATTCACAAATATTTGACAATCATAGATTATATAATGAGATAATGATTCTAATAAGAGCTTCACATAAGGGATAATAAGCTGTAGTTAAATACCAATATTAATATGAATGATTTAATATTTTATATTCTAACAATACAAACATTTATTCTTCCAGAGGCGGCAGGAGACGTAGTTTAGCAGACATTGTTGTGGCCACTCCAGGTCGTCTGGTGGATCACATCAACAAGAATCCAGGTTTCTGTCTGGATCACCTCCGGTTCCTGGTGAGTTCTTCACAAACGGCAGCAGATACAAGTGACAGTGAAGTCAGTGCTCAAACATCTGTCACGTGATTCGTCCCAGATCATCGACGAGGCCGACAGGATGATCGACAGCATGCACCAGTCGTGGCTCAGTCAGGTGGTGAAGGCGGTGTACAGGTCAGAGGACGTGTCCATCTTCAAACGGACTGAAGCAGCACACGTCACAGCAGCCAGGTGAGTGTGCAGTTGTTATCAATATTATCAATAAATTCCTATGAGACAGACTTTAAAAAGCAACTAAGATGTTTTTTTTTTAACAGAGGGCAGAGCAGTCTGATGAACTGCAGATCATGAGCTGGTTGTCACCGTGTGTTGACTGTGTCTGTGTCTCGTCTCAGTTTGTCTCCACCTCAGATGCCGCTACAGAAGCTGCTGTTTTCTGCCACACTCACGCAAAACCCAGAGAAGCTGCAGCAGCTGGGTCTCCACCAGCCACGACTCTTCAGCTCCATCCACTCCAACACCAACACACCAGCTGCACCCAACCAGAAACAAGACCGCTACGACTTCCCCCAGGGTCTGACGGTAAGAGACCATCTGTTGCACTCAGGAAGGAGAACAAGCAAAACATGGAAACAAAGAGATGTGAGTCAGAAACGTATATGACTGACACTTTGTGAATGTTTTTAGGAGTATTATGTTCCTTGTACGCTGAGTAAAAAGCCGCTCCTCATCCTCCACTTCATCCTTCGTATGAAGCTCAGCCCCATCCTCTGTTTCACCAACTCCAGAGAGACTGCTCACAGGTCAGACACAGCTCTGTAAACCGTCAGTTACATCAAATATCTTCTTTGTATTTTGAACTGTAATGAAATTATCATTGATCCTTGATGTGTTGAGCACATGTAGATGGTACTTGTTTCTTCCTCAGACTTTTCCTGTTGGTGCAGCTCTTTGGCGGAATTAATGCTGCTGAATTCTCCTCCCGCCTCTCTCCTGGTGAGAGGAAGAAGACACTCAAGGAATTTGAACAAGGAAAAATCCAACTGTGAGTGTGTGTGTGTCACTGATTAATACTGAGCTACTTGCATTAAATAGCCACATGGTGTCGCTTGTTGTTTTGTATAAATACACACTTAATGGCCACACATTAGAAACGGATGGACCACTGATGTGTTTTTTAACATGACAGCGGAGTTAGAAAAAGAAACAAAACTTGTCATAGTTGTGTCATTACTACACATTGATGAGATTCTCAGTGTAGAGGTGGAGCAGCTTTATTTAAGTGCTGTGAATGCACTAGATGGAATATTATTATTTGAGTTAATTTTACATCACACAGCAGCACAGGAGTTAGGACTGTTCACAGCAATAAGGTCCTGGGTTCGACTCCCAGGTCACAGTTGTTCTTGTTGTTCCGTTTTTCTCCCCATGTCTGTCATTGTCAATATGTCATTTACTGAATATTGATTTGATCGTTCTTAACTTCCGGTCAGCGTCAGTAACATCAATAAATGTTGTCATTCATAGGTTGATCAGCACCTGACGCAGCTGCCAGAGGCATCGACATCAGTGGAGTCAAGTGTGTAGTGAATTATGATGCACCACAGTACATCAGGACCTACATCCACAGGTGACCTGTTTGTCTGACATGCAGCAGCTGCACAGCACGTTGTAGCAGCTGTAGTTTGTAGAAGTGATAGTCTGTGTTGTGGACTCCACCACTAGAGTCCTAACAGAAACTTTGTACTGGTTCTGTCTCTGTGAAGGATTGGACGAACAGCTCGAGCAGGAAAAGTGGGTCTGGCCTTCACCTTCCTGCTGCGAGTACAGGTCAGACACTCGTACACACACAAACAAACATGCAAGCAAACAAACAAACAAACAAACAAACAGCGTAAAACGGTATGTTTGTCCACGCAGGAGACGGACTTCCTGAAGATGGTGGGGGAAGCAGGAAGCAGCGGAATCCAGAAGCAGATTGTTAAACCTGAGAACTTCAAGAGTTTGGAGGCTCGATATGAACAAACACTGCAGGAGCTGAGTAACGTCATCAAGGTAACATGATGAAATAGAATATCTTCAGTTGTATCTGACCATGATTTGACTAAAACATTTTAGCCCTGTTTGCATTGGATAACTATGACCTGGTAATTTGTAATAATTGCAGAGGATGTCTGTGATTTTAATCCCGTGCGAATGCACCATGTCTTTATTTACAAGTTACCAGACGCCCCCAAATAAAACTAATCTTGTGCAAATAAGGGCTTTAGTGTAAGAGAACTGTGATGTATTGTTTACCTTCAGTACCTCACTGTCTTCTGTTTCTCTTTGCAGGAGGAAAAAAACAAATAAAGGAGCAGAACTGGGTCAACTCTGAACTGTATTTGCTTCTTTATGCTGTTTAATAATGTGTCTGTGCGCCTGTGTCAATAATAGCGGGAAAAATGATCATGATCATTTCATGCTTTTATTAAATGTACAGGAAATATGAAAGAGAGAACAGTGAGACACACAGCTGGGAGTCCAACAGGAAGTCGGTGCTCGGTGTATTTGCATTCATGTGATTTCAGCTGCAGGTTGAAGACAAGTCTTCATCAGTCTGACTCTGTTTCTGGTGGACGAAGCTACAGAAATAAACCAGCGTGTTTATTTCTGTAGCGTCATTTCTGTATTTCTGTAGAGTCAAGAGGAAAATGAGTGATTCAGAGACTTCTGACAGTTTTCTAATTTGTGATTTAAATTAATATGATGTGACTTTTGTAATGTTTTTGTTAAATTTTCATTATAAAATAAAAGAATTGTAAAAAAAAAAATCCTGTTGCATGAAATCACAAGTGTTAAACAGGAACAACAATTAGAAATAACAATCATAAATGTTTTATTGATCCCTGTGTAGATGAGGTACGTTATGATTAATAATAATAATGTTGATCAGTTGATATCAAAAGTTCCCTCAGCTCCTGATGATGTTTTCTACTGTTTGTTCTTTCTCTCAGTCCAAATCAAAACGATATTTTTTGACAAAGATTTAAACAGAGAATAACAGCGAATCCATCACAATCCATCTCAGTGATGTTTAATGGAAGATCCAATCATTAAAGAAGTCTCGTGTCACTACATAAAAACAGGAACACACAGAGTTGGGGTGTAACATGTCGTACCATCAGTCCCATTTAGACGTCTTCCTCCTCATGTACCTCTCCCCTTCACTGTCGATGGCCTCGTACAGCTGCTGCTCGTTCTCTTTGACAGCGTGCAGGTAGCCCAGGTAGCCCACACACAGAGTGATGCTCACCAGTCCAAACGCCATCACCGGTTTATTCTGCAAAACAACGCGGATTCGTGTTGTAGTGACAGTGTTCGAGTCAACATGATGATCACTGTTAAATCACTTTAAAACACAAAACAATCTGACACGGTGTTTGATTCTAGCTTCAGCAGCAGCTTCTCTTCTCTGACACTGAACGTTCTTCAACTACAGTGAACTGAATGATATCAAGAAAAGATACCATATTCCACAATGTTGTTGAATATTGACACATTATTGACGATAGGACTTCTGATAAATAAACAGATATTGAAGTGAAGTGTATTTTACAACCTTAAACTGTTAACATTGACACCAGACAAAAAAATAAAACGCATCATATCCAAACTGACAGGTTCTTATAGAGAATGTGTGTCTGTAACATGTCGTTTCATGTCTCTTGTGTCTAAATCACTAGATATTTTATCAAATATAAAAACTGTTTATGAATCAAATAACAGCCGTGCTGTTCTTTAGAGCAGGATCACTGCATCTGATCGGCCAAATGTACTTTACTATCAACGCTTCACAACCAGACAGGGTTAATTACTAGACCACTGTTGAATTAGTCTCATCAGACTTGTTGTTGTTTACATGTGACGTCACGTGCACACAACGCTCGGAGGTTGAAACTTGAGCCTGATTTTCAGGTTGCGTGTGTGTGTGTGTGTGTGTGTCTTACAGGTTTAATGAAGAGCTCAGGGTTGACAGCTCTGAACAGTGTCGTGGTCTGAGCTCCTCTCAGCCCCGGGGTCCTGAAACCTTTCTCCCCGGAACTCTTCGTCCCTTCGGCGGCCTCTTTGTCCGACATGTCGAACCCGTTCACAGCAGCTCTGTGGATAAATAGACGACAACGATGCGCGAGAAAGAAAGAAAAAAAAAAAAACACGACCGCTACATACTGTTGAACTACACTGCTCTCTGACAGGACGCCGCCATGTTGGAAAGTCAAAGACAACCTGATAATAAAGGATACGAGTCCTGCGGGGTCACAGCGCCCCCTGCGGTTGTAGATGACACATCCTCCGACTGTCACCGTGTCTCCGTCAGGACTGAACTATCTGATAAGAAATGGACTGAAGCTACTGATCAGAATGGAAGAACAGTCTGTGTGTTATATATGTGATACAGCTGGACACACTGTTTATAACGAGGCTCAGTGTTACTAGATAAAAACACAGAATGACAAGAAATATATGAAACACTGATGTCATGTTGATTATTATTATGAATACCTTCTACCCAGGGATGGATTAAATCACTACAAGACCTCAATTGACCTGCTTCTGTTTCTCTTTGTATATTTTGTGCCTGGTGAGTGATCAGTAATTACTAATTATTTGTACTTACTACAAATGTGGACACAAGCACGCACATGTTCACACGGTGTTACATACATGACATTACACATTAGTGTAATGACGTTACACTAGTTCTGGTTTAGGGTTTAGCCTGAGGCTAAAACACAGAGGAGGAAACTGATCTGAGCAGCCCGTTGTGCTTTCATTCAAACATAATTATTATATGTAAACTGCTGCAGCGCAGTCACATCCTGGGTAAACACATTTGTTTAAAAAGAGCATGTGGGAGTTGAAAGAGGAGACTGATCCTCACACAGAAATTAATATGCTCCTGAAGAAAAGTAGTTCCCAACAATTTCACTATTTCCTCCTGTTTAAGAAGTAACTGTTAAAACTGCAGCCCCCAGCTGCTTTAGGACATGACAATCAGACAATATGGTGATGATATGGTTTTATGAACAATGACTTAAAAACTTAAGGACTCAGTTTATGATTCGAAGCATAAAGACAAACACCTGACCTGTTAAAATACACAGGCTCCAGGTTCCATGTTTAATTCAGCAGCAGAGTAAAGTGATCTGACTCTCATCAAAGTTGTATGTGTCAACGCTGGAGCAACAAACAGACAAACACAGGTGATGCTGCTGTGTCTATCCTCCCCCGCACTGAGCCTCAGCACGACACTATTTGCACTACACATCTCCATGGTGATGTTGGCTGTACAAACACTTACACACACACACGCACACACTTCACTTTACACAAGCTTCTGTGTCTCACAGGTATACCGGATGACTGACAATAACGAGTGATAAAGACAGATGGGAAACTGTGTGATATGTATCCGACAGCGCTGACTGTGGCTGATGGGGCTGGATAAGGTGTAGGATAAGGTGTGGCACAGAGCCATCCTCCACAGGTGAGCAGGCAGCACAGACACAACACCACCTGCTGCTACGCGGAGAAGTCCCCTGAGCAGCTCCGGTAAGTCTACGCTGCTTTTTACTAATGATTTTTATCTGTTTATTTATGGAAGGAACTTTTAGAATCTTAGAGCCACTGAGGAGACAAGATGTTTGAACAAGTAGTGTGTATAATGGCGGCGTGTCGCTGTCATATCACAGTGTGGTGGGTGTAACAGAGACACTGGTCTGAACGACTCTGAGCTGAATCTGAAACCTGAAACCAACCTGGCGTTGGTCTGTGCCCATTTGTATATTCTCAAATCAGTAGCTCTGTCCTTAAGTGGCACATTTCTGTTTCATTCAACAACCATGATGTAAACTGTGACTCTGTGTTCATATCTACTTGGTGTCTTTGCCCACAGGACTCAGAGGAACATGAACTGGAGCTTTTTGGAAAACGTCCTCAGTGGAGTGAACAAGTACTCGACTGTGATTGGGCGTATATGGCTCTCTGTGGTGTTCCTCTTCAGGATCCTGGTGTATGTTGCAGCAGCGGAGCAGGTGTGGAAGGACGAGCAGAGGGATTTTGTGTGTAACACCCGTCAACCCGGCTGTGAGAACGCCTGCTTCGACCACTTCTTCCCAATCTCACAGGTGCGTTTATGGGCTCTGCAGCTCATCATGGTGTCAACCCCGTCCCTGCTGGTCGCCCTCCATGTGGCCTACAGGGAGCACCGGGAGACCAAACACAAGCGGAAACTGTATAAGGACAAAGGAAGCATTGATGGAGGTCTGTTCTGTACCTACACTCTCAGTCTGGTCTTAAAGATCAGCTTTGAGGTGGGCTCCCTGCTCGCCTTCTACTTCCTGTACAACGGTTTCAACGTGTCCATACTGCTGCGCTGCGACCAGAGTCCCTGTCCAAACACGGTGGACTGTTACATCGGCAAAGCCAAAGAGAAGATGATCTTCCTCTACATCATGGGCTGCACCTCCATTCTGTGCATCTGTCTGAACTTTGTGGAGCTCGTGTACATTGTATGGCACCGTTTGTGGAGGTTTTTGACGAAGCGCTACACCGTGAAGGAGACTTCCATCAGCCACAGCTGGACGCCCGTTTCTGCTGTCAACAAAGGCGTCCCCTGTGATCCCACAGCAAACACAGAGATCAGCAGCGTGCAGCCTGATCCAGCGCCGAAAACCAGCTTGTCAGGTTCCAGACAGCTGGGACCGACTGAAACATGATGATCATCTGATGGTGAAACCACAGTGTTTACCTAACAAACTGACTGTGCACACGCGTCGTTTCTACAAGCTGTACTAGAGGAAGAGTTGGAAAAATTGTGGGGGCCTAATCTTTATTATTAGTAGATGTTAATGATGAAATAAGCGCTGCTAAAAAAAAGGTTTAAACTGTGTACATTATTTCTACTTAACTTGATGTTTGTCATATTTTGTCTGCATGTAATTGTGTTTAATATTTACTACCGGTAAACATGTCGTTGGACATATCTAAATATACCACTGACACAAACAACACTTGCTGTTTGAGTTTTACAAGTATCAGAGGGTTAGTACGAGTCTCAGCAGATTCACCACCTGATCGGCTCTTTCCAGTTCCCCACTCACGCTAATATTTAGTTGAGTCGAAGTGCTTTTGTGTAAAACATGAAATAAAAACACTAAGAATGAGAATCAAGAATCATGAGAATCAAGTTGAACTGGTTAAAAAAAAAACAGTTTAATAGTAAAGCTGCTGGTGGCAGTGGGTGATTTCAAACTATGTACACAACTCACAATAATAATCACCGTCTTCAAATCACAAACTACACACAATAGAAATCATTTTCAAAGTTTGTTTGAGTCCCACAGGGATAATTACAACACCCGCAGCTGATATCACATTTTCATTCATCAGCTTAATGTTTAGGCAATTCATGACTCATCTGTTCATAAATAAAAACATGCTATACACATTTCTATAAAAAGACAAAGTGTACAGAACATACTACAGAATAATACCAAACAGAAGGATTTTTTTTTTTCTGGGGGTTAGAAGCATGTCATGTGTAGGGCACCAGTCTGGAGCAGATTTCACTCATTCAAGTCCTGAGATTCTGCTTGAAAAGAAAAAAAAAAAAAAAAAAAAACCCAACAAAAAACAGCAAAACAAAAGAAAACAACTCAGTAATTTTTTTCCAACACCACTGTGGGCTGCATGGCCTGCAGCTGCCTCAACATCAGGTCACTGACACCTGAGAAAGCAGCGTCTATGATTATTTTTACTTTACTCAGTGATTTTAAGTTCTGATGGTTACTAAACCTGACACACGTGTCTTTGGTGTTCAGACCCGACGGTTTCCTCCAGGTTTCTGCCACAGTGAAGCCATGTTCGGATTTATTTGACTGTTCCAAGAATTTCAAAAAAGACATTTCAAAGCCCATGGGTTTAAAGGAGGCCAGCTGAGCGCTGTGCTCAGTCTTCTCCTCCCACGTTGGCGTGGGACTGGATGAGCCCGCCTCTTCGTCCTTGCTGTCGCCGTCGTCAGACGTCGTCGCGCGGGGGATTTTCTTGCGTTTCGCTATCTTTTCGATGAGTTTTCGTGGCCGTCCTCGTTTGCGTTTGATCACCAGGGAGCCGTCAGAACTCTCGTCGTTTGATATTTTACTGTCGAACAGCGCAGCAGGGATGGCCCTCTTGCGTAGGACAGGCTTTGAGTAGCCGTACTCTCCGTCCTCGGGGACGGCGTCGGTCGTGGACTCCAGGTCGGACAACACATCTGACCTGTCGGACACCGAGCTATCACTCCTGATGGAGCGACTCTTCTGCCTGGGGAACTTCTTACAGAATATGAAGTGGCTCCTCTGCTGCTCCAGGTATTTCTCTGACAGCCCATGACCCATGTAATGCTTCAGTATGCTGCGCTCTGACTTCATGACGGACTCGCAGCCCTTTATCATACATGGATACTGTAAAGGGAATTTCTTGGTGCACAGTGCAGACGCCTCCACTTTCGACTTCAGGGAGGGTTTTCCATATTTTGTCCAGTGATTGTTTTTAGTCTTGCCAACTTTCCTTGTGTCACTGACCCTCTGTATGATCTTTTTATTGCTCTCTATGTTTTCCTTCCCATTACTCGTCTTGGTGAGTGGGTAATGTAAAGTCTTTGTGCTGGGTTTCATCTTCTCGTCTTTTATCTGTTGGTTTTTGAATTTTGACTGGTACAGGTCCTGATGCTTCTTCATAACATGTCTGAGCATATTTGACTTTGTTGCATATGAACGGTCACAACCTTCAATTTCACATTTGAATGAGCCATTTATTTGTTCGGGTTTGGCTAGCTTGATATCTTTATGCTGTTCCTTGACATGGCTGATATACTGCCACAGAGAGGTAAAGGATGCCGCACATCCTTGGTGGCCACAAGAAAACTTCCCAAGCTTGATGCTGGACAAGAGACTGCAAATCTTATCGAGGCTGAACTCATGCAGCTGAACATAGTGCTGGAAAAGACTGGGAACCTCTTGGAAAACTCTGGAGCAGTCTTTGACTTGACATCTGAACTCAGAAACGTGGAGGATCTCTGGCTCCGGCTCAACATTGTCAGGTTCGGTCGTTTCATCCAGTCCTTCACTGTGCTCGTGCTCCTTGTTGACCTCCAGAGCGGACAGAGCTGACTGGTGAACGGCTCTGTAGTGGAGGATCAGGTTGTGCTGGATGGTGAAGGCTGCTACACAGCCCTGATGGACACAGCGGTACGGTCTGTATGGACTCATGGCATCAGAGGAGCTGGACTTCTTCTCTTTTGTCTTCTTGCTCATGTCTATACTGGGCTTGTTGATGGGCGACTGAGGCAGAGGCCTGGTTGGGGTCGGTGGCAGCTCTGGGGGAGTTACTGCTTGTTGGTGTGTGGGGGCTGTTTGCAGGGGATGAATGACTGTGGAGTGATTGTCTTCTTGGGATTTCTTCATGTCCGTGTTAGTGTGCGGTAGAAATGCCGGTGATGGATACTCTTGTTTTATTGGATCTTGTGGTGAGAACACCTGCGTCCTCATCTCCACAGACGTTTGAGTCGCTGCAACAGCAGTGTGACCTGTGCCAACAGGCCACTTCTGAACAGCAGCAGTGGCAGCAGCTTTAGCCAACCTGCGCTTCACATCCAGATCCTCAATTTCTTCAGATGATAATTTGTGAGCCGACACGTAGTGAGTGCGAAGGTTTGAGTTACGAGTGAATGTTTTAGCACATTTTTGACACTTGAAGGGAGCGTACAGACCGTATCGCTTTTTAATCACATTGACCATGTCTATTGTGTAGTTGTGAGTTTTTGACAGATGCCTCCAGAGGGATTCACTTGACACAGAACTAAACAAGCAGCTCTGGATCTCGCATGTAAACGGCTTGATATAAGACACAGGCATCAGGCTCTGTGGTTGGACCTTTGGCGATTGTGTCTGGACGTCGGTGGTATTTATATTTTGTTTCATGGAAAGTGACACCTGATCAGATACTTCTCTGACCAAGTCCAGCCGTTCAAACGCGCTTTGAATCTCTGTCATCCACTGCTGCTGGCTGGCAGATAACTGAGTGGGTTCAGCATCTGCATCGTTAATCACAATCCCTGTGGGGCTCAGGACTTCCTGCTGCTGGGTGGACGTCTCTCTGAAACAAGTGAAGCTACGCCTGTCCAGTTGTTGTTCGCTTTTACCAGAGGTTCCTGGGATGATCACAGAGTTTTCCTCAATGACTTGTCCCTGACTTGCTGAACCGATCTTTGTATTACCAGGCATCTGGTAAAGTCCAGAGCTGTTTGAAGAACTACACGCTGGTCCAACAGACACAGGGTTTTTTGTATTGGCACCAAGGTCAGAATTGCCTAAGTGACATAAACTGTGTCTGCGCTGAAAGTCTCCAGCCAGGATCTGCTCCCTCAGTCTCTGTTTAATGCCTTGGTCAGTGGTCTTGTTTTGTGCCTCAGCATGTCTACAGCTTGTTGCCGGATTGATCTGGCCATCAGGTAACACTGGGTGTATCACAGGGTTTGAATCTGTATGTGGTGTCTGAAGTGTCGCCTTGGGGCGATACCCTTCGTTGTGAACCTCCTCAGGAACACGGTGGTTTATGGGAGCGTTGCCAGGAGCAGCAGAGGGAGGGTTTTCTGTGAGGATCTGAGACAGTAGTGGTTCAGGGAATTCACCTCCAGCAAATGTATCGTTTGGCTGAGGATAATGTGTCGTCCTATATGAGTTGTCCTCTCGTATGTCCACTCTCTTCAGCTGCACATTCTCTGTGTGCTGTATGACTGAGCTCCCTGGTAAACGCTCACTGGCGGCGTAGGGAACACATGGGTTCTGATACATTGACTGGGAAGCAGGTGTGTGCACAAAAAGATCAGACAAGTTGGATTCGGCCATGATTTGTTTGAGGATGTCGTCATTTGACTCACCGTTCCCATATGGTGGCAAATGATCTAGTGGATAACTGTTGTTGGGGTAATCTTTAGAGGCCGTTGGTGCATTAGTTACCGTCTGATGAGTCTTTCCCTGACACACTGCAGCAGCACTGTACGGCAGCTGTGGCTGAGTGCTGTCATCTGTTTGTTCTGAATTGAGGAGGTCAAGAAATGACGCTGGAAGATCTGTGTTGAGCTCAGACTCATCGTATGGTTTACAGATCGCACGCTTAGACAAGTGTCCTCCGAGGGATTTGGGACTGCTGAACTCTCTGTAACACCTGCAGCAAACAAACTTTCCATCCCGAACAATCGCCGGCCATTTGGTTCTTTTGTTTTTTCTGGCTCGCTTCTGATTTTCAGAATTGTTTACAGAGACGACGGGGTCATTTTGCAGTTGGTCGTTACTGCTTGTTTGGCCTCCAGTGTCTGCACAGGGAAAAGTGGACTGCACATGGTTTTGCATTGGCTTTGCTTCTTCGGAAGCTTCAGAGCCCGAGACTAAACTGCTTTGCATGTGCGATGCATATGGTGGAGGAAGGTCTTCTGTTTGCTTTGTACCATCCATACATGGAGGGAAAACTGTCTGAGGCTGATTTTCTAGTGGCGAGTGCAAAGACTCTGCTTGTTTGTTCATAGTTGATCCCATCAGGGAGCAGGATGGGACACTGAGCGGCAGAGCAGGACTGTTAGAATCAGCCTGAGCCATCTGAGGCATTACATGCATGTTGGATGGATAGACGGAGGAAGGGCCACACGTCTGAATTTGTTCATTTGCCGGGGCTGAGTGCCAATTCTGACTACCTAAAACCTGGGAATGCGTAGTCACTGGATTAGTCTCGCTTCCTAACTGAGATAGAACGATGGGGTTTAAAACATTTTCCATCAGGTATGAAGCATTCTGGTTGTGGCCACATGAAGACTGGGAATGCAGAGCCGTGTAGTTTGAGGTTGTAGCCATATTAGTGTAAGGAGGTGACTGGATAACATTCTGCCTCTGGACTCCATGAAGCGGTCCTTTACTGTCGTGCTGATTCTGAAGCGAGGAGACCGAATTGTGATGCGCGAACGACGGCACGGTCGGTACAGAAATGTAGGTTACCTTGATTTTAGTTCGATTAACTTTCCACTGCTCATAGAAATCTGGATGAGCTGCTTTCATGTGCTTGGTGACACTTCTGCTGGAGCTGTAGTGTCTCGTACACGTGTCAGAAGCACAGTGATAGCGTCCCCGCTGTCCTAGTGGCGGCGCTGTGGTGGGTGATGACATCACAGCGTTGTCTGGTCTGATCCCAGCAGGAGCGTGAGGAGTCATTGTGGGCAGAAGTGGTTGTGACACGGCTGGTTCTGCAGGGTTCTGGGTGGGTTGTGCTGTTGATAGGTTGTTGCTACATATGGGTCGTTGTTGTCCCGGCAGCGGTATGTTGCAGTCAGGGCTGTAACTCACCGAATCGCTGTTTCCATTACTGGGGAATATTTGTGGCTCGCCTTGCAAAATATGTGACATGTTACCTAGATTCTGTTCAAGTGGATGCACTGGTTGATGTTGAGGCGGCCTCATATAATCAGAAGAATGAGCAGCTGAGGCATCTGTGTGTCGGTCGGCATCAAACATGTGGGAGTTCACAGGCTGGATGACAGAATTATTCTGACTATGTGTCTGACTGGTGGAGAAAGGTGGAGTTTGTGGTTGGTGTTTGACTCCGTACTGTCCTAAGGTTTGCATGGGCGGCTGCTTCAGCAAACTCTCAATGGACATGTGTGTCCTTCTATGATCTGCATGCGCAGCAGTTATTTCAGTGTTCCAGGTCTCTTGTTTGAGGTGAGTGGGGTTTGTTAGCATTTGTTCAATGAGTGAAGGCGCAGGCTGCATGTTCTGTGAGGGCGGCTCAGGAGATGGACTCTCCTCTGGAGTAGTGTGCTCCTCCTGGTGTAAATCCAGCTGCTGTTGTGAGTGAAACACCTTTCCACAGTCCACCGCTTTACAGGTGAAAGTTTTATAATGATGTGCCTCGTGCTCGTACAGTTTAAAGGCTTCATTAAAAATCTTTCCACAGTTGGGAAACATGCACCTAGCCTTGAAAACAGGATGCGTTTTCCTGTGTATGATGAGCTCAGTGTTGGACAGGAAGCTTGCCTTGCAGTTCAGCTGTATACAGATGTAAGGTTTCACTCCACAGTGGACCTGAAGGTGGTCGTTGAGATGGGTGACATTAACAAAATGGCGACGACAGTACTGGCAAACAACCTTTTTGCTCTGCATTTCCAGGAAGGTCTTCGCTTCCTCGTTGTCCCCGTGGCCTCTAACGTGTGCGACGAGATTTTTGAAAAATTTGAAGCTCCGTCTGCACTTTCCAACAGGACACACGTTGTCCTCACTAGTCTCTGTGTAACTCCTGTCCGTGTTCTCCTGAACACCGTCGTGACTTGATCCTCCATTCAGTCCCAGAGAATCACCATTTTCACAGAGCTCGTTTTGTGTCTTTGCCCTTAAAGCTGCGATAACGGGGGCGGCCGTTTTGGGATTAGCCAGCTTCTTGTTAGTTTTCATTGCAGTTAGTCTTTCCTTGCACGACTGTTTCACATGTGATGTCACGTGGGGAATTAGTGTCTCTTTTGAGGAAAAGGACTGAGCACAGATAGGGCAGCTGTATACTCCACTGCTCAGATGAGTCTGTGCATGACGCACAATTCTGTGGCCGAGAAACTCTTTGTCACACAGCACACAGTACTGCATGTAGGCCTGCCAGTTCCTGAACCTGGCAGATATAAAACCTTTTTCTCTCAATTTCTTCATCTCTCTGTTTTTCTGTTTTCTGTCTGTGACATCTTTTAGTTCATAAGTCCCACTGACCAAGTGATCTGGGGGATTTTTATAACTCTCCTCACAGAGGAAGTCCTCCTCTTCTTCTGGACTCTCAGTATCATTCAGCAAGTCAATGGATGAGACAATTGAAGCTTCTTCGCCCATCAGTCCCAGACAGTGACGCTTCAGTGTTTTCCAGTCCCAGAACTCTGGGTCAAAAGGCCACTGGGTTTTAAAAACCAGCAGGAGCTCGCAACGTAGTGAGTTGGGGATGGCCATATTTACCTCTTCCATTTTTTGATCAGGTTCATTGTAAAGAGTCTCTACAGCGTAGTATGAATCCACCGTGGGCTCCAGTAGGAATTCAGTCAGCTGACAAGCTCGCTTGACTTCCAGGTCAGCAGGAAGCAAACAGGAAATAGTTTTACACACAGTGGCCTTGGAGTTCCCATCATCTGATTCCATCTGCAGAGCCCTGATGCACATTTCAATGCACACTGGGACTCCTGTGCTGTTGATCTAGGGACAAGAAGAGGGTGAATCATTAAACTGTCAAAATATACACATTTAATAAAGCTAAATCATTTCAAGAAAAGAAAACTATTCTTGGATATTAATTTCTTATATCGATAATATGTCTAAGAGTTGAAGGGAGGTCACCCTACTGTGAGAAAACATGAGGTAAAACTGAGTTTTTGGTAATACCAAAACACACTGTTTACTGACCTCTGATTGGATGACTTTGATAAGAAACAGGACGTGGTAAACAGTTTTGGACAGTAAAGACATCTGGCGACATCTGTCCAGAAACACTTGCTCCGATGGCTCCAAGCGCTTCAGCAGTTTGCTCCAGAACAGAGTGAGCTCCCTGGTTGGAAGAAAAGGAAAGAAAGAGACAAGATTATTCATTTATCTATTGCAGTGCACACTCACATATCCAGCCTTACTCAAAATGACCACACCTATTGCTAACCACATCCAGGAAGTTATAAAACCAAACACTTAAACATGAAAGGCTCCTTTGTCTCCAAACAATGAGCAGAGAACAAAGAGATAAAGACTGGGAACTGGAAAGAATGATGGACTTTTCTTTTCTAACTTTTATTCTTTAGTTCAGCAATTCAGAGATGATTGTTGACATCTTTGAATGTTTTACATCATCTGGATACACACACAACAAACCTACTTTATTTCACTTATTCGCCTATTTGTATTTGTTCTGATCTATTTGTTATTTCAGCTTCTCTCCTTTGTCTTGTTCAGAGGACAAGTCTACATGGAGACAAATAGTATTTTAGTTGTATTTATGTATCATCTGTCTGTCTCATCATGAACAAACTAAACTCATCCATTGACTATTGCCTGATTTATCAACTGGTAACATCCAATTACTCATTGGGGAAACATTAACAACTAGGCACAAATGATCAGAATTTGATTCTAAAGCCATCATCAATGCAGTCCAATACTTGATCAATTCCCTTGCTCAGTTTTCAGCACAGTTTTATTATCTCTGAGACACAGTCTGATGAAACAGTACTTGACTTGTGCAGCATTCATTTTTTTTTTTTTTTTTTTTTATAAAAAACCTGTCTAAGGTGCTAACCACAATATTTACCTTGTAACAGACCTGCTGCTGGTTGAGAAATACTAATCATGGACTTGTGTGGTTCTGCCTTTAATATGTAAAACACTTTGTGCTGCATGTTAATTTATGAAAGGTGCTCTATAAACAAAGTTCTGATTGATTTAACATGTCGCTCATCGCTGAGCATCGAGAGTTTATCCACAGAAATGACTAAGATGAACAGTGATGGGAGTAGTGGCAGATATCACAACTATCAAGGTGAACACGACGAAACTAAAAACCAGAGTGACAGTGATGCAGGAGAGAGTCTAGAGGAGACATTGATGTAGTTAGTCACAGATGGACAAAGAAAAGCAGCGGCTGCTGTGAGAGAACACAGTCAAACCTCTGGGTTCAGAGGCGAAAATGAAATCAAATGTAAAAACAAACAGATGAGCGTCAGAGGGACTTACCATGCACAGTACGTGTCTCCTTTGAGAAGCTGTCGACTCAGAAACGCTGAGCAAAGGCTGAAAGCTGCTGTTTCGTCTCCGTCTGACTCCAGGTTGCAGATCATCTCCAACGCATCGCGGCAGTCCTCCTTTGACAGCTGCATACGTTGATGACATGTTCACAGTAAATAAGCGTCACCTCAACAAGACATCGCTCACTTAGAGGAACACGCTGAAATATTTCTATAGGCCCACGCTAAAAACGTCCTGTGTTGTCCTGTGTTGACAGTTTCATTATCTACTTTTACGTGTAGACTGCCATCTTGTGGATGAGGAAGTGAACAGTGAATAATATAAAATATGACTGGAGCAGAGGGAGGCTGAGGACTGCAACACGTTGTTCTACACCTGAGGATACCTTTAACCTCTAGGATGATTGACCTGTAGCTGCATATTTACCATGTTATGGCTTCCTGACATTTGTATTTAATCACTGATTTGTGTTTTAAACAGCACCCACAGATGCCTGAAAAAGATTTATGCTGATGGGAGAATTATGAGGTTATATAGTTATCTTGTAGCTCTGTTGAGTGTTGGGTTCTGTGTCAGGACCAATCCTGTTTGTCATGTACATGCTTCCTTTTGGCAATATATTCAGGAAACACCATATAAATGTACAATACCACTATAATATGTGCAACAATATTAAAACTATAACATCTAAAGGTCTTTTTTTTTAGGAGTAACACTTCAGAAAGCGCCACTTCAACACAACTAATGTCAGATCTGCTGTGTTTCAGTGTGAAGAGAAATGTCCAGGGAGTCATGACTATAAATATGAAACAGAAAACTTAGAACTCATCTTTGTTAATACTGCAGCCTTTTAGAAAACAATTCTCCACAATTAGAAACTAAGCAAATTACACAATAATATTCCTTTACAGAGACACAAACATCTGATTCATCTGGAATCAGTTGAACTGTCGAGTTATCAAGACATTTTTGATTCACTCCATTCAATACATTTACACATCCTCATAGACAGGAGTTTGAAGTCTGTTTGAATTATTTATCCACAAGTAACAAGTGTGAAACACTGACCTCGTCCATGAGCTGATCCTGTCCTGAGGTAGCACAGAGGCAGACCAGGTACATCTGCTTGAAGGACCCCTTCCCTTGGAAACGAGTACATTCGGAGCACGTCTTCGCCAGCGACGCAGCCTTGTCCAGCTGCTTCTCCTTCATCAGCTGCTTCACTCTCATCTCCATCAGGACCAGCCCCTCCTCCACCAGGAACTCCTCCACTGAAACACACATTATTGATCATCAGCAGTTCATTTTATGGCATGAACTGTTTTAAACTATAAAGAAATGCTGGAAATGACTTGTTGATAGATAATCGTGCAGCTCAGACACACAGACTGTATTCTGTCACAGCATTACAATGACTGATGTAATGTTATTCTGTGTATAAATGCAACTGGATTTATACACAGAATACACTGAATATAATACACATATTTAACAAGTGTTATGATAAAAACACTCACAATGATGGCACATCTCTTCAGCAGACTGTCACAGAGTTGTCACTATTTACTTTGAAGTGTAAATATTGTGATTGACAGCCAATGTATATGAAGTAGTTAAACACAAAATCATGTTTGTGTCATTTTCTACTTGCTCAAACCTCAGTCTTGGTTAGTTTTATGCATATTGAATGAAATCAATGCAGGATTAGAGTCACTGCTTTGCAGGTGTATTCCTCTGGCATGTGGTCAAGCTACAGTTAATGGACAGGCGAATTTTTTAAGTTGAGGGTCGCAGCACAGATCAACTGGTAAATCATCAGTTTTGTATTCAGCTCAGCTCTCCCTTAACCACATCAGCCCTGTACGATGTCTGCCTCACTGCTGATGTTGCACCTAACGATCCATCTATTGACTTCCTGCTCCATCCAACCCCCCCCCATGGACAGAACACCAAGACACTTTACTCCACCCGACCGAAAGAGAGCGATCCACTTGCCTCCTTTTGACTGAATAAGAATCTGAAAACATTCGCGGACCTGAACAGTAACTAAACCAACACGTGAACTCACCTTGTTCCGTCTGGATATTTTTGTTTGACAGAAGGCCTTGTAGGATGCTGCTGGTCCAGACACCATCATACCGACCCAACGCAGACAGTAGGGAGAGCTGAGTGAGTCCATTCTCCTGCAGCTTACTGTGAGCAAACTGTGCACAACAGGAAAACTCTGTTACTTAAGTCACAAGGTACATAACCAGATGATAACATTTGTGTACTGACAAACATCACAAATTAAAAACAAGTGAATGAAAACTTCAGAAAGTCAATGAAACACAGTTTATTTTTAGTTCTGATTCAATTCTTCATTTCCTTGTCATATATTTGCCACCGGGCCTTCTACTGCACTGCAGTTGCAACTTTCCCTTCTGTGACTTTCAATATCAATTCTTTTTCAACTGGTAATTGTTCCTATTTTGGCACATTCATTTTCATAGTTTCCACAGTTTCCTCATTTGAATGTGAAAATCTAATGAGACCGATTAGGACAGATTGTATGAATCACGGGCAGTGTTTGGGGAGGGTCCCATCTTGTCATTCTGGAGTTTTAGAATGAGAATCTAGGTATTTACCTGCACAGATGACTTGAACTGTTTCCACAAACCGTCTGGAACATCCTCCTTCAGTGAGAGCAGAAGCTCGGCGAAACTCCTGCAGAACAAACAGGAAAGACAGTGAAGCGTGACCCTCACGTCAACAACATCACACAAACTGTGACAGGTTTGACACACGGGCTGTAATTTAGCTGTTGCAGCAGGATTTTATTTGCAGCGCCATGATTCATCATGTGGATCAATCTTACGTCTCATTTACAGTTCATGATATTTTCAGTGGGACTTACAGAGACAGCCTCTCGACCACAAGGGGAACATTTTCACACTGCAGGGAGAGGTATGGAGAGGCCTGCGCGTAACTCAGCAGGGCAACTATGTACACTTCAACCAGCGGCAGAGGCTCCACCTCTATCTTCCAGCGGCCGGCATATTCCAGCAGTGTCTACGGAGAAAGAGAGGACGTTCACTTACTGAACAACAATATGAAAAGACGAGTTTCTAGTGCAAGAACCACCTCAGGACTCGGGACATCAATTCATTTTTTTGGGCCAATACATCCCCTTTCAAACAGCATGGGGTCTATGAATTCTTTCTTGTTTTGTTTTTTAATTGTTGCATGGTTTTAATATTTCTACACAATCCAAATCCAGGACTGAATGAGTTTATTTTGTTCAAAATTCTTTCAAACCTCTTCAGTAAACATGTTTATGTTTACTGTTAACTAAAATATTAAAATGACAAACAACTAAACCTCAAAATATCCCATTAAAATGCATCAGAAATACTACAAAATGTACATACGCTGCATTACAAGATACGACCTACTGCTGCTCCATAGTCCATATTGTAATGTGTATTGTGTGTTATTTGAGGTGAATACATAGATCCTTTAAATAGTCACTGAAAAGTTAAAATACAAATACAGGGTCACTGTGTATTTATGAGCCTTCCTTCAGGCAGACTGGAGGTGTAGGGACTGATCCTAGTAGAGTGTTAGTAGCTGCTCAGGCTCTCATGGGCTGATGACGCTGCTTTGTTCTTTGTTGCAGCTGTTGGAGTGAGCAAAAAAAAAAAAAAAAAAAAAAAAAAAAGAGTTGAGCTGATCTGGGAGGGAGGTGTCCAGTGAGAGGCCGGTGGTGTGCTTAGCTTTGTAGTCTGTAATCTGTCTGATACCTCGCCTTTTGTTGCGAACCAATTCACACCCTCTCTGCGTCCCCGCTCTGTTCACACCCCTCAGTCAGTGACAGACACACACACACACACAGTGACCACAACAGACAGAAACAGGTCGATGGGTGGAATTTGTGAACCACAACTTTTCCAAACAGGTCAGGTGTGCTGTATAATTAAGGTACATGGTTAAAAATGCAGTATTCTTTTGATTTCTATTATTTCGATTAGTTTCCCCCTGTCCAAGCAAGAAACCAAACAGTAACCAGGTCACGCATCAGAGCCATAAAAAAAAAAAAAAACAAACAAAAAAAAAAACACAGATATTTGCATTTCAGAGAGACTAGCTATCATAGATTTCATGGCTTGGGTACAATAAAATTGGGTGTGATTAAAAAGGAAGAGTGATGCATTATTGCGGAGGATGTGGCCTAAGTGGCTGGTAACAGTTACAGAGCTGGTGAAAAAACACAACGCCTCAAAGTAAGACATGTTGTGTTGTGACAGATGTCAGCGTCACCACCAGTGGCACCTCCCCACAACATCTTAACATCAGGCAGCAACAAACCGAAGCAGTGAGGAGTCATAAATGATGATCATAGAAGTCAATGCTGCTTATAATTCAACATCAAAGAAGAGCTGCTTTTTAACTTTGACATCATCACCATGTATGGTTTTTATTTATTTATTTTTTTATTTATTGGTGCTGTGATTTACCTGCATGTTTATTCCTCTTTGTGATCATCTGCATCATTATTGTGTATTAATGTGTGACCTTTAAAATGCATTATTGCGTCTTATTAATGGTATTCTTTACCTAACTTGCAGTTGAACAAAGAAACAAATTGCGCTGACACTGTACTGTGATAATATTGTATCGTTGGGGCTCTGACATCATGTGACCTGTGAGTTTTGTGCAAAAGGAGCATCAAATGACACGTCAAACAGCTGTTTATCTGAGCACACACTGAGTCCAGAGAAGAAAGTGTGAGTTCACAAAGACAGTTGATAACCAGCGTTGTGATACCGCTTATCTGTGGTTGTGGGATGAGGCTTTATCAAACAGCTCACACAAAGAAAGCACAGCTGTGTTCAGTTTGCTTCATAGCACAGCTCTCAGAGGCTAAACAGCTGATCGGGACAAACTATTTACCACCTTACTACTAAGAGTCTACATGTAAATATATGTAGATGAAATGTAAACACAACTTTATACACCAATAATGCCTCGTACCTGGCCTTATATTGTCAGACAAAACAAACAGTTCCTTCTAGTGACAATATAGATGATATATAGATCGATATATGTTGGTGTTCACCTTGCATGTGCTGAGCAGCTGGTGCAAGAGTGATTGCTTGTCACTGTGTATCTTCTGTATTATAATAAAAGGATTTTACACAACAGCTGGCAGAAAAATGTGACATTTTATGCTCTGAATTCCTCCGACAGGAGTTGTATCAGTTCTTTTGTTGCGGCTCGCCCAGTTTGCCTTAATAAAATGCAACCACAGAAGAATTTCACAACAAAACTAAAAACATATGATGAGAAGCAAAATGTTATGTTTCCCACCGATGAATCGAACCCTAATTCAAAGTCTGCCTTGAGAGGCTGAACACAATGAGACGCTCTAGCCTCATCTAGACCTATTTCCTATTTACGCTGTTAAAGCCTTTTACGTCCCTGCCATGTTTACGTTACATGCTCGTTCTGTTACCTAGCAACAATAACAACAGTGCCCATTTGCTGCAGTTACAAGGGGAAAACAATGTAATTGTAAATACTGCAGGTAAAATATCGTAAATTGTTATTATGAATAAAGTGAATCACTGCTCTAGACATGTTGTGTATCTTTAACACATCTTTGCTCGCCCATATCACCGGCGTCACCTGAATGCAGAGGATGCTGGGATAGGTCGAGCTGTGAAGGATCCAACCGACGGCGGTCGCATTTGAAGAAATCTTTGAAATGAGACGGTCGAGTCTCCACCTATGACTCCAGTCTTTGAGGAATGTTCACTGGGACTCAGACTTTCTTTGCACAGGTCACCAAATCACACTCGTCAAACAATTAAATCACTAAATTTGACGTTTCTTAAGCCCCTGTTTATTTTGCCGATGTGCCTTGATGACTTGACAGAACAGAGTGGGACGTGTGATTGGCTCAGACAAGGGAGATGAAACTATTGCTCCTCGTGCAAATGACATGTTCTCTGGCAATAACTTCAAACTTTGTAGAAATAAATTCAACACATGTAACATGGATGCAACAACTAGACAAACATTACAGTCAGACTCCATTGACTCCAATTTCTGTGAATCCACTCACCATTTATTATTATTCATCATTTATCAGTAATGAATGAAAGGTCTTTTGCTGATGTGCTATAAATAAACAATACTCAGCATCAATCCTGCTGCTGAAGTACATGCACATACTTTATAATGCACATAGTTGTGTGATAATTGAATTGATGTCTGCTCCTCTACCTGCAGAAGATGATGTGGTCATCGTGTACTCTCCTCCACTCACCACCGCTTATTTACCAAATCCATTTAGATTTTAACTCGCACGATACACTGCACACACGCAGGCATCTTATCAACCACAGATTGTGTTAATGGCTTTCTACTTTGCAGCTCCAGGTCTGCGGAGAGGCTGAGTGTTTCACGGTGTATTGATTTAATATGCAGTATGGTGAAGACATGGCTCTCCTGCAGGCGTGCGTTCAATTCTGCACGTACACACACGAAATCAATCGCGGGAAAACTCACGAATCCTCGTCTCTCTCAGAGCTGCTCAAACTCACTACGTTTCATTGTTGATTAAAATAACCAACATGGCTTCGATCAAAACACTAGAGAGGCGTTTGCTTTGGAGAGCAGTTGTCACCGGATACACACTCGCAACTAAACATGCGATAAACGATAAGTTCTCCCGCGGGGTGACGTGAGATAAGATACAGAGACTGAGACTGAGAATAGTCGCCACCTGAAGCTGATAGAAGCTGTAATGACCACACAGGTGTGAGCTGCGTTAGCCACAGTAACACCAGGGTTAAATGCCTCCTGGTAAACACAGCTATCTGCTAGCGTATGCTCGCAGCTAGCTGAGTTAGCCATGTCAGCGGTCAGACTGAGTTCAATCTCAGCTTTCTACTTCACCCACTAACATTAGTCACAGTTGTACGTATTTTTATCTAGTTACTGAGCTAAACAGTAACAACAGAGACCCACCCCAACCGTGCACAACGAGCTCCCGGGGTGAACGCTTTCAGTGGACTCTCCAGGAGCTGGGACGGATCGTTATTGTTAGTGCTCGGTGGCTAGCTCATTGGCTGTAGATGTGAGAGGAGACTCACCCTGCAGAAGTCCTGGCAGTACTCAGAGGAGGAGCGGACTGGAGACTCGCTGCTTTCTCTCTCCACGACGCCCTGCAGCTCCTGCAGCCGCTGTCTCAACTCCCAAATCGTTTCTCTGCTGTCGTTCACAGGACTACGGTCCTGCTCGGCCTCCTCATCCGCCATCTTCACACCGAGCTCCAGCGCGTACCACTACAGCGTCGCTACGTAATACTGTAAGTAAACGGTACGTAATGACGCAATGCTGCATTCGCTTCTTCTTTTTTAACTTCGCTTTGAATCCGTCGTATCGATGAACTACCGCCACCTACAGTTTACCGCACCTCACTCCACCCTAGTAGTAGTATCTGTAAAACAGATGGCAGGACACATGTCACGTAATCATTTTACACAGAAACAACTAAAACACTGAATTAATTAAAAAAACTGAAGTAAACAATCACACAAAAGATTTAATACTGACTTGACATTTAGAAACCATCAGTTCAATCTGATTTTCTTTACTCCACAGAAACTCTTATCATGGTCCAGATGCACAGATCCATCATTTTCTTTGCTCTTCAGACACAAACTGCATCTGGACCACCCGTCACTACCAGTTGTTCTGAAAACAAGACGTTGGGTAAGACTTGTAAACAGTCTTACCAAACTGTCGGTACACTTACTAAATTATCAGTACTTCAGTTTATGTGTAGGGACCCTATTCATGCTACTGCTGAAGTGAAGTGATATTTTGAGCTTTATTAGTGGTTAAATGGCAATTTAGATACATTTGGCTGACTGCCCCATTTACTTTCATTTTTAGCCATTTGGCTAACAATACTCAATATTTGACCAACATAAAATATCTCTAGAGGGGGTGTTCAACTCCCATTCATGGTAAAATTGACCCTGGGTTTAAATTGGACCCTCACTTTAATGTCACTGTCTGGCTCCTCTGTCATTCTTAGTCTCTGTGTTGAACTTCTTCACTACATCCACTACATTACTGCACAGCAGGCAATGACCTGAATGGCAGTTGTCTTCTCTCCTTTAAATCAGATTCAAAATGCATCTAAAACAGGCAAACATGCCTTTTAAGAGTAATTTCACTTGGAAATAACAGATCGATAGAACAGATAAAATTTCCTTCAGTTAACCTTGTTTTTGTCTTGTTTTGACCTTGAATTGTTGGAGACATTTTGGGCATTTTACACAGATACTGTGATTAAATGCCTATTACCATTCATAAGTCTGCTACAATCCTGGACAACCTTTATATTTTGTTTTGACACGCAAACAGAGGACACCACTCATTTTTATCATTTTGCCCTACAAACACATACATGATTCATGAGTGCACAATGTTGAACGATGTACTGTCTCTTGCTGGTAAGAGGCTGTGTTTCTCAGTGACCGAAAACATACAGGGCCAGCTGACCCTGACACTAATGGACCATAAACTTGAAAAACTGAGTGGTGATGCCTCCTACTTGTGCAATGTATAAATGAAACTAAAGAAAAATCATCAAGACTTAGAGACAAGACAAATCTTAGTGTTAACAAAAGGGAATTCGGGAAAATACCAAAAATAAAGGTGAATTTACAACATGCAAACTCTGAGGTGTTTGTTGCCACCGTAGACCATATAAAACAATGTAATAATATGCTATATTGCCCATGCGCATGTCAGTCATTGTACTACAGCGTGGACAATGTCATCATCATTTTCCTAAACCAAGCTTGGTCTCACCTGGTGAAGTTGGAAGCTCTGAGAATGATGTTCCTAGGTTTTGATTGCTTTTTTAGTAGTCCTGCTCTGCTCCCTGGGTGCTTTCAGTTTCCTTGTTTGTGTTCTGTTTTACTGTTCTTTGAATTCAAGTAAACCAGTTTGACAGCTCTTCCTTGTAAATTTATAACAGCCAAAGGTGTTGACAGTTAGCCAACCTAAATTGACCTACTCAGACGGTAATCTGGGTTGAGAGTCTGTGAGATGCTGCAACATGCAAGATCCAAGTTCCACCCATGACCCATAGGAACCAAATGTAAGTGGGTTTAATATTGTGGCTTGCTCCTCGAATTCATGTTGTGTACGTATGCCTTCTTGTGTCTATTTTCTACTGAAACACACCTGGTTTGATGCCAGATAAGGCGAGCAGTTCAGAAGAAATGACATATGTTTGAACAGCTGTGTGGAGTGTATAAAACTAAAGCTGTAAGAACTCCTTAGTACGCACTTGAACAACTGTTATCTGAGGTGTTTACTTGCAAGTGTTCAATAAAAATCTTAAGCACTACTCTCTATTGCTTATTTCCCCAGTTTCCTGGAATTTCCTGACATGTCTCAATAGTGTGGTTGACAGTATCATGCTCAACCTATAAAAAAATGTTTGTTTAGCTCGACCTGTTTGAACTTTGTCTCTTCCTTGATTTATTTGGGAAAAAAAAATCTCTATGAGAGTCAAGATGGTGGAGGCTGCAGCTAAATGTTCCTCTGATCCAAGTAAAGCATGGACAAAGCCTGAGATTTACACTACAGTGAATGGTAAAACTGTGCTGGGAGATAAATTATTGAACTCCCCATGATGTGATTCACTAAAACCTTGAGTTATTTGCTGTTGCTCGGGCGGTTAAAATATTGATGAATATTAAGAGATTTGAAGAGTGTTAATAGTTAACATCAATACATCTTTTTATTCAAAGACCCATTACCTCAAATTCATCCTTCTATTTCTTCTAGTCTGCTGAGGTTCCTGCTGTTTTTGTCAACAACCTACTTGCCATACTTTCATACATCTTTTCATTTAGTGATGAGGTCTTTTCCAGTTCCAGTGACCTAACTTTTAATTAAACCCTTTTTTTGTCACTAGTGTTTTCAACATTAACATTAAATCCTTCACATGCACAGAAATCTGAAGGACACAATGTTTTATGTTTGATTATTTAATTTAGCTGTTTGAACATTTAAAGGAATATTCCTCTGTTGAGAGCATGGTTTATCATGCTTGATATAGTGATGCTGTAGTTAAATAAACCTTCTCAACTACATCATCTCAACTTATTAATTTGTGTGGTGCATTTAACCATCTACAAGAAAACATTCAAACCTTCACAAATCATGTAAACGAAGGTGTAATTCATAACTGCGTCAAATGTTATAACTTTGAATATTTAATTTCCACACTAGTGAAGAAGCCTCAAGTCATTTCAATAATCATAAAATCATCATCATGGCCGTCGTCATCTTCTTCCCCCCTTCCTCATCTCTGTACGAGAACAATAAAAGACAAACAATTCATTGCTGCATCAAACCTGATAAGAAATGAAATATTTACATTTTAAAAGAGATAGTTGACTATTTTGATGGTTGGCAAGTTCTTCACGCCCTCCGACGTCAGCAGAACCAGATAATTGTAATAATAAAAAAGTGTATAGTCATCAAAGTCATCTTTCATTTTTTCTCCTCTGGCATTATTTCTGTAAAAGGAAAATAAAAGACAGACATGTTGCCGTTAAAAACTTCACTAATCACATAAACAGAGGTGTAAGTCATCATAGCATTAAATGTGATAAAAACATTTAAATCAATTTACCTTCTTCCACCATGTTAGTAGCACCTGGTAATGGTTCTAATGATCATCATCGTCTCTCTTCTCTCATCCTCTCATCCAGTTGTTACACATGAGTGATTCCACCAAAATGTTAAAAGTCAGTGTCCACACAACAAAGTCACAGTAGGCGCTCTCTGTGATGAAGATTTGTGTCTGCACCTGGCTGTAGTATGGGTGACCTGTCCTAAGCTTCATCTGTCCATCAACCTGTTGCAGGCAGAAATCACTGAAGGAGCATGCACTGAGCACTGTGCAGTCTTTTAATTTCGCAGGACATTTAATCCAACACAGCTAACACAGCTTTTCTCACAGCAGGTGCAGCCGACAACGGCATCTGGTGACGCTCCTATTTGTGGGAAGGCTGAGTTGACAAAAAACTCCACACGTTTTCACCTCATGATTGCTGTGATGTTGAGTTGTGATGTCTCCTCCTGTGTGGTGCCCCAGGTATTTGGATGCTGTTTTTGGGCCTAGCACAGGGTAACAAACCTTCTTGATGGTGGAGACAGCCGGTGACTCAATACTACATTATGCATGGCCAAAGCTGTGATTCTGCACGAGCAGCGAACCAAAGTGAAGATATGTGCTGTCCCCTTGTCCTTTGCTTCATCTGTGCCACCTGTTCTTGCGTAACACTGGCAATGCTTCCTAAACTCTGGCAGTGCAGTCACAGTGCTGAGATTGCTGCAAAATGTGGCCACCTGTCCTGGTGTTGGTGGTGAAATGAATTTTGTTTTGCTGGGACACGTCCTCATGGCAGGCAGGCTTTGTGTCTTGCCATCTATGAGGCTATGTTGCTTGGCAACATCCAATAGTCTGGCTCTGGTCAGTCACTGTGGCACTATCTCTCAAACAGACACATGCATCCACCTTGAACAGCAGGACTCCAACGTGGGTGTAGGATTCTGCTGCACCTGCCACGCAGGTGCAGTGAGCTGAATCCACTTGTCCAGGAGGTGATAGGATGAGCCATGGTTTGAGAGGAGGCTCACGCTGTTGTGAATGCATGACCTGTGAAAGAGCAGATATAAATATGTTGTCATCACATTTCACACATATAACACAATTCGTCTGCAGCCTTATTATTTACTGTTATTATAATTATAATATTCTTTGACGTTTGACTTTTTTAGAACTAGTCACAAAAGTTATCAAAACATCTTGCCAAAGGACTGCGGTTGAAAATTAGTCCAATGGCTTATACTGGCACATTTACAGTAGTGTTGATTAAGGTGCAAAGACCTTTTGAATAAAAACAAACTAACAAAAAATATATTATTAGTGTCACGATTCATTCCAGTGTGTCTCAGTAAATACAGTCATCTCATAAATAGGTCAATATCTCCGGCTTCTTTTGGCCGGTTTACATGATCGATGTTTCATTTTAATTGTCAGAATCAGTAGAATCACTTTAGCATCACCGCAGCTACATAAATTCAACCAGTCACCAGTTACCAATCATATCTCTGTTACCAATCTTTGTTAAGATGATTTTTTTACCTTTGAACTCTCACAGAGCACCCTGGGAAATGTAGTTGTTTAGGAAATGTGGCGTTATCGCTGTGGATGGTTTTGGAAACAAGACAACAAGATTCATGATGGTGATCGCTTGTTTGTTTACAAAACGCCATATTCTACATTTTACAAAACATCATTCTGATGTTTCTGAGGATGTTAAACATGCTGAGATTTATTCAGTGGACCTGGTGTGACAAAAGCCTAGACCTGGTAATGCTTTACAAGTAATTAATTAACTAGTTAATTATAAATGAATCATGTAATGAAAAAAAAATCAGCACACACTATGCCCATACATTCTTCCATAGGCAAGTTAGAACAGTCAAATGCCAGTTCCTTTTTGTTCATTTATGATGGGAATTGCAAATATTAGTAGTATTAGCAACATTTGAACTTATTTCCAGTTTTATCAGTAAACATAAAAGGTTCTGAAAGTCAAAGGTACAAAGTACACTAGCAACAAACACAGGTATAAAAAGTGTCAAAAACTGTCTGCTTTTCCTGAAATCTGCGAGTGAAACTGAAACTAAACTGAATTCTAAACTTAAAATTCCACATTCAAATTCTACAAAAACAAACAAACAAAAAAAGAAAAATTAATATTGCTAATACTACTAATATTTGCCAGTCCCATTGAGCTGATTCAATATGGTGCCATAATTTAAGGACTTATTGAAATATTTGATTAAATGTAAAATATAAAATGATATACTTACTTATAGTTTTGTATTTATTTTTATTTTTTAGTTTTTTTCTTGTATGTTCATTTGCATTTTCATTTGTATTTTCAGTTGTTAAGCAGTTAAGATTTCATGATCCATTAAAAATGGTGGAAGTTGGGCAATGTCTATACAATATAACCTTATTAGGAATATGCAGGCGCATGTGTGCATTAGGTAATAATTATGAATATGAGCACAATTTAAAAGTTAAACAAGCACTTTTATATGTTTTTATATGAGAACCATGACGGATTATTATTATATTTTGAACTATTTTAGATGTATTTGCAGGCAGTTTATCACAAGGTAGAGACAACAGCATGAAACATGAAACCTTTTAAGAAAAGGAAAAGACAGTCATTGAGCAGTTCTTTCTGTTTTAATAGGACACAATTAAGGTACAGTAGAAAACACTGATATCACAGATAAAAAGTAGTATATTTAATAATTATGCGACTTATCCACTCTTTGATTCTCACACACACATCCAGGCTCTGAGGCTCAGAGAGCAAAGAGGACATCTGACATTTTCAATCACTGCTTTCAAACAAATTCATGGTAAATTATAGATTTAACATTCATTATTGATTACATATATTTCTTATAAATTAATACACACAAATTCTGCTTTTTTGCCAGACGTCAGAAAATCAGAAAATGGGTTCAGGTTGTTAAGAATGAATTAACATTTGATTATTATAAAAGTATCTAAAAACCTGCTCTTTTATTAGGAAACAAATGACATGAAAAAGGAGCTATATTTGAAAATCTTGTTAATGTATGATCTATTCTCCATTTTCTCCTCACATTTTAGAACTCCTGGCCTATCACAGCAGGGCTCCAGGCTGTTGTCACAGTGGCACTTGGATCCAACTGGGTATCATCCCCTGTCATCAGAGGGCGTCCTGCCCTACAGTAGAGCAACAAAGGAAGGGAGAAGGAATTTTAGTGGATGAGTGGATTATGTGGGGTAGCAAGCTGAGGAGCTCATCTATTCTTAGTGGAAGTGAATGGGGTAGGAGGATGATCCAGTCTGGATTAGACCAGATGGTTTCTCCAGGTGACAGGAGGTAAACAAGAGTTAAAATACTGGCTGGTTATAGCTGTGGGTTGTTCTTTTTTTTTTTTTTTTTTTTTTTTTAAAGTAAAAGTGTTTAAAACATTTTACTGTAAATGTCTACATACTTTGTGAAGAATGACTGGAGACTAAGGGTCATGTTTTGACTGAATCTGCCTCTTAATCTACACAGATTTCAAACTCTATGAGAATGAGAATTTAAACTTGGGATGGAGGAGGTCTGATATGGGCCAACTGGCCTATAAAAACCAACTGGCTCTCCTACCTGGATTCAATAATTTAAACTGTGGAATTTATAAAGTGCTGCAAATTCATTTCTGAATAAAAATTCATAAAATAAGACACATTTTTACAAAACAATTGGAAACTGAAATGCCACAGTGATGTCATCCGACATAAACAGAGAGCCTATGTTACCAGGTGGGCTGTGAAGTTGAAAAGTCAGAGAAGTCAGAGAATTGAAATTAAGAACATTTTTACCGTATTTCTTTATTCTCTTTTGGATTATAGTCCCAGATCTTTTCTGTTCTCCTATCACCCTTGATTTTGTTCTGAATACCTGTTTGTTTTGAGTCTGCTGGGAAACCAGATGGCCAGACGTGTTGATGTCATTCACAGTAAGATGAGAAGCTGTCTGAGTCAAATACCATCTGTGTCAGAGTAAATGGCCAAAGGTCAAACTCACCTTCAGGTATGTTTTAAATTCTAATTGAATGAATATTTAATGAACAATAAATTCATTAGTTGACATACAACATATTTAATACTGACAAAGAGTAACTGGCCCTCAGCAACATGGATGAATAAGGAATAACTGTTATTCAAACAAACAAAAAAAAAAAAAAAAAAAAAATTGAAAATATGAATGCATATACATCCAATTTTCCAAGTGTAAACTGACACTGATGCTAATTTGCTGGTACACCTGCCAAGTATAATAGGTGTTGGTAATTAAATGTACTTTTTTTTCAGTAACCCATAAGTAGCTACAAAGACCAGCCAGCTTTACCCCCAGTTTTATGACATTACCTATATTTTGTAGAACTTGGCTCACTCCTCTTTGGAAAACTCTGAATGTGAAGTCAGACTCTGCCTCTGCTCTGACTGGGTGCGGCGGGTACAGTTATGGTTCCCTTTCACAGGTAACCTGCCTCGGGAGACATCTCCCCATGGTCTGGGAAGCACAGAGCTTCCAGGTGGGATGCAGGTCTGAGAGTTTTCTGACTCTTTTCGACAGAAGACAGAACGGGCATCATGAAAGGACACAGATGGAATGATTTCTTCATTGGTGTTATCTGTGGCACGTGTCACAGTTCGTGGAGAACTTGGGCGAGATGAGGGTCCAGAGGGGGGCTGAGCTCTGAATACAGGAGGGCTTGGATATGTCTGGCGCACAGATGGACAAGATGGTGGTAGACGGACTCTAGAGACAGGTGGTGCTGTTATGGGTGGGCTGCAAGACAACATCTCACCCTCATAAAATTCACAGCTTTCACGTCTCTGGCTCATTCTTCTTTGAGCCAATGAAGACCCTTGGCCATTCAGGTCTGCAGTCTTTCTTTTGTCAAGAGATTCTGCCGCATTGCGCAGGTGAATGATCTTGCGTGCCTGCTGGTATCGACAGTTAGCCTTCTCAGTTTCTGGATCCATATCAGTTTGTGGTTGCTGCTCTGCAGCTCGTCCCCCTGTAACAGCATCGTGTTTAGCAGGATGGATCGGTTTTGACTTCACGCTGGCTCGATTAGGCAAAACATCCACATTTTGCACAGATGACTTCAGGCGTTGGGAAACTCCAGTCTTTTGGTTTATAGGTGGGAGACTCTGAACCCACTCTTCCTTTGACCCTTCCACATTTTCACCATCAGTACGTTGGAAGGAATTATCCATCAGAACCTCTGGGGGTGGAGGTGGGAGGTTGTCTACATCCAGGTCATCCTTGCCATCAGGCCCACCATTGTTGTTGTTGTTGCCATTGATCACTACCCCCCCTTCAGATAAGACAAATGTCCCATTTTTCCTGGGCCTCCTGATATGAGTTTGAATATGATCAAGGCTATGCCCTGTCCTCTCATCAGTCCCTTGGCTAAAGGTATTTATTAGTCTTTTGACAGAGTGGCGTTTTGGTGCTTGCGGTGCTAATATTGGTAAGCAAAAAGGAGACTGGTTTGTTTTTAAGGGGCCTTTTTGTCCATTTAATGAATATCTTCTTAGTCCAGCCCTATACAGATTATAATGAGGCCCTATCAATGCTTTACTCTGTTGGATCTCACTCATCTTTTTCAGACGCTGATCCAGCTGTCTTTGGCTCCTTTGTAGTTCCATCATAATGTTCGCCGCCCTGATGGATGAAACGTGTTCCAGCCTGGTTGCAGTCATGGGTCGTTTTGCTGTTTGCTGTTGATCCTGCTTGGAATTGGCATCCATGTAGCGTAGAGATTGGCTGGGATCTGGTGGGGAAGAATTTGACCTCTTCCTTCCTGGCCTATTACCTTCATCATCTTCATACTCTTCATCATCATCATCATACTCCTCTTCGTCCTCTTCATCATCTTCATTATGGCCGACGAGGCTGGGTAGATTATTAGGGTGACTGTCAAATGCACCACGAATGTTGATTCCAGAACCACAGCTTCCAGATCCGGCACTCCCACGGTGGCGGCGATGTCTCTCAGAACCTGTCAGACTTTCACTTTCTCCCCCGATACCACTGTCCTCACTATGTAATGCTGAATCCTCGGGGTTGGACTTCCTCATGGCATTTCCCTCTACCCGTGCTAAAACATGAGCCAGCCTCCGCTCTGCTGCCTGCTTAGCCTGCAGCCTCTCAACCAGCAGCTTAGAGATGGAAGAAAAATATTCAACTGCCTCCTCAAGTGTGATGTCACCCAGTTCCTTGACTGATCCCCCTACACGTCTCATTTTCTCTGTTGAATTTTGGAGCAGTTGCTGTAAGAGATCTGGAGGTGGATCAAGGGAGTTTGCTGTATCAGTTCTGGGTTTAAGTGGCATAACAGCTGGGCCCATCATCCCAGAAGGCAAGGCCATGCAGTCGCCATGTTCCTTCAACATTAGCTCTCCCTCCTCAGCCATCTCCTCCAGTGCCTGGTTGATCTCCTCAAAGCACAATGCTAAAGCAGACATCATTGGCTGGAGGGACAACTGTGTCTGAGCAGCCTGATCCAACAGGCCTAGTAATGTCTCATATTTGGAGATATTTGGGTTTAGAAAGGCATAGGCTGCCTGGTGAGCTCTCACCATGTGCGGAGGGAAGTCCACCTTCATCTGGATTATAGAAGACTTCCTATGTTTCTCAGTAAATCTTTTCTTGCCTTTGTTTTTCTTTCTTTTCTCTATCTTTCTAATTTTATCTGGTTGCACAGCTTCACGGGTTGTTTCTTGAGACACCATAGCCTCCTCTTTTTCCTTAATTTCCTCTGTGTTTTGAGCAGGTGTTTCCAAGGACAATCGAGATGATGTTTTATGTTCTGTTGGTTGTTCGTTGGTGGGTAGCGGAGTTTCATCATCTTTCTCGTCGGTCATCAAACACTGGTTCACCTCCTCAACAGGTTCAGAATCAACGCTGTCCAGTGGAGATTCAGCAGCTGATGATGGTGATTCCGGTAAAGCATTTTGAGGCTCAAGGCCTTCGGGCTTTGTAAATAATTTCCCTTTGGAAGGAGAGCAGCCCATTTTTGCATTCAAATGTTATTCAATAAAAGTTTAAAAATTCACTCTGAAGAAAATGTTATTAGAAAAAAATGAAGCCACAGTTTGACAGCCATACGTAATTTGTGTAGTCACCAAGATAGGGTCTTCTGCAGTCTTCAAATAATGGTTTTCTGTTGGAGGTCCGGCCTTCATGTGTTATTTTCCAATTGTTTCTTTGGTCATCTTTGCTAGATATTTTGTGTTCAAATAGTTCAGTACAGGCAGCTGCTACCTGCCAAGTGAACTGACCTGCAGTGAGGAGCTGAGAGGATAAGACGGATTTGGGGGTGGGGGGTGGTTCTTCCCTCTCCCTCCTTTACCACACAGATGGTCATGTAAAGTGCATCAACACACATACACACACGCAGGCATTTACATGTAAGACTTTAAGCTCATCAGATTAATCAGAGCTGAGTTTGTCAGGTGGTGTTTTTAGCCTCATCCACAGGGCAGTGGTTTAAGTTTACATGCAACTGTTGGGTTTATAAGAGAGACAAGCAACTCTGTTTGTTTGAAATTAGATGGCCACAATGAAATATGGAACAAATTGTTTGTTTCGCATAATGTTGTTGTTTGTTTTTTGGACACACACACACACACACACACACACACACACACACACACACACACACACACACACACACACACACACACACACACACACACACTGGTGAGTGAGCTGTCATCTAGCATGAACAATAAAATGAAAATAATTGAATGGGAGAGCGTGGCAGAGGCTGTTAATGTAGTGTGGTTGGAGAACTCAAAAAGAAGCAGTCCAACATTTTAATTCACTAATACAGTTTCTCTGGAATTACCCTGTTTCCAGGAAACTAAGGAACAGGACCCAGCTCAGCACACAGCTCCAAGAACATTGTTTTAGTGAGTCTGAGAGTCATTTTCAAAGAATCTGTGTGGTCTCATAATTATCATGTTCCGTTCACTTTTGATTGATTTAACTGTGAGCACGAGAGATGGCGTACGCAACATTTTCTTTTTTCTTTTTTGCATTTGTACATGAAACCCCTTGGTACTTGCTCATAATGTCTTTTCTTATGATGTTTTTTGTATCACTGTGGTGAACCTTACTGACTCCAAGTTTTTTTTTTTCTCTGCTTCAGACTATTTATATATAGTATACCATGTACAACATGAACATGCATTTGGATATTTACAAAATAAAATAACAAACACTTCTTCACATGTGCCAACTACTTCCTGATCTATCACAGCATGTAGACTGGACACCTGACAGAGGAACAGAAGGCGCTTACATTGCTGGAGACCTGCCCTCTGCATCATGTGTCTGTTTGATTTAGTGGCAGTAATAGAAGTGACTGCAATTTCCATGAATTTACTTTACTTTTTCTTTCGCCATGTTGACACCTATAGGTCACTTTTACTTTTGTTTTGGCAGCAAAACAGCAAGTGTGCATCTAGCGGTTACACCAGTATAAAATCTGATATCAACAATATAATAGATACAGCTAATTTAATTGAGTGATACACTGATTGGTTCTATGAAGTTTACAGATACACAACACAAAGGGGCTGATTCACATTTATTTGGTGTGACTCTAAGGTGAAGATAAGTGCGTCCCCACTACACTGCTACGTGCATCATTTAGTCAGATGTGTGTCCCAGTATATTTTTATCACAGCCAGGAAGTTGATTTGTAAATGACCAACATTACTGATACAGTAACAGCTAAAGTTCAGACAATGTTGGGGTGTGTGGTGTGTACAGGGCTCTTTTACTTACACGGATTTTACTACTGTGGCCCAGAGGGTAAACACAATACATGAGCCACAACACAACATGGGCACAAAATTCACAATGGCTCAAGATTTAGTGAAAGTGCACAGAAGTTTGTTATTCAATGCTGGGTAGATTATTCCATACTCTACTTATCCTGTTAAGGCCTGTGGGTGTACTGGAGCCAATCCCATACTGACTGTTTGATATTCTTTGAACAAGTCAGAGTCTATCACATGGCCAACAAATATGTAGAAAAACAAAAATTCATGCTCATTGCGTGGAAACCTCAGACCTTCCCACTACTATACAGTATCCTGGATTCACAGGATAAACACGGCTTAAAAATGTACAAAAAAGTGATCTGAGATCAGAAACGTTATCTGATAACGTGAGAAATAACTCCTGCATAGCAACACTTGATATAATAATCTCTGTTGATTCAGCCTTGTGAGAACAGAACACAGCTGTTGACAGATAAGTCACGTGATCGTTGTGTACTTGACTTGGATCATATATACATCTGTTTTCTCTGAGCACAAAGCTCTGCTTTGGACAAGGAAGGAATGTGGACTACAAACAAAAAGGAAAATAATGTGCTTTGTAAGGTACTCTGATTAGTGATGACAGGCCAGTGGTTGTAAATGAAGATGTCAAGTGTGTCAGCGTGTTGACAGGACAAGCAGCTTTAACACCCTTCATCAACAGTGAGAGAATTGTGTAACAGTCTCAGGTTACTATTATTGTACTATTCTCAGTTTCTCTTAGGCTTACACTGCATGAGCTATAAAGAATGATAATAGAATAGAATAGAATGTATTATATTCTATTAACATTTCTTATGCTCCCATTAAAGAATGACAAATTATTTAGCCTCAGTGGAGCTACGGTGTGTTTACTGGTTGTAGCATTAACCACACGCACATATTTTACCAAATACTACTGGAAAACAATCACCTGAGGGGACACATGTCCCTGCAGGACCTGGTGATATGTTTGCTCTTGTTTAATGTTTAATTGTTCAAAAATTTTGTGGAGCTGTCACTGGTCTATCACTCTCACTGCCATCATTTACTGAAACTGGTGTAGCTGTGATTTTGCTGACAACTGTTTTTTAACAAATGTCAAGATTTGTCATTTATCATTTGTCAAATCCGGACCTAAACCCTGTAGATCAACTTAAGAAGGTGTTACTTTTATGATATGAAAGTTTCACTTTCATTGATTTCTAGCGACCTTTCTTCTTCTTATGAAAGTTTCACTTTCAATGATTATATCTTTTGTTTAACTGACTAACTCGACTACTATGCTGCCTGACTTGCAGATCCAGACAGGCAGTTATAGGCTCTGCTGAGTAGTATTGTTTAACAATAAAATGTAGGTGTTAGGTGTCAGTGTAACAGAATATAAGAAGAAAGGTCATTTGAAATCAATAAAAGAATATTCTGGCCCTCAGCTCTTCTGCAGGTGAATGATTAGTTTATTCTAGTATTATATCCAAGAGGAGCATGGGTGCCTCTATCATTGCTTTACTTTGCAGTATCCCTTTTATTGCAGTATCATACAATGGGCAACCTTTAGAACCTGACACCACTGAATTTGTGATTTCCCCAACTATTCAAAAACATGAAAAATGTAATTTGTATAGCAAATATGCAAAACAATGTATGGTTACTGCGGCTACCATTTCCCATCACAAACTCTCAGTGTGACTGAATTGTAACACCACACAGCTGATGACCATAGTTTTAACATTCTGCAAACACGTGCAGAGTCAGTGTCTGACGTTGGTCCGAAACTGTCCCTGCTGAAAAAGAAATGTGTTTGGTCAGGCAGATATCATGGTATCATTGTATCATACTTGTACTGTCAAGTCAAATTCCTAGAATTTGTTTAATACAACATTCTCCTAAACACAAAAACGTTCACTGAGCAAACTGGTTTGAATAGAACACTCCAAGGGCAAACAAGCAACCTGAGTCACAAGCTCCTAAAATGTGTTTTATTTTCAATAGCAAATGAGGCAGCAGTGCAAATGAGTATATATTCATGAGTATATGACTGTTCCAGTTCTCTCTGTGTTAATGTGGTGGTTGTAGAAGGCAGTTAAGATACTTTCACCGTTTGTGCTTATCAAAGAAAAACATCTTGTACAACCTGTACTGAAGTCATAAACTGAAACTGCACAACCCTGTGATGGAAATTCTGCACTTCTTCATGTTCATGCCATACTCTACCTAAAGTGGTGTGAAGATAATGTTTTGAGAAACATGGCTCTTTATTTCACTTCACTCACTCACTCACTCAATCACTCACAGGCTGTTTGCTCGGTCACAACTGTGTGTTTGGGTCCCTTGCATGTTTGTTCATCTTTTATTAAACTACAAGAAAGACATTTGAAATGATGAACTCTCTTTGTTTGATTTTATTTCATTATAGATATAAAATTGTCACTACAGCCCCTAATAATAACCATATTTCCTAATAGATTGTAGTGTTTGTGGAGTTTGACACAAAGCTCCACCAGGTGGTGCATTGGAGTGTGAACAATATTATGTTCTGATTCCCTCTTCCATTTCTTTAGATAGTGTGTATGGTTTAGCATACAGTGGATATGGAATAGTTAATGTTACTTAATGAAGACTTATATGATTCAGTGATATGTTTCCTATATGATGATTCATCTACAGATATTAAGTTCAGTCGTTGCTGCTGTTTGAGTCATTGTAAATCAAGTGTCAGTAAAATCAGTATCTAACAGTGTGTAGCCTTATTTTTTACAGATATTATTGGAGACTGGTTGGTATACTCCGCTTGATGGAGCTTAGATTTAGATTTACTCAACAAGCCAGAAGAGCAGTTGTTTTGGCTTTGGCCTTTAGAAAAGATGAGAAAATAAGTGATTAACACATTTAAAATCATCCACGAGAGACAGTTTTGTCATTACCTCACCTCTTGTCCGGTGTAATGTGGTGCTACACGCAAAGCTAAGATCATTGTAAACACTGACCAGTCAACCTCTGAGAATCAGATGGACATTTAACTCTGCCTCCCTTTCAGGGATGGAGCGTAGCTACCACAGGTCCAGGACAACATACTTTACTACATGATGATGTTAATACTACAACAAAAGCAAACAGTAGACAGAGGATGGGACAGTAATATGTCAAAATGATATTTACACTAATAAGATGGTTAATATCCTTTAGTTTACTGGACCCAATTCATTAGATATGACACAGCAATGTTATTATAGAATTATATTGTTGTTATAAAATATGAAAAAATCATGAGTGGGTTTATGTTCAGAGTAATGAAAGTGAGGCTACTTCAAAACCCTGTCTGTTCAGGATCAAATCAAGCCTGTGGCCACTCATGTATGTTGGACACCACTGCCATCTACTGGCAGTTTACAGCATCTACAGCATCTTGTTCTTATGTCTCAGTGACTAAACTGAAAGCACACTGACCCATGAAGCTCATTTGACACCGTTTTTTTTTTTTTTTTGTGGCCTGAGACTTGGTTGTCAAGTTCAGGTTACAATCAGGTTTCAAGGTTAGAGCATGGGGCCATAATGAATATAGCATGTCAAGGAGCAAGCTTTTGTTTGTTTGTGTCATAAGTGTCAAGATGTGGTCTTGGAGACACTCCCTGAAACAGGTGTTAATATCAGAGTTCAATGATTCATCCCTTAACTACTGAGATATCATGGGTCAGCAAGTAGTTAGTTCAGCCATATAACGTAAAAACCAAACCAGAGAGTCATTCAATCAACTGCTCTGGACCTAATACCTCTGCAAACCTTATTGTATCACTGTGTTGTTTTCACATGGTTCATATATTTTTGATAAATCATCCATCCATCCATGAACAAGTTAGGATGAAACAGGTTAGAGACTTGTCTTATGTGAGAAACAGAGTTAGAACTGTAGCTATGTAAGTAGATTATGATTTTCTGAAATGTTACAATAAATTAAATTAATAAAGTTGATATTTACTTATCCTTACTTATATGTAAGTATAACCGGGTGTCATCTGCAATGGAAGCCTGGTGCTCCCTGATCATTTTACCTGAAGAACGGATGTAAAAGGGGGAAAAGAGTTGGTGCTAACACAGAACCCAGCTGAGCTCCGTGAATGACTAGAGCACATATGAAGGTGTTGTACACATCAACAAACTGGAATCTGTCTGATAAAAATGGCTACAACCAATGTAGTGCAGTGCCTCTGATCCCACTGATATGTTTTAGTCTCTGTAACAACATGTTCTCTTCTCTGTGTGTTTTTTTCTACAGTCCACGTGTTTGTTACAACACGTTTGTTACATTTTTTGGTAACTTGAAATTTCCTGTCGGTGTGAATGTACGTCAACAGCAGTACATACAATGGATGGATGAATAGATTACTGTAGTTTGTACCTAGTTAAATTGTTGTTTCTGGGAAGCTTTTGATAAGTTTAAACCAATGTTTACAATATCATGAACTATACTGTTTATGATGCCTCACCGTTCTGTATAAAAGGTATAAATGGAAAACAAGGAGATGTTGCTTTACGAAAAAATATTTCCTTTCTCAGCAAAACCAAACATGTGGTTGGATTGCAGAACCATGTCTTACTCGAGTGACAAAGCAAACAAACAACACCAACCTCGTCCGGTGCTTTATCTCAACCACAAGTGGCCTTTGAATTGAAAAGTCTTTTCCTGTCAGCAGACTCAACAGTTTGTGGCATTGATTTCTTTGACTATTTGTCATGAAGACATTGTTGGGTGATCAAAACCATCAGATAGCCGCAAACACGTCTAACACATTCATGGAGTCGTCAGAGACAAGTTGAGGTCTCCCCCTGAATTCCTGTTTATTTAAATATAACAAGACATCCAAAGAGTTTTCAAGTAACCTGCTTTCAAATGATGTATATGTTCCTTTAATTAACATTACTGTTAGATAGAAACCAAATAAATTAAAATCAAATGTAACATAATTCACATCAGTCATCAGTGATGGTCAGATCCTCTGATACAAGACAGTGGTTGAATAGCAATACCATTGTTAGGTAACACTTTAGAATGAGGTTAGACAAATAAACAGAGTATTAATGCCTGAATTAGTGTAAAAAGTTAAGGATATGGCTGTAGATTCCTTCAGCGCCTGCTGCATCAACAGTTCAACCAACCTCTGATTACATCAGTTGTAGTGACAGTGTGGTCAAAGTCACATCAGTAGATAAGACTCATCATTTGTTCCCTGACTGTTAGTGTTTATTTGTGAAGCCCTATACTGAAGTGTTACTATTATATAGCCATTATAGCTATAAAGCACACCTGAAGAGTCATCACAGTCTGTACACGCACGCACGCACACACAAACACAGCATGCTAAAACAGACGTTTTATAGAGGAACATGCGTGATGTGAGGCTGCAGCTACACCAGGCTCTGTCTGTCCCGCTGGCTCACAGGAAGCCCCGGTGGTTTGAGTGAGGAGGGGATGGGCAGCTCATGCAGACTGTCTGGGAAGGTGGCGGGGCTCAGCTGCTTCAAGATAGTCTGCATGGCGGTGAGAAGCAGCGGCGCCGGCCTCCTTCCCACCAGGTACATGTATGTCTCCTCGCCCAGCATGTTGCTCCACAGCTCCGGCTCTCTGTCCAGAGCTGCTTTCAGTTTGAAGTCAATCTTTGGCATGAACATGAGCAGACTGTCCAGGCACTGCCTCCTCTCCCCGGCGATCACCTCCTTCGAGTCCCTGAGTTTCTGCAGGATGACATCCAGCGGGGTGAGGCCGCCGTGGTCCTGGAGCAGCGGGGACGCTCCGTTCCCCAATAACATGATGACCGCCTCGGGCCGCAGCAGCTCACAGGCCAGATGCAGAGGAGTCCTTCCGTCCTCCATGAAGCATCCGGCCCGGTCCGTGTAGGCCAGCATGCTGGGGGTCCGGTGGGTCTCCTGCAGAATGAGGCCGAGGATGTAGCGCCTGTCGTAGCGGACAGCCATGGCCAGGTGCGGGGCGGTGGACGGGCAGCAGCAGAAACGCTCCCCGGGCTTCGCCAGCGCCTCGTCGGTGTAACGGCTCAGCAGATACTGAGCGTACGCCTGGTGGTCATGGACGATGGCGTAGAGCAACGCCTCGGACGGCGTGTAGATCCGCTGACTGGCGTCCTCTTCCAGGTAAAATGTCTCCATTGTCCGCATGTCCTCCAGCATCCACACCGGCTTCAAGTCCCGCACGGCCCGGTAGAAGAGCAGCGACAGGGACTTCCGACTCTTGTCAACAGTCCGAGTCGCCGAGGAGACGCTCAGAGAGGCCATGGCGACACCGACAACTTCTGTCCTCCACCGCTCACACTGCGTCCTTCACCGCCCCAGACACATTGTCTCACAACCGACTGGTCACATAAACACAAACACCGAGTGTTTACTCAGAAAACAACCGGCACCGACGCGGCTCCGCTCCGTGTCTGAGTCCTTCACATTCCTCTACGTCCCTGACAGCTATGGGACCCTCTGCAGTAACCAGCCACCGCGCATGCGCACAACATCAGCCCATGAAACTTTATTGACAACCGCCGGAGAAAACACTTTTTATATCACAACAAACAATCATTTTCACCTACGTGCACAGTGTTATTCTAGTGTGTTTTGTGAAGCTTAATATAAGTTGGAAACGAGTAAGTAAAAAAGGAAATGAATGAGATTCACGTGTCTCAGGAAATAAAATGTATTACTCATCCTCGGTTGAATAACCTGATCATCAGGTGATACGACCTGGGGCCCGTTTCACAAAGCCTGTTTAGTGAAAACTCTGAGTCTGTTAACGCTGAAATCAAGGAAACTGATTTTTTCTTTTCACAAAGGGAGGTAACTCAAACCAGAGAAAGAGGGCTAACTAGCCTGTTTCACAGAGAAAGCTAACTTTAATTCTCGCTCAGACTCTATGAACCTAACCTGGTCGGGAGCAGGTTTTATTAAAATCGTTGCAAAAATCAGTCAGTAGGCCTACATTAGAAGTTATATTAGGTGGAGACTATTTTCACTAGCATGGCATGTCCTTTTGACAATGATCCTGTGGATGAAGGCGCAGCATCACTGCTCAGAGAATTAAATATTCGTCTGGACGTTGCATCTCCAGAAAATCATCTTTTTGAGCGGTGAACAGAACATGATATGGACGAGAAGACATTTATGTGTGTGAAAACAGCATTATGTTGGGGATAAAACAACTGCACAGTCAAACAGCCACTTAATATTTACTTTACAATGTAAAACATGATCAAAACGAGGTGCCCCCATGAGATTATGCCGCGTGTCTTACCTGTTTTAACAATGTTTTTTATATTTCATCTTAAACTGCTGCTATGAATAGGCTACCACTCAAACAGTTTTCACCTGTAATATTATTGTGATTGCAAAAGACTTCATTTAAACTTACGCACTGACGCGCTGCTGCAGCTGTGTCGCACTACTTTCTGAAAACTAGAGCGCATTAATATTTCCAGTTCCAGTTGGGTGAAAAACGTAGCCCTCCTCTTCCCTGTTGCCATGGCGACTCGTCGACCCGGGGCTCCGTTGATGTTGTCTTTTTACGCTCGTGGTGCACGCGCTTAACCCCAAGTGAAACTACTCCGAGTTGATCAAACTAACTCAAATCAGCTGTTCTGGAACCAGAAACTCAGAGTTTCCTTCCTCAGAGTAGATCAACTCAGAGTTCAGGGTTAGACTCAGAGTTTGTTGAACCTGCTTTGTGAAATGGACCCATGTTGTCATATTTCATTGATTCATTTTGTTAGATCATATAACGAAGCAATACTGGAAAACATAAAATGCTAAGAGTATTTTTTTTTAATTCAATAAGAAAGGTGAACGTGCAGGTAGAAAGTGATCATTTATCTGAAACCTAAAAGCAGGGGTTTTCTTGTCATAAACGTGCGTGTGAGCACGAGCTCTTTACTCCTCCCATTGTCCGCCCACAATAACCCAGACACAGTCAAAGTCAAATAGAACATGGATATACAGAGATGGTGACATCTGTTGCCAAGAGAACGGCGAGGTGATGCTTCAAAACAAAACAAAACAAAACAAAACAAAACAAAACAAAACAAAACAAAACAAAACAAAACAAAACAAAACAAAACAAAACAAAACGAAACGAAACGAAACGAAACGAAACGAAACGAAACGAAACGAAACGAAACGAAACGAAACGAAACGAAACGAAACGAAACGAAACGAAACGAAACGAAACGAAACGAAACGAAACGAAACGAAACAAAACACGTTGAGTAACGTTGGTTCTATGATGATGTAAAACACAAGGATCAGTCACACATCAGATTATGATGAGAGGAACTCTGGCTGTAGCGAGATAAGAGCTCAGCCCCTTTCCCTCCCCTCTCCATGTTGACACTTATGCTTTTTTCCAAAACGTTTTTCAAAATTACATCTGGAAAATAATAGGACGCACCAACTGACCCTAGGACATGCTCACTTAAACCAAAAATGCAATCACTTCATGACTTAAACTCTACAAAATACATGCACTTAAAAGAGGAAACACTAATCTACCAGGAGCTTGTGGTGCCAGAAAAATACTGTATAGTATCACAACTATAGAGGCGTAGTTAATAAAGTGTGTTGTGTACAATCAATATTAGAGGGAAGGTGCAAGGACACATGTAGACACGTTTCTTCTTACACTGACTGGTTTTATCAGAGAAATCCTGTAATTGTTCAAACCGTTGTAGCTTCCTCTACTCTTTCATTGTTACTGAAATATTATTGTTCTAGTGTCGCTGTCTCACTCTGTCATTGTTTACAGCTTCATATTATCATGTAGAGGAGGTGGCTGATGTTGTTTCTCTTGGTAATGGGTTCAGGTCTGTGTATACAACACACTGGATGTTAGCTGGGTTTGAGTTGGCCTCTGTAATATTTAATGTTGATTTATTATATCAATATTTTTCATTTTATTAGAATATATTTTATGCTCTGAATAGTGCAGTATGTATGGTATATGCACATAGATTTTTAATATTGATCATCAAATATATTCAATAATTATATGCTAATCATATTCTAATCATATAATGTATTACATTATATTATATTTTATGCTTTGTGCAGTATATGTTGTGTAGTAACCATCTTCTGTCACAGTGTGGCAGTAACAATCTATATCCCAACACACAAAGAAACACTGAAAGCACTGAATGAGCCTGCAGCACTTCTACTTATCACATATTGATTGTATTTATACTCAGTACCAAAGATTAGAAACATACTGATAAAACAACATCTTTAAAGTCCAACCACAGCATCATGACAGAAAAGTAGAAAGAAAAAACAAAGTAAGACAAAATCCAAACGCAACCTTATAAGTTACCTTTTCTTACTGATCGTAATGTGTAATCTGTAGCTGCAGGTATTATCCTAATAAAGAGACTTGGATGGTGCTGGATGAGTATATGCTCACAGAAAGCATTAGTGAATACACATATTGGTCGTGTTGGTCTGTTTTTAGGTTTGCACCAGATCTCAGCTACATGCAGTGGTCTGTGTAAATTAGTAAAAGTAACTACAACAGTCTGAAAAAATCAGCCTCATCTCTGATTTGATGTGTCAGGGGTGGTGCTCCCCCTTCACTGCCGTCTTCTGATTCTGATAACAGCCTCCATAAAATGTTAAAATGTTAAACTCTCCAAAAAAGGTCTCAGACTGATCTGAACTCATGAAGTTAAATTCATAAAGAGTAGAGGATATAGAAATCACTCTGAGCAGTGGGAGACATTCTTTAAATGAGTAGGACCAGATTACTTCCCACACCTGAACATGTCTACTAATGTAATTGTACATTACTTACCATTACTTACCATCTCAGTTTGTCATCCCATCATCTCACCAAATGTCATCCATTACACAGCAGTTGTGTTCAGTCCGAGCTGTCTACACACACACACCACTGCCACAACCTTCAACATGACTCAAACTGTCATGATTGTTAGGATTTCTCTGATTAGAGCTGCTGTCTGTGATCACCTCTGTCTGAGCCCTTGACTAAATTTGCATTCAGTGTGTGCTCAGACACATTTCAGCCAGGACCTCGTCTCCCTCATACCAGTAATTACACTTCCCTATTCCAACCAGATGAACTAAATGTCAAAATGAGCTCGACAAGGACTTTTAGACACTTTGAAATATAATTTGAGCTCTGCACAGTGTCTTTCTGTTTCCTGATTTCTATGCAAAGCATTCGTTTAATTCTCATGCCAATTAATGAAGTGTCTAGTGGCCTGTGCTGCTCACAGATGCCAGGGATCATTAATGAATGTGTGTGGCTGCTGATCTGGGAGCAGTGTGAGTCTGTTCATTATAATGGAGTATCAAGGCCGCGCACGCCCAAGAAAAAAAAATGAAGACGAAGATTTTTTTCTTTCTAATTTTTGCCAGCCGAGAAGGATGTTGATGTGATGAGATTAAAGTCAAAATGTTGAGAGTAAAGTTTAGTTTGACAAGAGGAAGACTTTTTTTTTTTTTTTTTTTTTGAATTGTAGACATGATTAAAATGACACAAACTGTCAAGAATGAAGTTAACATTAATGAGAGAGAATGATGAGAGGAGTAGGTAGTTGGCTATCACAATGCCCTTTGACTTTACTTGACCTACAGTAACTTTGGCACAGCTCCCCCTGCAGCAAATTGGCACATTTCACAACATTCGCCTTATAGATTTTTATCTTCTTCTCTTGTGGCTTCTCTGCAACCTCCCTTGCACTTGCTGCCATGCTATACATTTTATTATAGAGGCAGCAACTGCTGCCATTTGTTCATGAACGACAAGCGTCAAACTTCTTCCACTTTCGTCTCTCGTCTTTGAACCAGTGAAAACTCAGGAGTCAGAGGAAGAGGTTCGAGCTGATAGGAGATCTGATTGGGCCACTTTAGTGTCAGTATAGAAGATAAACCAGTGTAATGTAAAATATAATTATTTTAGCCCAAAGATGTGTCAGAAAATGCCTGATGCCTTGTTAGCGTTTCCTGTTGGATCTCTAAAAAAAGTAATGAGAGGTTAGCGTTCTATGCAGTATATCTCAGTTTACTCAGTGACCTGCTTGTGTCGTCTGGTACATGGTTTTATGTTGCTGCCTCAGTAATAAAACATAGTCACAGTAACAGATGCACACAGAGGACACACAGCTGATGGTACTCTGATGACAGCAGCTTTATGTTTTGTTGCTAAACCTGCAAACATAATTTCATGATGTAACATTTAATTCTTGTTTTTCCTTTTGCTCTTCCTTCTGAGTCTAACTATAACACACAGTGTTGTTTAGATCAACAGCACTTTGTTCATTTTGATGACAGTTATAGAAGAAATGCTCTGATTCCATGTGACTGTCGCAGGAGAATTCGAGTTGCTCTTTGTAGCAAAAACAACAGATGTAACCATACAAATACCATTTAAAAGTCCAAGTGAGAAATATACATAGTTGCTCTGCTGCTACTGTAAAGTTCAACTGCAACATATATTTCAACTGGAGTCTGGTACAAAAAAATACAATATACAGAGACACTGTACACACATCGTCATATCAGAAATATCACAAAAAGTCACTCAGACAACTTATGAGAAATGATGCGTGACTGTATACACTGGACTCAACTGTGTCACAGGTCGGTCCGGTAGAAACATGCAACACGTGACAATAAAAGCTTTGTTTTAATAGAAACTCTCTGGACAATAAACTTTCATAAAATAGTTTGAGTTTTTCTTAATCATAATCATTAAACCCACATCTATGGACACTGACGTCCAGTCCAGCTGCAGGAGAACAGAGAACAGAGGAATTTAGTTTCCAAATGTGACGGAGCACTAACATTTGTACAAAATGACTCAACGCACAACCAAATCTCAGAACAAATCCTGGGGCTTTTTAAAAGACGTAGGTGATATAAAACCTTGCAGACAGAATAAGAGACTTCTGTCTTTGACCTGTTAACTAATTTAATACAACTTGGATCTCTGATGGAGCCATGGTGAGAAGCAGGTGAGTCGTGGTTGTGGATACTGTTGTTCTTTTATAACAGAATGTATCAGTTTGGTCTGTGTTTATTGTGATTACTGTTATAATATCTTTTAATTACCGGGTCATTCTGACCTGTGATTGGCCACAACATTATATTATGTGTTTCCTTGCAGCCTGATAGGACCATGTGATCATGTTTTCCTGATGTCAAGACTCACCTCAGCGACACACATGGTTTTTTACAAAACTATAAATTGTAATAATCTAGAATAGATAGAATTATCCTCTAAAAATATACATCCTGCTGTTGTTATAGCATCTAATGTCGTCCTGGATATGTCGTCGTTTTGTTGTTGTGAAATGTGACTGGGGTGCTGCAACAAAACAGAAATTCATCATAAAAAAATAACTTTAAAAAGTAATTGTACAATAAAATCTATTAAACCACTGGACCTAACTAATCTAATACAAAGTACACAAACTAAACAGGCGTAACGGTCTCCACCAGTTTCCTCTTCAATAAGATGATACGTTGGCATTTTTTAAAGTATTAACTGAGTCTTTACATAAAGTACAACCATAGTTTTATCATTTATGCAATCATATACAATGTCATATGATTCACATATAGAATTGACTTAGTCCTCAAATATAGAGTTTATTTAGAAAGTAAATATATTCACATGAAACGTTGTGAATAACATATGGAGAAAACAGCAGTCCGTGGGCATGACCACACATCTTTGCGTTGCTGTGTCATTTTCTCTGTGATCAGCTGTTTGAATCCATGTCTGTAGGAAACTTAAACCCCAGGTCCTGTCCTTCATTAGTCTGAGCAGTGGAGAGGAACGTGCTTCATGCAGGACAAAGGCTCTTAGACCAACATGTCTGTCCTGGTCTGGCAGTTGGCAGTGTTTTTTTCTACACCGTGCTCTCCATCACCCAGTCAGCACTGTCTATTGTCGCCTTGCTTCCAACAATGCTCCCCCCCTCCTCCTCACACTGTGGCAGCATGCCATTTACAGACAGGCTCCTCTTAGTCCAGATGCCGCTGATCCTGCGCGGTTTGTTACACAGCTGAGCCGTATCGACACTTGTCACGTCTCCAATGTCGACGGACTGGCTCCGTTTCAGCTTGGAGTCCAGAGGTAGCATCAGGAGCCGGCTGAGGCTGGAGTCCAGCGCCCGGCTCCGTAGCAGCGGCTCCCTGTCTGTGTGTTGCTTTGCTGTTACCGTTGATGAGCTACTGGAGGCTCCCGGGTCACAGCCCTGCGCTCCTCGTAGATCAAGTGAGGTGAAGGCCCCGAGGAGGTGGTCCAGATTGATGTGGGGCTTGGAGGGAGGAGACCTCCAAACGTTGGCAAGTGTGCTGTTGGCGCTATAGGAGCCCCTAGCCATGGAGCTTGAAGAAGAGGAGGAAGAAGTGAGACTACTCTGGAGGGAGCCACACTTGAACTCCACCACCTCATCCTGCAGAGTCACTTTGGCCTTGGCCTTGAGTTGAGGCTGAGACTGCGGCTGAGACTGGGACTGGGGTAATAAAAGTCCATTTTGCCCGAGTCCCCCATTGGTTTGAGAGTGTGTGTCGCTGACATTGGCCAGCTTTGCCACCAGAGGTTCAGTATCTGCAGCTTTGTAGCGCACCATGAGGATGACGATGAAGACGAGCAGAGTGGCTACAATGATGCCCCCCACCACCAGGATCATAGTGCCTCCCAGCAGCTGGCTGGACACTGATTGGCACTGAGGGTAATCATCCTGGGTGAAGAAATTAGTGCAGCCCACGACGTTGGTGGCTGTGAGTGTGGTGGCGGTGTCGTCCCAGGCAGCGAGCACGCACAGGTCATAACGAGTCCCTGACACCAGGTTTGTCATCAGGAAGGCTTTACTGGAGGCCGGGATCATCCTTCAAAAGACGAGAGAAACAGTTAGGACCTACAGGTTAAGTACAGTATTAAAATAAAGGTGTGGTTATCTGTCAGGCCCTGAGCAGTAAAAACATGGAGGAATGATATGTAATGTAATGTAAATGGTATAAATATAAATCAGTATCTAGATAACACATGTAGTTTCAGCACATGACGAGTGCTGTGGCCAGTAATGTGTGAGTACAGTAATGTGTGTGACTTTTCATTAAAGGTGAGCCAAGAATTTTATTTGTGTTTCCCAGAGTTTCTCTCCACGGTTCAGGCTCTGCGGTTGGTGTTTTAACAAAGAACCAACAGTAATTGGCTATATCTCTCAGAGCCATCTGTCTCACAGCACTGAACAGAAGGTCCGTTTAATGTTGGAGCTCTGAAGAAGTGACAAATGCATAAGAATAAACCACAAGGAACGCAAGAAAGAGAGCGAGAACCTGTTCGTATGGGCCGAGATAGATTTAGACCAGGAGGAGCTGCCAGATGTCGTGGTAGGAACAACAACACAAGGGAGAGGTCTGGACAACTGTTGTGATGTGTGGACAGATGTGGTGTGTGTGTGTGTGTGTAAATGTTGCTGAAACACCAACCATCATGATGTTGATGTGCTGCAGAGAAAAAAAAAATCATCTACAGCACCACACATTCAAGCTTTAGGTCAACTCTGGGTTTAACCACACGGCAGAGCTTATATGAATATAACAGACCAGAAACATGTATGTTTTATAAAAACATTACAATAACAGACATGTTTGATCATGGTCTTAAATCATGACAGTTTTTCTTTATCTCTCTTTAATCTTCATTGTGTTTATAGTGGAGCAGCACAGTGGTGCAGTGGTTAGTGGTTAGTATTGTCAATAGGGCAACCAGTTATGTTCTGAAAATACAGAAGGAAACAGAAGGAACCACGGATCGTTCCAAGTGCTTCTGTCCGCTAAAGCAGCTGAAAATATCACAGGAAAGACCTAAATCCACACCAGCTATTGCAAACTTGTTCTACAACCATGTGTTGGTGTGGGACCCTCTGACTTCCTGTCAAGCAACTGGCCAACGCCCAAAATTAACTATAGTCACCACAACACACTGAGGATTATCCACTGATGAACACTTCTCCACTGTCTGATGAAAACATCACAGCAGGAGGTGGAACAACATTCGCTTACAAAAAAAAACAAAGTGTGGTGTTAAGCCACCAAATGAGTGACGGCAATAGACAACGTCACCCACTCCTCTGGGAGCTGGGTGTTGTATCACTCTGTATGAAGTCTCATCACCAGGTCCATTCATAGATGACTCACACATCAAACTCTATGTTTGGCTGCAAAACACCTTCTGCTAACAGACACTTAAGACTTGTTCCTAATCTCAGACTGGTTACCACCGAACTCTTCCTCATGTTTGTTTATTCACACCTCAGTGTCTATGTTCTACAAAAACAGCAGATACAATTTCCTTTTTTCATTTAATGTTGGATACGTTTAAACATGGAAATGTATATATGTGGTATGTTGTACGTACTAAGTGACCACAGAATGGTCAAAGATGGAACTGTGAGAGTAAAATGTATCATTATGGCTCAGTTTGGTGCATAAGTTCCGACTCTTACAGCTGAAATAATACACCGACTGTTATAACTCTTCTATTTTATTTCAACCTCTATTAAATATTCATGGTATGGTTCCAGGTTTATTATCATGAATTTGTTCATTTATTCATGTAGGAGTTTAAAACGTCCAAGACAAACCTCTTTTTAAATATAAAGTTCTACTTCTCCAACAACTTGAGCTACAGTTCATTACACTACAAGTCTCTAGACCAGTGCTACTTTTAGCTGCAGTTTCTGCTCCTGTTTCTGGGTCTGACTGATTTCAGGAAGACTGCATGAACTGGCTATTTCATTTTAAATGACAGGAACAGAAGTAAAGTCCAGACAAATCTGCTTGTATGCTTATATTCATCACAGGGAGAGGGAGGTTTTTTTTTCCACCTCTTCAGGCTAAAAAAGGCAATTTGTGGAGTGGCCTGCTCAGTTCCAAATGTTGGCAGTTTGAACCGTGGAGAAAGAAAAGAGAGTGGGAAATGAGACGAAGGAGGAAATGTACGTAGGATTTTTTTTTTTAAAGCTTCGTGAGAGATGTCAGATTTATTTATATTCTCCATATTTTCTCAGTTTAAAGAGAGCGCAAGATAAATAAATTCTTACCTCTATCCTATTCACTCTGAATCTTTCTTTCTGCAGCTGCAAAGAACTGCTGAACATCATTATCTTTATTGATCTAGTCAGGCTTATTCTGGGGACAAACTCAGACAAGGTCATGCCTATTGATTCAACCTAAACATCGAGGTGCTGCTGGGAAATTTGATTGAGCTTTTGTAAGAAAATTCCCTGATGGGTACCTGTCTAATGATCTGAGTCACAAATCTATAGCCACTGTTTTGGACAAAGCTACTTTCCTCAGAGAATTGTCAGTATTACCCCACAAGTACAAAACCAGGCATCTCTGCATGTCTCATTCAGTTGATGATTAACACCAGATGGTTAACATGAATGAGCCTCTGAGATCACTGTAGATGTAAATGCAGCTGAAATCACAGCATGTTCACTCTGGTTTCTGTTGATTTTGTCAGACAACATGCAGTTATGAAATTAGGATTTTAATAAACAGGGTCAGATTTCAGTCAATGTTTCAACCTGTCAATAAGAAACTGGAATTAGGCTAAATTCAAATACTGTACATACTGTACACACTATATGTATAAGTGACAGTATGTATAAGGTACAGGTGACAGAGAATGGGGTTTGAGGATCAAAACCCCAGGGTTGAATGGGGTTTGGTCCTTGTTCTGTGATGTTACATAGATACAATAAAATGTTGATTTTAAACACGTGGTTTTGCACCTACTTGTCATCTTTTCAGTCTTAACTGGCAACCTCATTATGAAATGCAAGCACTTGACACTGATTGGCTCCTTCACTGTCACTCAAATGAATGTAACTTCTCTGGCTTCAGAACACAGACAGACCATTTTTTTTTTTTTTTACAGCTAATCACCGTTGAAGGGGAGGGGATGGAATCAGAGTGGGGGGCAGTGAGATACATTTGACGTCACAAACAACCGTTTTTGAGCCATTTTCTAGCGACATTTCTAAAAGAGGAATTTCTATGAAAAGGAGATGTTCAGAATTTCTGGAACTTTTCACATGTTCCTGAACGTGGGTGGACGACCCACTACCAAAGACCAGGTACAAACGCTTTCTGATTCTCTGTCACCTTTAAGTTTATTTAGTTTAATAATGACGGTTGTGTCTGGCATCTGCAGAGAATGGTAGGAATGGGTTAGATTGCGGAGATTGAACCAGCACTGAAAGGTAATACTGCATGGACAAACTACATACTGTACCCACAGTCAGCTCCAGCACCTTGTGATATTTAGCTTGTATTTGTCTTTATTATTTGTTTCATTGAAGCCTCTGCAGGAGGGAAGAAAAAGAAAAATGATCTTTTCTGCCCAAAGACCTACTGTGTTACAGAGTCTTAGGCTGGGAGAAGGAAAAGAAGATGTAGACATCAGAGGACGATCATAGAGTTGAATATGCTTTTCATTGTCGATGAACTCTGGGTTTGAGGTAAGTTTTAAAAAGGTCTGTACAAACTTTGGAAGGTGTCTGAATAACCGGTTTTACTTTTCAGACTTTTCAGCAATTAAAAAAAGCAGACAACAGCACATTTTAATGTAATCTGCTGTGGTGTGAATAAGTCCTTCAATATTCACACATCCCACAAAGACATTTAGCTCAACTAACAATGTCCCAATCATGAAAGCGGAGCAGTGATAACATTGCCCTGCAGCTCCACACTGCGAAGAGGAAACAGCTGACGACTCTTATGTCTTGTGCTCAACAGTGAGACACAGTTGAAATGATTATGTTGTTTGGATCCTTGACTCCCAACAGCCACAGGCCTTTTCCAAACTTCTGTCCTTATCTAAACTTCAAACACAGAACACTCTCCGCTCAACTTCTGTGACAGTTTTCAGTTTGCTCATATCAATCTGTGAAACATTTTAGCATTTTAATCTCATTGTCACAGTCGTACAAACACTCTCACACTCAATCCCTCTAGTAGCCCAGTCAGTTTTTACTAACATATTCATTGATCCAGCTAAATAAATATAGAACATCCCCAGTGTGTATTATCAGTGTGGCTCAGCCAGCTTCAGTTTGAGGTCGTTGTCTTTACCTTCACAGTTTACAGCAACAGGACACTGATCATATGAACCCTGACTGAGCTTTTCACCCAAATCCAAATGTGAAAACTACCGGTTCCAACAGAAACAAAGAGCTCTTTTCACCATCATGTACGTTCCCTGTAATTATTTCAACTTACTTTTAACTTTGTTGGGGCACAAAAAGTGAAGGTCATAAAAAGATCAGAGTTTTAATTTAACCTTCAATGGATAAACTTAAATTAGAGCCACAACATAAAAAACAGAACAAAAAAAAAAAAAAAAAGTACAAGTTCTTTGGAAACATAGTTTAGTTTTAGAAGTAGAACTCTCCAAGTTCTGATTCTCATTATTAAATGTTTCTAAAAGAGACTGAAACTACACACAACAGCTGCCATCAACATATGATGCAACGTGATGCATGTTACTTGAATATTTGAATTGAATCCATTGAATATCTTTGAATGTTTGTGTATCCTTCAGTTTTTCGAATGAAATAAAAATATTTATATTGATATCTATATTTATATTACTGCTGAATATAATTCATTACATTACTGTGCCAGAGTTGTACTGTATAATAATAATAACATACATTCTTCCTAAACAGTAAAACACAGTGAAACAAAAAGAAAATAAACCTTATTCTGAAGTCAATGCAGTTAGTGAGGCTGCTGTTTAAAATATGGAGTTACTGATTTAATCACATTTACAACATCAGGGTAAAATATTTTGATAAATTCTGCAGAAAAAAAATCATCTGTTTTTTTAAGATCAGATGATTCTCTTAATATTCAGTTTAGTTCTGACCTCTTCAGACAGCTGTCATGACGTTTAGTAATGAGGAGGTAGTTAGTGCTGCACAAATACTGAGAAATATTGACACAGCAATAATAACAACTGTCATCTCCAAACTGCACGAGGCTGGAGTTTTAGAATAGATAGTTTCAGTGTCAAGTATTTTTGTCTCAGGCAGTTATTTCCATTTAGTACAAATTAACACCATTGAATCCAAATACATAGATTTCATTAGACGTTTTGTGCCAAATCTGCTTTCAGAAAATGCTGAGAGCTGACTGGTTCATCCATCGACATCTTGTGAAGTTGTTATGACGGAGTAATGCCTCTCCTGATTGTCTTTGTCATAAATTATCCACACATGTTGAGTATAGAGGCGACTACCTGAATAAACATTAAACATCCGCTCTCTGTGTCGCCGACGCTCTCTGGGCTGCGTCTTCAGACAGTTGCCAAAGTGTTCATCATCCTTTCTCACAGCAGACATTTACAAATGTCACATTATCTGAAGCATGTGTCAGTAGTCAAGTGATTGACTGAATTCCATTTAGCTGGAACACAGTCACACTGTCATGGCTTTGTAGGATAAATAAAATAGATCATTTGAAATGTTTTAGGAACACCTGTGCTTCTCCTGTGTTGATAAATGTACAGTGACAAAAAGGTCTTGATGTTCCAACAGCCTCATGATTTTTATTTAGTTTTTTTTTTACTTACTATATGTTGTTAACATTGTTTTTGATGAAGCACATGCATTTTGACTCGAAAACAGCACTCAACTTTTGACAATGAGCATAAAATGAGTGGCTCATAAGATCAACACAGTGAATTGAAATGAGGCTAAAACACTCACACTGGTGATGATTTTCACTCATAAATTAATCTGTTCACATTAAAGAAGACGATTTGATGCAAAAATACAGATGTGTGTCATATAAACCCTTGTCTTATCAATAATCTCTTTAAGTATCTTTTCAACATGTTCAGATTTCTGTGTTCATCACTACTAAAAGCTGCAGCTGTTTACCTGTAGATGAGGACCTCATCATCAGAGCAGTTGTACTGGAGCTGATACATCTTCACCTTTGGAGCTGACTCGCTCACCATCCAGGTGACCAGAGCTGAAACAGCTGTTACCTCAGAGACGGAGACAGCCCTCTCCGGTTGGCCCTTGGGAGCCCCCTTACTGATTCTGGTTGTGCCTGTGATGTCAGAGAGGCGGGACTTGGGCTGAGCTGACTGTCCAGTCCCGTTACTGAGGTGGGGAAGCTGAACAATGGACACCTCCACTGATGCAGTGGACTCTCCTGCCACATTAGCAGCGATGCACGTGAAGGTGCCATAATCCTTGGAGGTAGTGATGGTGATGCTCAGCGTTCCGTTGGTGTACACTCTGGTTCGAGACGAGTTTCCAAGCAAACGATCATCAGGGGAGATCCAGTGGATGGTAGGAGAGGGGTCTCCAGTAGCTTCACACCTCAGACTGGCTGTTTGCCCCTCCAGCACCAGCGTCCTGTGGGTGTGCTGAGTAATGAGAGGGGGCTGACAAACAAACTCTTCCTCCTTTACATTCCAAAAATAGCGACCCTTCAGGGCAGGAGGGGAGGCACAAGTCTCCAGGTCATCCTCTCTTTCAAGTCTCCGCAGCCACAACATCTCACAGTTGCAGTGCAGAGGGTTCCCACCCAGACTCAGAGACAGCTGGGGAGCATAAGGGGTGGTCAGAATCAGTGAGTCTTGGGCGCGGGCAAAGATGGGGTCTGGGGGCAACTTCTGTAAGCGGTTTGAAATCAGGTCCAGTCTCGCCAGCCTCTCTAGGTCAGTGAAGGTTCCCTCTGGAATAAAGTCCAAGAGGTTGTGGTCCAGACTGAGCTGGTGCAGGTTAATCATCTGGCGCACTGTGTCCCAAGGCAGAGTCATCAGGTTGTTGTAGGAGAGATCCAGATCCTCTAAGGCAGGTGCCAGGTCCTCGAAGGCCTTGTCATGGATGCGTCCAAGTTGGTTGTTGTTAACGATGAGGTGCTGCAGGTTGACCAAGCCTCGTAAATCATCAGGACCCAGCTCCGTCAAGCGGTTGTTGTCCAGGTGAAGGGAGCGCAGAGTCTCCAGATCACCAAAGGAGAAGGGCTGAATGTAGCTGATGGTGTTTCTGGACAGAGTCAGGTCCACCAGATCAGTCATGTTGGCAAAATCCTGCTGCGTAATACGGAGGATATAGTTGCCTCCCAGCCGCAGCTCCACTGTGCTACGGTCAATATCTGGTGGCACGAACAGAAGGCCTTTGGACGGACACAATGTCCCCAGGGACTCCGACAGATTCTGGCAGACACAGTATTTGGGGCATGCTTGCGTGATCATCACTGTGGCTCCCAGGACCAACAGACGGAAGATGAGGTGGTCCATGGTAGAGTCATACAAAGAAACCTGTGTGAGAGACAAAAAAAAAAAAAAATGTTACTCAGTTTTAACTCACTGACCTGCGATACAGCCAACTATGTCCTAACAAACAGAAACATCAGTGATATGGAATCATTTAAAGTATATGTCTGCTTTTGAAAACTGAAATCTTTATCTGATATCTGAAAGAAACATTCACTATATCTTATATATCACAAGTTCCTGAGGCAGCTTTACACATGAGAACAGGTGTAAATAAGGTGAGAAAAAAGGTTTTGAAAAGGTTTTTATTTTTTAGAGGTGTAAAAGGACAGGTCTGTTGTGTTTTTTAAAACAATATCTTTATTGTATTTTATTGTATATTTTAGACAATATAATTATTGAACAGTCCCCATCCCCCATCTCATCTGCAGCCACACTCATTCCCTCCCTCTATTTCCCTCAGAGTCTGCATCAATATAAAGCATCTAACACTATCAATCATACAATAGTAGATCTAAAAAAAAGTATGGGTTCAATTTCTGGCATCTCCACAAGTTTCCCAATTTCTCTTGAGATATCAATAAAGATTAGACAGATGGCTGTTCCTGCTCCCCCTCTCCCTCTCCCTTTCCTTTTTCTCCTCTCTTTTCTCTTTTCACCCCAACCAGTTGAGGCAGATGGCCGCCCACTCTGAGTCTGGTTCTGCTGGAGGTTTCTTCCTGTTAAAAGCAAGTTACTGCCAAGTTGCCAAGTGTTGCTCACTGTGGGAAATGTTGTTTTTTCTATATTATATTATATTATATTATATTATATAGGGAGCCTAAGTCTAACCAGTTAGAATACAAACCAAATAGTCACGTAGTTGATTTCACGTCACAAACTTTTCACTGAATTTCTTTCTCCCTCTCTTCCTGAAGAGAGAACGAGGAATAGGTGGATAAAACCTACCAGGTCAGATATTTTCCTAGGTTGCGTAGCTAGCTGTTAAGCTAACGTTAGCTGTCAGAGTTTGATGGTGACGTAAATTTAGCAAGACAAGCATTGTAGTCCACTACGTGGTCTCACACTAAACCTAAAGTAACGTTTGCTGCCTGTCACTAAACAGTGCTCTCTCCATGTCAAAAATGATCTTTAAAATTCACAAACATTTTTTGTCCAAGTCTGAAAAGAACTCTGCAATTCAACTGAGTTGTAACGTCTCTTAAAGAAATCACAGACAAAAGGGACACATTGTTTTGTATCTGTTGTATTCCTCTGCCATCCATTCTAATTAGAGGTAATCAGTGTTTGAATTCATATGGCCAAGAACATGTTGTATGCAATCACAGTGACCAAGGAAATTGATCACTTCATCATTGAGTCTAAGTGAACATTTCTGCCAAATCAGTAATGAGTTCCTTACGGCAGTCTTGTGAAATCACATTCAAGTGACCCAAACATAATTTATCATGTCACAGTGACTTTAACCTCTAAGTCACTGAATTTCAAATAAGTTTATAATGGTGGTTCCATCTGAGTGAATGAGATATGGTGATAATCGGTCTTTTCATGTGACAGCTGTGAACTAGAATCTATATAAGCAACATCCTACGAGGCAATTTCATGTCTTCTTGTCTTTGTTACACTGTTGTTACCATAGAGACAACAGCCACTACATAATTATATTGATGCCATCAACCTAAAGTCTAACAGATTCCATATGAATCCAGACGGCTTCTGTATATAAGTGCACATCATTGTAGAATATCATTGTTCAAGTAACAACACACCTGTCTGTTTGAACTAATGGGGAAGGGGGGGGGACTACAGTAAGGAAACACACATACAGGCACCCTGATGCAACATAAAACATGTTGAACAGATGATTGGTGCATCTATAGAGGACCGTGACAAGCTGTTTAAATCTCTAAGAAAGGTTTTGTTTGGTAAATGATCCAGGACTCTGCAGAGAGTGAATCAGATCGTACTTTGAAAAAAGTTATTAGGAACAAAATATGTTTCTAAGTTGCCCTGATTTAACATATGTTACTATGTTATGGTAAGAAGCCTGCTGTTGTATCAGTCCCTGTGTTTAAACTCAACACTTCCCCCAGGTTCACCTGCTGCCTTGATTAATTCACCACCATGTACATTTCAACATCACTGATTCCATTGGTGCAAAAGAGTCACATTACAGATACGACCTTATTTTACTTTCTGATACTTTGTACAAATTATCATGATTTTATTTATTTTCTATTTATATATATTTTTTACTTTATTTGGCTCAGGCAGGATGGTCTCTACAGTCAAACATCTTCTCTCTGTCCCTCACTCCTCTCATCTCTGTCTCGTCCTCACACTTCATGTCTTTATATCAATATATTACATATTATTAACACTCATCTGCTCTCTCTCACAGTTGTGCCCTCCTCACACCTTTCTCTTTTTCAGGTAGCTTTGACTCCAGAGCAGTTGGATCCAGATTCTTCACTACTGATAATCATTATTATTATTATTATTATTATTATTATTATTATTATTATTATTATTATTATTATTATTATTGTAGTGGTAATTTGGTTTTAAAAACTACTTGTATATATATATATATATAGTCTCTACTGTCTCTTCATGGTCTCCTTCTTGTCCTCCTCCCCTCCCTTTCCTCTGTCTCTTCTCTTTCTCTTTTTTCTGTTTTCCTTTCACTCCAGCCAGTCGAGGCAGATGACCGTCCACTCTGAGTCTGGTTCTGCTGGAGGTTTCTTCCTGTTAAAGTTTTTTCTCCACTGTCACCAAGCGCTTGTTCATTGTGGAAATGTTGGGTTTCTCTATGTAAACCTTGAAATAAATGTTTTTGTGATCTGGCGCTATATAAATAAAATTGAATTGAATTGTAACATTACAGCAGCTACAAAGCCATCACCTTCCAGTTCCCCAATAATAAAAAAAATGCTCTACAAGGTGTCCAGTGCAGTCACTTGGGATGATAATTAGACTGGGTCTATGCCCAGACTCCAAATGAGCTTAACAATGGAGGTTAACATTTCAGCATAGAAATCCACAGCAGCCCAAGGCCTTCTACAAAGAAGGGTATATTTAGGTTGCACTGGAAATAGACAGTAAAACTCACATATCCCAAAAAACTGCTCCGGGTTTTTGGGTTCACAAGAACGATGGGAACTTGAGACACAGCTCCAGCCATTTATTGAAGCTCTTACTGATGCGCTCAGTGGACATGACTGGTTTTCAATTTTGAATCAGAGAAAAGCCTGTCATCACAGACCCATGACCCATGACAGCATTCATTACTGCACTGGACTTGTTTGAGTGGGTTGGCATCACCTTCAGACTCTCAATACTCAAGACACATTTCAGAGGAGGATTGAGGCAATCTTCAGTGTTCATATCCCATTCTTGGATGATGCCCATTGCTATGCTTAGACATATGATGATTCTGTTGTAGTGTGGAATCACGTCCGTCAAACATCACAGTGTGGTGTACAACAAAGCTCTTTAAGATGGACAGTTGTATGACAGTGATGTGATAGGCTGGTCTCTGCTGGAGGGTTCATGTCGACCCCAGTGATCTGGAAGCTATCCATGACAAACCACTAAGCACAGCTGGAGAACTAAACCTCTGAGATAACTCTTTTTTTATCATCTCATTTTTTATCATCAGACATCTGTTTTTATCAGATGTCTGATCAGATTATGTATGGGACGTGCGGTGCAACTGTGTGTGGAGTATGCATGTTCTCCCTGTGTCTGTGTGAGTTTGCTCCCTCCGAAAACATGCATGCATTTGGGGAACATTGAACATGCTAAATTGCTTTAGGTGTGGATGTGAGTGTGAATTGTTGTCTTTATATGTGGCCCTGGCAACCGTCCAGGGTGTACCCTGCCTTCGCCCGTAAGCAGCTGGGATAGGCTCCACCCCCCCGACGCAGAGTGCGGGATAAAAGGGTAGAAAATGGATGAATGGATGATCAGATTATAATCTATCCACATGCACAATATGTGCAAATCAGTTGAGTACAAATAAACGTTATGATTATGAACTACGATACTGCCTGAGAATATGAGTAGAAGACTTAAGAAGACAAGTGCAGCCTGTAGATGTGATTCTGTCCCTGTGAAACCAAACACTGACCCTTTTTCTTAGTTGGTACAATACAACCTAAGTACAAAGAAACATGAGAATTGAATGAAGTATTTAAAGATACTACATGACGAAAGAAGATGAAACGTTGTCATTATTGCCAACAACAAAAGAATGCATTCATAGTTAAAGTAATTGCGTTTTTATGTATGTATATAAGCCTTACAAATAATTTGGAAATGAGGTGAAAGACTTGTTGAAACAACTTAATATGTATCAGCAATAAGTGTTTTGAAACAACCTTATGGGCAGAACATTTCAATGTTGCTGCTGTAACATTGAAAAATTCTCCATTACGTGACACAAAGCTGAACCTGATCTAATGTAATCTAATCAAATCTAATCTAACGTAATCTAATCTAATGTAATGCAGCCTAATCTAATCTGATCTAATTTAATCTAATCTAATCTAATCTATAATATGTGTTACCAATATACCAAATTAAAGGACTATTCCGGTGTATTTCAGTCTATGGAGGGTTGTGCTTTGCTCTGACAATTGTCTCCTGTGGAGATTAAAGTCAAACTTTCGAGAACAGGAATAAAACTACTGACATTATTTGCAGATACTGCTTAAAAATAATAATAAGAAAAAGTTCCATAAAAAGTGCTACCCTTTCATTCAGCACCTCTTTTGGGCCTTAGTGTTGAAATCTTTGGAGACTAATTTGCAGCTGGAGCGATCCGTTAACATTTGTGGACAATTTAAATTTCTTCTCCGAGTACTAACAATAGATTATCATGTGTAGACTTGTTGAGCTGTTTATCAGTAATGTCACCAAAAGGAGCTGTGCACTCACTGTGCATCATGATGTTTATTGCCACAGGGACCTAAAAACATGTCTACGACAGTCGGTTGATGATGAAGACAACCTGAGTAAGATACTGTAGGTGGCACTGTTCACAAGACTGTTCTCACTCCTACTGAACTGAATATATTTGACCCTTCATGTTTTTGATTCTACCTGATTTGCTTCAGTTAAACACTACTGATACCACAGCCGTTATAAGACAGATTAGTCTGTCACCAAACTCACCTCTGAGCTTGTCTTTGGATTTGTCATACAAAGGAGTAATACTGCAGGAGTGTCAGTGAAAACTGAAAAGTGATTGATTAATATAGTGGTATTCAGCATTTATTAATATTCAGTCCACATTGATCAGAGCTGGTTTAACTAAAAACCAAAGTGTTTTCCACGTATCATTTATAATAGGGTGGTGTCAAACGTTATACTCAGTAAGAGCAATTAGGTCTAATCCTGCTGCATCGACTTTAAAGTGTCAAACTCTAAATGTGCAACTTCACCTTGGGAATAAACAGAAGGCATTGAGAGTGAAGTAAGTGGTACAATAAATAAGAATGAGGAGAGCAGTGTTAGTAGCGTAGCTGCACTCTGACAGCGCCCATATGGCCTGAAGGAGGAAAGAGGGAAAGTAGTATGTTGTTGGGCAAACACACAGTGTCACCATATGGTGGAACCAAGGAGGTGAACGTATTTGATGCTCTGCCAAAACGCCTCTGTGATCTGGTCAACAGGGAACAAGGTAGACGATTGTAAATACTTATAATAGAGGCTTAGTTACTGAGACTAATTCTGTCTACGATACATTTCTGCTGTTAAAACAAACTCAGGATATACTAGTACTATTTACTAGTATCGATACTCACTAGATAGTGGTAACTCCTCCTTTTTGTACAACATTATGCTAATAGTGTAATAATTTGTCACATTAAAACCCCATCAGCAAAGGGACAGGTAGCGGGATGTGAACTATAATAACATGCAGGTTGTGTTTAGTATCAGTGACATTATCTTAACATCAAGGAATGAAAGCCAAACTAAAAATAAGCAGGTGTGATTGGAAATAATGAGTGAATGAAAGTAGTGAAAAATTGGAAATTCATTGGCAGAGTGAGGGAGTAAAGGAGCTTTGTTTTACTGCTGGAACTGGTGCTGTGGGAATATAACCTATAGTGTGGACCCCCACCTGAGCCCTGCAAGACAAATCTAATCTTTTATTCATTTACTGTTACTCGGCGTAGCTGAACTGAATTCCCACTTTAATCATCAACATTTAAACAACAGCAATAATAAAACTGCCTCCGTGACAAGTCAGTCACCGCAAGCAGCTCCCCAGGGTGTTTATGAATTATATTGTGTATTTTAAACAATTTTGCCCAGTGTCTAAAAGGAACTCTCAAGGGTTTGGAAAATATGTTTTAGCTCCATATCTTAATTGTAACACTGTCGCCATCAGCATAAACGTATTGATTTTGGTGATGGAAGTTTGACATCATCTATGAAAATACTGATAGAATTTAACCACAGTCAACAGTGAAAATCCACATTAAATGAAATTAAAATAATTACTCTTTGTTTTGTAGGTAATTGGTCAAATTTGACCTGATATGAGTCGATACAGCTCCACTCGTTACCAACTTTACCATTTTATCTCCTACACACCAGGCTACTACATCAACTGTGTTGAGATAAAAACCCTTGTTTGTTGGCTGTAAATTATTTATTCTCAAACTTGTTATTAAAAATTGGAGAGTGGCCCCAGTTTTACTTCCTTGCTATGTTTGGTATAAATATAAAATTGTAAAGCCTTCGGGGAGGGTGCTGTGATTTTTCAGTGTCAAGGGAAGAGTCTGATGAAAATAGAGTAAAAAGTTCCAACAAGTGAACAATGAGAGATTAATTTTTACTCTGTTAAAGGAACAAGTAGCTGCTTTACGTGATTATAGCCTGTGGGGTGGTTGATGATGAGAATGCCATTTGTTGGTCGATCACATCACTACATCAACTAGTCAAATACCACTTGGATTTTCCTCTTTTTGTTTTGTTTCCACTACCACCTTAAAATCCTCCACATGTAGTATGACTTGTATTTAACACACGTGGAAAACGAGATATAGCAGAACTACAACACAATACAGACAGGGTTTACTGGATACCTAACAGTAAGTTTAGACAATTACACACACTACAACAACAGCACCTAAATTATAGATAAGTAGTTAGGGTCATTATGGTAAGAGTAACATGGTGTTCAACTAAAAGCACCACTTGGATTGTGCTTTACAGATCCACTTGGTGATGATAGACTCTAATCTCTGATGACGTGATGATCTAAATTGTTACTATCCACTATGTGTTGCTCAGTGTAAGGAAATCACTGACTTTATATCATTGGTTTTAAGGGCCGTCCACACCAAGACCTATAACTAGAACCATAACTATAATGATAATAATGTGAGCAGCCACACTGATGAATGATAACGTTCTGTAAACAGAGGAATCAGACTCACTGATTGTCTATTGATAAAATGGATGTTGATGACTTGTTGCTGTTGTTATTGGGCTGAGGAGAAACAAGAAAAGCAGAAGGGTAGGGGTCCACGAAAGGAGGAATTGATTGGATGTTTGTGTTTCTATCGTTCATTAAATCGCTCTGAAAGTGATCCCAACGATATCGTTTGCCATTGTTGTTATCGTTACAGTTGTGGTGTGGACTCTGTCATCCACTACAGACAGAAATATTAAAAATTATATATTTACAGTTATTGTTATAGTCATAGCTCCCGGTGTGGACAGCCTATGGTGTTCTATAGTGCGCAACAGTTTTTTTTGTATTTCTTCGTGTTTCTAACAGTTCTTACCTGCACTGTGCTGTCTCTCTGCCATAGGTTCACTCACTGCCTCCACATCTCTCAGAAACTGGTGACCTGGAGAAAACAGAGTGACAGTACATCTTCAGTTGTGGACTAAAGTCAAATAAACTTGAAACTAAATGCAGAGTTATGAAATTGTATTATTTTGCTCCAACTCCAACTCAACTTTTTAAATTCAAGTCTCACAATTCAAATCAACTTTACTGAATTAAGGTCTTTGAGTAATTAAATGCAGCATGTATGAACAGAAAAAAGATTCTGGGATTTATAATTTTAAACTGACTCGACTCTGACTGATTTCACATAGGGCAATCTCCTTCTCGGTTTGTAAATCCACAAGTGCATAAGTGTACAATTGGGAAATGTTTCATATGATATTACACTTCATGTGTCAGTTTTATATGGGGACTCGTCAGCAATAATGTCATTTAAAAGCTGTTTGGGTTTTCTCAGCGAGCACTTGAGGCGATATAAACAAGAAAACTGCCCTATGTTTCATTAAACTTAACATCTGTGTTTTCAATTCAATTCGAGGCATTTCTAATGAAGACTTAACACGGGTGCCTCTGTTCTGCACACTGTTTTTGTAAGGGGACATCCCTGTTTTGTTTTGTGCTGTTTGTCCCCAACATGTCAACCTAAGGAGACCATTCAGAGCTGACATTTTAGGGTCAGCATGAAAAAGTCTTGCATTTTCAAGGAACAAAGTGTTCTCGCTGGAGTCTGCCCACTGCTAAAATATTAATCCTACACAAAAAACAATCCCTGTTGAGCTGCTCCTAAGCAACCACATTACACACACTCCTCCTGGGAATCCAGCGCAAATAACAGAAATAGGCTTGTATTTGTTTAGTCTATTAGTGTATTTATATGGACCAATACACCAGTCAAATAGTCAATAATAAAAGAACAGTTATAAAGTATTAAATGACACCAAATAATGAATAATCTCAACAAAACTGGTGACTTAAATTCAATACAAATGAATACAGATGTTAGCACTGACCCTTATAAAAACACAATTAAGGTTTTTCAAAATTGTCCCTGTAATTTTATAAGATTTTAAAAGGGTTATTGGTATGTAGCTGTACTTTAGAGTTACTTACAGATACTTTCCTCTCAGAGACGTTTTTGTTCCAGAACCTTAATCCTTATGACTTTAAGTAGTCTTTACAGTCATGCAATGTCTCTGTATGTGATGAATACATCAGCAGTTAGATGAGATACTCACAGTGATTTGAGGGAGGATTATGAGGTGAACGAACCTCCCGAGGTCATGACTCCATCTTTAAACTTGTGCAGTGCCTGGGGCTCAGAACACATCTTCACCATCACAACTGCCTGTGTGAAGACAGAGTGCAGGTTATCAGTCACTGTATAGAAACTGTGGGTGTTTCAGTTTCCACAGATTTCCTGCCTGCAGTGAGGTTAAAAGGTTTTTAAAGTCTTCAAGACACAGGCCTGGGTGACCTGAAAATCCTTACTTTTAAACTCAGTCAAAAATAAAACTTGAACTTGGACCAAAATACCCCATTGTATGATCACACATCTACTCTGGATGACATAACCTCAGTTTAAGGTTCTACTGTGAGAAACTTTGGAGTTAGTTTTGATCAGAACATGTCCTCCTTCTCTCATATAAGACTCTAGGACAGCTCTTTTCCACCTACACAAAATTACAAAAAAATGTTACTGTGTTTTTTGTTACTAGAAAAGTTGGTTCATGCAGTTACTACCTCTAGACTACTGTAATTCTTTCTTATCAGCTTGTTCCAGTAAATATGTCAAAAAACCTTCAGTTGATTCAAAATACTGCAGCACGAGTACTGACAGGAAGTAGGACCAGAGATCATATTTCTTCTATTGGCCTCTCTCCACTGGCTTCCTGTAAAATCCAGAATAGAATTCAAAATCCTCCTGCTTTCAAACAAAGCCCTGAATGACCAGAGACCATCGTATCTGAAACAGTTCATAGATGCTTATTATCCCAACATATCAGTTCAATCTAAAAGACAGATTTACTTGTGGTTCCTAGAGTCTCTAGGAGCAGAATGAAACTCGTAAATCCTCTACCTTGGTCAGAGACTGTATTTTAGCTGTCACTCAATGACACTGGTCCTGGCACTGACTGTCACTTTCACTGATTAAAATCTCAGTTGTCGAGGGACTTCTGGTTGAACAATGTAGTGGATGGACATGTGGGGTTTGCCTCCGTTAAATTTTGTAAATGTTTCATTAATTACATTGGTCTCTTTATCTAGTCTGAGTCCAAGCAGACCCTCAGTGGATCTAGAGCCTCTCACACTGGAGACACTCATCACTGAGATAACACAAATCTAGAGTAAAGTTTAACTTCATGGTGAGAAGAGGACTGATGACTGTAGCAAACCAAGACTGTTTGAAGGTACACATCACAACATAAATTAACCAGACAAGTTCTCAGTAATCTGTTGGATAAAATAAGCTTGTGATCTACACAATCATTCATGCTCTCACATGTATGTCAACCCTGTGATAATCTCACCTTTGTCCACAGTCCCTGACTCTAGCCCCTCCATGACCCTCAAGAAATAAAAGGTATAGATTGTGGATAGATAAATAGAATGCAATATTCATTCAATATTTATTGTTTCTCCCACCGGTGGTTGAGGGGGAGTGCAGTTCTGTCCATGTGGCAGTATTATTATCATGCTTGGGAGATTCTAATGCTTCTCTCCACATTGCTGCATTTCTTCCATGTTACTTCCATATTTTACAATGATACAATCAGACAATTCTCTAGTGTACCATGTTGTCACTACTGTAAGTTATCTGCTGTAATATCACAGGGACAGTATCACTTTGTCTGTAGTCCTCTGCCTCCTGATCTGCACTGTAAAAAGGAAACCTTTGTCTTTCAGACTAGATTGTATTCTTCTCATGTCATCATTTTATTAACACCAGGTGTCCTAGGTCAGGCATCCTTTACGTAGTTTTATTTCCTTTACTTGAGCTTGCCAAAAGCTCACAGGCTACAGAAATGCTGAATAATCCAACTTGGAATTATTCCAGCTTTGGTCACTAACCTGATCACACAGTTGTACGTAAGAGGCTAAACTGTTCGCTACTACAGCCAGTTTAATTATCGCTTCATGTATTGGTATTGATTAGTAATACAAGTACAAAATTGTTGCTAATTGTTTTACCAGCTGTGTTTTTATTGATTCATTTATTTTTGTCAATCTCATGACTAAACTTTGCAGCTGAACACTGTTAATACAATAAGTTCCACTTTGTCACAGCTTGTGGAAAATTCAATGGACGTTAAAAATTCTATAAAATGTTTCCTATTTCAAACTAGTCATCTAGTGCATGCTCTAGGGACAACTGTGGGTGACAGGCCTGCTCTCTAGTAGAATTTGGGAAACCTGTGCCAAACATAGTTTCGGTGCCAAAGCTCGTGTGAGGCAAAGTGCCTTCAAACCCTAAAGCTGCAATATTAGCAACACTTACTGAGAGAGCAGAGAGGTGAGATCCCTATTTAGTGGACAGAGGATCGTCAGCAGTACAGAGAACAGAGCACATTGTGACACTGTGACACTGCATCAGCAATCAGGCGGCCATCAGTCACAGTGAAGTCAACTTGGCTCATTATAATAGTTTCTACAAGCTCCATGGCTCTGATGCTCACTGTTGCCCTTGGTCAGAATGAATTATGAGCTCTGATCAAGTTATTCTCTCTGATCCAGGGTGTAGTCAAATCTGGTGACTGTTCTCGACACAGCGGCCGTGTCCATCCTTCCATGCATTCAAACACTTGTCATCAAGACATTTAGTCAGGTTTCATTTGCAACCTACTTTCTGACAATCAGCAGCTCTTTATTCTGCCCTCTCTCATCCGCCAACCATCCAGAGACACTTCATCAAACCTATTCATCAAAACACAGATTATGCTTAATAAATTATTTATCAGTGTTCATATGTTTAATGCCAATATTTCAAATATATAACAATTATATCTGTAATAGGTATTGTGGTATTGTTGAGGTTAGAAAAGAGAGCAATTAAAGCAAATAAACATTTCTGGCTGTGGTGATTACACCACTAGAAACACTGGGTTATGTTTCATCATGTGAGGAGGAACTCCATGTTCTTAGTGAATTGAACTCTGCTGGGTTCCTGATCAAAGTGACATGGCCTTTCTACAAAAGCCTCCAGAAAAAAACAGCAAGCAGCTGTTCTGCCCAGAAGCCACTGAAGTCACCACCTATGTAATATTACTGCGAGCGGACAGTGAATCACTGCACCTGTTTTATTCCTGTCAATCACACCAGCAGGTTATGATCTTCTACTGAAGCGTGTTGGGACCAGTGACCTTAAAGCAAAAATATAGGTGATATGACTGATGGACAACCCTCCTGTTCTCTCACCGCATGAGGTATAAAGCTACTGAAGGATCTCACGTATCACAAAAGCTGATAAGTTCCAAAAAAAAAAAAAAAAAAGAGAGAAAAAGAAAAGAAAAATTGAAGTGGAACATATCGGAAATGGTGGTGATTATAAGACTTTGTGACGGTGATTGAATCTATCAAAAAGTTGACGTGTAAGAAGTAAATTGCTAAAAATGCATGTGAACTGAAAAATACAACAGTAGAAATGGATGTGAAATGAACAATAGAGTGACTAATTAGAAGTAATTAGATTAATTTGAAGCTGATTGGATTAAATGTTGTGTTATGTTTCATCATTTCCCAGTCATTCATTATTTATAAAACAAATGTAATTTCAGATAGGCTTCAAAATGAATGGTGGAAAGTGACTAAATGTAGGTAAATCAAAAACCAAAAACCATGTTCACTGCAGTTTGAGAACCAAAAACCACAGTAAAACACAGTCACTACATGCCGTGATGGTTTTAATTGAAAATGTAGCTGGAAGTAACAAATCATTTATCGTAAACTACAAATGTTGCGTTTGATTAATTGTGGACACGGCTCCCACAGCAACACAAATAAAGTGTCAATTCAGTGTATCAGATAATTTATCAGATTTTCAACTCAAAACTAATTTCATTAGTTCCACTTCATTATTTCATATATTTCAAAGACATTTTCCTAATTTCCAATTTTTCAGATCACTTCCACTTTCAACTCACATCAATTTTTTTTCAGGTCCTGGAATTTTTCAATTAATTTTAGTTCTCCCCATCTCCTCCCTTCAATGTGATGAATAAATATATAAAAAAATATTTAAAAAACAGTGAGGCTACATAGAAAGTTTATGTAGCAAAAGAAAACAGTCAATATCAGCTCTACAAAATGATTTATGATAGCGTTTTGTTTTTGTTAAAACATAGTTTAGTCACTTTCCATTCATGGTTTTTGTGTGAATCAAAGCTTCATCCTGAACAGAGGTTGTGGACACGAGTTGGTGACTATTTCTGGTTTAATTCCTGCTAAAGTCTGTGTGGTTGGAAGCATTTGTCAAGTGTAAAATGCAGAAATGGAGAAGAGGAATTATCTAAATGCCACCCGCCCACTGCTGCTTTAATCTTCATACATGTGTCACATGCAACTATCTCACCAGTGAATCATGCTCCAAATGCAGTTTTGTTTGTGAAATTGTTAATCACACTTCACAACTTAAAAATGGTGCAATAATATGACAGTTCTGCCTTGAACATGATGTTAAAGAGACAGCAGAGATCACGCTGGCATCATATTTAATAATCCTCTGTGTTACAACAGGAACTCACATACAAACAGTGCAAATATCTACAATAACTTCATACTATGTCTTTTTTGTTATTTTTTCTTTATGAAAACACATTGTCATACTGTTTTCTCTCTGTACTTTTAATGGTTACCACTTTAACACGAGGAGGTCGTTGTTTGAATTCAAATATCACAGAGTGATACAGAGCAAACAAAAGACACAAACACTTTTGAGGTTTTCAGTGGTATCACACGTATAGCAAGTAGGATAAATGTCATAGATTTCAAATAATATAATTTAGAGGACGAGAAATATTTTTGATGTGACACAGCAGTGTGCAGAAGAAAAGGCTGATAAAAATGTCTCTTTAAAGAAAGCATGTGCATATTTCTTGCACTGCCAATTTAAATTTTGAAAGTAAAAGTGAATGAACTGGCAATAAATTTATCCGAATCGCAAAGAAATGATTTGCTATAGTTTTGTTTTGGTCACCAGAGTTTCTATTGATGTCGTTGATGGCGTTATATTTGATCCACTGAAGGTGGATGAAAACTTGATCCTACTCTAACTGTGACTGATCAATCCTTCACCAGCAGCTTAGCATGTTATTTTTTCTAGTTTAATACCAGGATCATGGTGACACAAAGGATAGATACATATACCTTATACCTGGGTAGAGCGAGAGAGTAATTTAAAATCATTTACTTGAAGGGAGACAGTGTCAGACCCACCCTGACCCCCACATCCTTACCTGCTGCCATGCTGCATACAGAGCATGAGACTGGACTATTGGTTTTTCAGTGTGAGGCCTAGAAAACATTTAATACAGATGTAAATCCAGCCTACTAACTCTGTGCCTAATCTGACAAACTGACCCTAATGTTGACTGATCCTGACATGAATTAATTTGTCAGGGACTGAACACCTCCAGAGGACATGATGAATACAGCATAGCTCAGCAGCACATCCCACTATAATGATAAAAGGGCAAGGAGGCCTCTCAGCACATACAGATAAGCTTTGGATGGTAGACATCAGCACGTTCACTTCCACAGACGTACTGTGGCAAAGTGTATGCATTGGGATTTGTGTGAAAATCTTTTATGCATAACAGCACATTTCACACAGACTGTCAGTGTCACAGACACACTGACTGCTGAGTTTAGAGGAGACCTGCTCAAAGCTCAGTGTGTCAAAACGGTCACTGACAGCATTTTACCATCTCTATGACAAGGATGGTCATGAACAGCACAACTTGCCAGTTATATGAGACTCACTAAGTGAAATAAATGGTTTCAACTACATTTACACAGATAAATGTGTGGGATCCATCCCTCCAATAACAATCTACAGGCTATTTTAAGACTGGAAGAAGCACTGAGAGCAACCATTTTTACATGCAGACTCAAACTGCATCAGCTGGGATTAATTACTCACAACAGTACCCACTTATTAATTTGTTTGAATCTTGTTTTCTTAAACAATGACAACTTTGCTGTAATCTAAGGCCTCTATGGGAAACAGCAGCAGTGATTAGATGATGCAGATGATAACAAACACATTTAACTGGCTGTGAGATTTCACTACAGCCACATCTCAGTTCTTGACTTCTCAGTTAGAGACACAGCCCCCTGTGTTTGTCTAATGTCTCATGATGTCCACTAGCTGAATCATCATCTGAGGGATGTACTACAAACACTTCCCTGCATCATAAATGTGGCTCTACTCTAACTTGGCTACATCGCCATGGTAATGGTGCAGACTTAACACAGGTCAGGAGCGGGTGAGGTTAGTGTCGTATATGATAAAATGAAAGGATCTGCTGTCACAGCATCACAGACTGTCTCACAGGTCATAGTCTGTAAGTGGATCCTTGTTGGTACATCACTGGGTTTTACAGTTACAGAGGAGCACGAGGAGACGATGGTCATGATGATGTGATGACATGACCACCAGGTCACGTCTCTTTTAGTCCACCCTGTTGCTTACAAGTACTTGTGCAAGGATTATATTGTCTCTTTTTTCTCTGGAGCGTGGCCTCATTGTCTTTCATTCATTTATCTATAAAACATTCTCCATCCATCCTCAAATCCCTTAAGCTGCTTTGCATGCAGCAGAGCATGCCCATGCTTCCTGTCAAGACCTTAATTGTTTGTTTTCTGTCTTTTAACTCATCCTTGTGTGATTTGTTGGTGCATAGTCCTGGATCTCCTACCATCTCCAACTGAGCAGATGATCCCAACCTCTGGCCTCAGTGTGGAGGAGAAAAGTATCAGAGGTCTGGTATTGTCATTATAATTATCATTACATTGGAACTGCTCACTTCAGAGAGCACAGTCAGTGCACGTTTCGGCTGTTTCAAGTTTCCTTCAACTTTACCGATATTTAGAACAGTCTGGCCTTAAAATGTTTTCCATTTTTATCTGGGTAAATGAGACCCTTTCCAACAAATGAACTTTGTGTCTATTCCAATTCACAGATGTAGAGCAACAGAGCCTGGTGAGTTCTCTAAAAATAGCTTCACTGTCTCAAGGTTACTCAGCCCATTTTACTAATTTTACTGCCACGTTATTGTACAAGTAAATGTAAGATGCCAATATGTGAATTTAGATGACAAATATTGTTGGAAAGCAGCGAGGTATATCATGGACATGACACTATGTTGACCTTTACCTTTATGATGCCTTTGCACTCCATTTATTCCAGTCGTACAAAGTACTACAGAGAGCTAGTGTTCAGGAAGTTGAACACAGCAGTCTACATGCCGACATTGTGCAGAGTTGTGGGTTTAAGGTCTTACTTTATGTGCTCAAGGCTTATATAAAAGTTAAGCCCTCGATTCAGGAGCCACATTCCCCCCTCCTGGTTAAGGATTATGTCCTGTGGGTCAGAGGGAAAGATCTTCTCCCAGACCAACAACTTGTCTCTTAGACAAGTTGTTGTTCTGTTGAAGACAAGTTGAAGGCCTTTCTTTTAATTAGAACTTTTCTCCTGGAAGTGATCAATCCACCTAGTAACAGTCTACATGCCACAGGCTTTTACAGTCACAGTATTCAAACCTTTACTTAAAAAGCCCCTCATAGACCCAGATGTTCCCTCAAATTATAGATTATAGACTCATATCAAACCTTTTATTTTCAAAAGCCATGACAAGGTTGTTGCTACACAATGGTGTAATTATTTGCACAGGAATAGTCTGTTTGTAGTTTTTCAGTCTAGTCTGAGACAATGAACTTGTCTCTATAATTGTCCTGTTGGATCTTGATGCTGCATTTGATTGACTGATCACAAGACAAGACAGAAACCCTTATTAACTTTGACTTTGTGCCTTCTGTAGTTCTGACCTGCTATATTATTATCATTATTATCATTATTACTAGTAGTGGTAGAAATATTTTTAGTATAGAAATATGCTCTGCAGGAAGTAATTTCCTGGGATGTTGATTAAGTTAATGAAGTAGTGTTCTTCTTTTTGTGTGTGTGAGTATGTGTGTATGTGTGTGTGTATGTGTGTTTTTATTTTAACGAGTTTATCTAAGCCATATTAATTGCATAGATTAATGTGTTTAAGGCTGACAGCACCAAGTTTATAGTTAGGTTAGTTAGTTACATTAATAGTTGTAGTTGTCACTTTGTCAAAAAGGTTGAGATCCCACCAACGTCGCTGCAGCAACACGTCGCAACACTTCTATCTAAGACATCGCTTCGGAGAAGATCTGCTGACCAAATCAAGAAAAGGATGGAGAGGGAACAAATAAAGTTGCCAACCAGCAATGGATTACAATTTGTCAAAATGGAGCTTAGCGAAAGTTCAGTCAGGAAGACTATCTTCACACTGCACACACACACTAAGTCAGAACTACCGACTGGGCATCCACTTTACACACCTGCCAGCCCTGTCTTTATCCAATCATCACCTGACATGGCAGTTTCAACCAATCAATCTCAAGTCACAAGGATTTAAGTGTCATTTATCTGCTCTCATTCAGCTGTAATTTCAGCATTGTGCATCGGCAAGACCCACCACCTCCCCTTCACCACCTTAACCTGGTTACCAGTCTCCCTCCAGTCAAGCCACTGTTTCAAAGACCTCTTCATGGCAACACTCATCCTCTAGCTCCTTCTCCACCACTATCAGTGTCTAGGCCTCCGGGGGGAAAGATCATCACAAGCAAGATCTTCTGATCTTCACCTCCATGGTTCCCACATCCTGCCATGTCTGAGCGCCAAAGATTCTTGTGCTGTCAATAAACTTCATTTCATAATTGTACATTCTCATTCTATTTCCTGATTGAAGTGATTTAGCTCAACCTGACTCCATACGTTCAGACTGGTGTAAAGCTCTGGGACCTTGGACCTAACCCTACCTCAAGTCTGGGGCTGTAGTAGGAACTAAAAGGACTCCAGCAAAGGCCAAGCTGTGAATCCCTCCACCTCCACATCCAAAAACCATCAACAATCATCCATCAGCATCGGTTCTTGATTTTAATCATATAGAGTTAGTAGTGATTTGCAATTAATTCGATAATTGAAATGTTATTGAGCTGGTTGCTTTTCCCATACTTGCTTTTTCCCTTTGCATTTAAAATAGAAATTGTAGACAATGTGTTATTGATCCTTCCTCAGACAGTTATTCAGAGACTGTGCATATAAACAGATTGTTTAGAGGAGAGCTGTCGTTAACAGGCATGGCTGATGTGTCCGACGGCTCGGGGCTGCTTGGCCGGGGGCAGCATCAGAGCAAGCAGGACAGGTGCTTTGATGAGTACAGTAAGTAGCTAGGCGAATCTCCTCACACCAGCTTAAGCAAACCTCAGAATCAGTGGCTAGTGAGCACCTTCACTGCTGAGAGCTTTAACTTGTTGGAAGAAGAGCTGGTCCCGACAGCCTGTACAGGGGTATAACCTGGACATCTAACAAGTTATAGTTATAATCATGGTAAGAAACACCTCTGCCACCTCTGAAGGAGTCTACTGCAGATCTAGAAACTGACTTGTCCACCTTGGGCCAATGCTCTGTGTCAATGAGTGTAAACTACAGTCAAACAGGTTTTAGACATGGTCACAGAAGCTGCTGTCATTGCTGTTGGATGAACCATCAGAGGTCATTTAAAAAAATATTTAATCTAACGATAAGTGCACTACACATGTCTGCATGGACACTTTAAACTGTCCAGTATTATCAACATTAAAGGAAAAAACAATGTAATTATTATAAATGTCTATGGTGTCACAGTAAATAAAGTCACATTCAAACTCCAGCTGTGGGGCTGTGTGTTCCAGATGGTGATAACAGCACTAACAGCTACAAATGGAGAATTAGAGTGAAGCATAATGATTCTTTGATGAAACGTTGTACAAACTATCAGCAGGACTTAATTTCCCAAGTCACCAACTCCCTGTCTTCATTACACTCATGGCTGCAATTTACACCAGTGTGGCCCTGCCATTTCATTTACCAAATGTGAGGGTTGAGAAGATGTGACTGAGGTTACAGGCAGATGAGGATTCAAGTGGAAGTTACAGGCGGTGGATGACTGAGGTGCAGCTGCAGCACAGAGGGTTGAAGGTTTCCAGGGAGAACTTCGCTTTGTAAACAGCTCCACCTCTCCGTCTCTTCAAGGCCACATACAGTCATCAAGCAGCTGTGCTGGTACAGACATTAACACTGCTCAGCTCTCTCTGACAAACTTATTAGCCAGCACTAACACACACACACACATACACACACACACGGGCAGCATTGAGTCAGCAATCCACCAAATGTTATGCATTGCAGATGGCAATAGCGGCACTGTAATTATGTTGCTAAATAAATCTACGTCTGTGGAGAGGGAAGATCAAATCACAGGGTCTCATTAGCCTCATCGGGTACAGGAACATGTCTGACATGTCACCTGAGTGAAAATCCCACGCTCTGTCCGCTGATTAAAACACACACGTTTGGGTCTTTGCCTGATCTGATTCTATCCTCTGCTCCTGTTAATGGGCCTCTGTGCCTCAGTACAGGTGTGGAGCTGTAATGACAGACAGTTGAAGTGTTTGGCTGTAGTACTGTTTCTCTTGATCTTGAGTTGTGTACTACACCACAGACTGAGCAGCAGCTGGAAGCCATCATGTTCACTACAGAGAGACTGAAGATTTGTTTTTTGGCCTTTTGTGGATTAATGAACATCAGCATACATAAGCATCATCTGTGCACTTAACAGCTTAAACACATTCACACCATTCATACAAATGTAGTTTTGTCTCAACAACACATCACTGTACACCAAAACCATTTAAAAGTCTTTTTATAGGAGAAAATTTCACCCACTAATATTTGGGAGCTTGGGTGTCCCTGATAGATATCAATCATAAAATCTGTCCCAACTGGTCCCCCACCAGATATTAGTTTGTTTCCCTCAGGGTTACAAAGTGCTAACTTTTTAAATGTTAAAGGCTGTGTGCAGGGTCTTCCTGTGTGGAATTTGTATGTTCTCCCCGTGTCTGCGTGGGTTTCCAACGGGAGCTCAGGTTTCCTCCCACCGCCAAAAACATGCAACATTGGGGATAGGTGGATTTGAGCACACCAGATTGCCCATAGGTGTGGATGTGAGTGCGAATAGTTGTTTATTTAATAGTTGTTTGTGTATATGTACGTGGCTCTGCGACGAGCTGGTTACTGTACCCTGCCTTTGCCCGTATGCAGCTGGGATAGGCCTCAGCACGACCCTGAGTGCGGATAAAAGGGTAGAAAATGGATGGATGAATTATTTCTATTTGAATCAGTGCATTTATTTTCATTGTGTTTAAAAGCAGCAGTAAAAAAAGTAATTTCTGGGACAGAGAGTTTTTTTTAGTGTCCCGAAAAAATACAATTGCTGCTGTGCTGTCCTCACACCTGTCTGAAAGGTCTTGTGAAATGTATATTTAATTTAAAAGAAGGCACTCTCTCTGTGTCTCACCTGATGTGTAACAGAGCAAGACCCATCTTGTGTTTACTGATTTCATCTTCTTTGTTTTGGAGATGACGTCCTCTGTTGACCTGTTTGTTCTCTCTATTTTTTTTGTAAAGCACATTTTGTACACATTTTGACAGTTGTTGTTGGATGTGAAACAGAGGTGGACATGACATTTGCAGCACTTGGCTTTAGGTGTACCTTTACCTTTGCATCTCCTCTTCTTTTCATCTATCGACATCCAATGGGCTGAGACATCCAGACACACATCAGTAACTGGTATGGGTGAAGTGGGTCCTCTTCTTCTCCTCCAGGGAAAACCTCTCTTTCCATTTTTTGTGCTTTTGTGAGATGTGACTTGAACGTACAAAGCCTCATCTGTTCCTCTGTTCTTGTGACAGTCTCTGTTGCGGAGCAGACAGGCAGTCATGAAACTCATGTTGATGGGGTGGAACAACAGCCGGTGCACCTCAGTCATTTGTCAAACAGCTTGGGGTTCTGTTGCGTGGGAACTGGCTGGGCCACACACAGGACAATGCTGCCACTCGCTCCTATATCTGGCAGCTCAAAGGGGTTTTCACAACTCTCCCGTGTACATCTCAAACCTGTCCTGGCAGGTATTGCTTTTAGTCTCTTCCCTTGAAAATTACCATCTACTCATCTACAGCATCGTCAGCAGTTTTGACGTAAGATGACTGAGCAGTGGTCAGATCAGTATTTTCTATGTGTCTATCTTAATCACAGTTAAAGTGCAACTCTGCAAAGACAAAACTTCTGTATTTGTTTTGTGGAAAAAACTGTTTTTATTGACCGAATCTCTTCCTGGTCCATGTGTCATCCATCTTCCTCCTCCTCATCTACAGTACTGCATCATTTCCTTAAGAAACCTCAACTACAACAACAGTAGAAATGGAACATTATGTTATACTTGGAGGTGAATTTAGTATGTAAAATGTGTTCTACACTGTGATATCAGTGTGGTGAAATATGCAAATGCAACTCAACTGATGACTGACCACTGAAACCTGGATGTTTAATCAGGCCATGGTCCTAATTCTAGGTTAATCCCGGGCCACTTACAGATCACCATGTCAGTGAGATTAACCTTATCCAACTTAAACTGGTGTTTCCATGTCACTCTGGTATTAGAGGGGACTCGCGTACACAATGTACAAATGTTTTTGAGACCACCCCACCCTGTTTCATGTGAAACGACGGAAAGGATGCATGATATTGTTTGACCTTTTAAAAGAAGAATGGTGTTTACTCTGTATCTTTGTTCCTACCAAATGCAGCCATGTTAAAAAAATACACTTTCACTTAACACACGTGGAGTTACTCAAGTTATTGTAATATCTTCCAGAAATCACAAATTGTTTTTTACTCCTCACAGCAGTGATCACAAGCTCAGATGTTAAATTATCTAGTATCTGGTATCATTCAGTAGAATCATGGTCAGCAGGTGAAAAAAAGAAACAGGTAGTTTAACATTACTCTTACATGCTGCTGTTGTAATTGAGTTCTGTAAGATGTTGTCAAATCAGTGTGGACAAATGTCCCCAGGCTTAGACCTCAGGCTACACAAGCTTCCCTGGGTGGATATGAGCTACCGGAACAAGACTGAGAATGACAGAGTTTATACAACACACCGGGGATCAGAAATACATTATTGATCCCCATGGGGAAATTAAATAATAGATAATGAGTATAATAATCTACAGGTATAGACAGTTACCAGATTATGCAATAGCTTGAAACTAAGCTGATTTTAAACTCAGTGGTTCTGCACAACAAACAAACAAACAAACAAACAAGAAAACCTGTAAGGACAGGGCAACAAGTTATCAGTTACGCTAAGTGACTGTTATGTAACTTTTTAAAGTTTTTGTGTTAATGAGGGTGAAACAACAAATGAGGAGTTGAGGATTCCTGCAATGTTTCCGGTCAAAGGTCACTGAATCATTTCAGCTCATCACAGCTTGAGGTTAAATATTCAGAAAACATTTGAAAAGCTGCTGTAACTGCTGTAGACACAACAGGGACAACAGGACATTTAATATTTAAACTGTATTCACTGCCCTTGACTTTTCAGCACCAGTGTCCTTCTCAGTAATAACATGCTATTTAACTTATATAGTTCAAGACGTGGACTGTGGCAGCCCCGGGACTTCATTCTCTTGTGGTTTTCCTGTTTTTGTGTGTTTATTGCATTTTAAGATCTCTCACAGTTTTGTTTTCTACACTAGAACTCTTGACACATCCTGAACTCATTACATCTGCCAGACATCCTTCTTCACCATGTGGACGGTGTAATGAAGCTAATGAGGAAGACGAGAGGAGGTGTAATCTGCCTCTACGCTGACAAAGGTTGGTGCACAGATGTCACAGTGTGAAGTCACACAGTCTTCACTTGGAGGCTATTTTCATAGACGGTGAGCCATTTTTATTCATCACAGCAGGAGATTCTCCTCCTTCTGCTTGGTATTTACATGCCACTTCAGGCCTGTGTTGGAGTGAGGATTTACCACACCTGGCTGATCAGATGACAGACAATCAGATAACAAGAAATAAACATCCTTATCATACATACTCCCGGTAAATGTCCACTCTCTGGACGACAAACTGGACACCCTCAGTTTACAGACGACCCTGCACAAGATAAGACACTGCTGTCTCCTCTCAAAGAAACAGCTGAATGAAAACACTGATTAAGCTGGTTGGACTGTGTCTTGACAGAGCTTACAGGATAGCATTGCTCTCTGATAAGACATGTGTGAGAGAGGTTTGTGATCATTAAACCCTGGCCATTCTACCTGATGAGAGAGCTCACCAATGTTGTTATTGTAGCTGTATACACACCATCGAGTGCATAATGGCTGAACCCTTACATCATGTCCTCATGTGATGCCTTGTATATATGGAACTGACATTAAAACTCTAGTTGTGTTCAGTTGAATGCACTGCTGCTTGATACATGGATCTGTAAGAAACGTCTTAACACGGCTGCAGTTACTCCTTGTGAACTCAGCACGAATGAATGCTCTATGGGAGAGACCGTTAGGATGTAAAGGATGTGATGATCCAGCCAGCTTTAAAAAAGTGTCAGGTACTGAAGGCAGGCTGGACTGAAATATCTGAGAGAAGCAGAGCAGTGGGTAGGATGAAAAAACTTACACCTAAACAGGCCTGTGATGCAACACAATGCTTAAAAGTGAAAACTGCAGGTGTTTGAGTGGTGTAGCAGCATGGACGTGTTAGTTGAGAGCTCCCTCACAGCAACACAATAAACTTAACCAAAACTCCAAAATTAAGGACAAGAAGCCACGAGCGCTCTGAGCATGAGCAGACGATTCACAAAAATGAGGAGCAAAAGAAACTCGCATGAAATCACAATGCAAATGAGAAATGTCAGAACGAATAGAAGAACGTAAATTTGTAAAATCAACCACAGAGATAGAAAAGCAAAACCAATTTGTGATTTAATAGATGTGTGATAACAGTGTGCAACATAAAATTTGTCTCACAAGGTTCTCCTCCTATCTATCTACTGTCTATCCGTCTATCATCGATCTGGTGATAATTTGTTCATCTGAACAAAAACATCTGATGTGTCCCATCCACGAGGCTGTGAGGTGACACACACACACACAAAATGAAACTCGTAAAACCCAACACAAACACTCCATAGCAGCTTCTTAGTCTCTATTTGCTACTGAATCATAATTACTGTCATGTAAATGCAAAATGAGCTAAAATATTTGATGGCCTTGCAAGAAAACAGCCACTTACAGCATAAACAACCTCTGCCTGGAGTATAGTCAGGATGATGATAGTTGAACTACCAGGAAAACCGTTAGTTCACGTTAACACCGAATATACTCTAATATGGTGGAGGGGAAGTTGTTTGTTTGCTGTAACATAACAAACATTCCAATGCGTCTAGTGAAAAAGGCCGTTCTCGTTGTTCATATTACATCACTGTGGCATGGCACAATGTTGGCGTTACACTGTTCACATACACTCGGCTGAATAAAGCAGTAGAAGAACATGAACATGAAGAGCATGGTGACAACACCACCATCACTGTGATGCTGTCAACTCCACCTATGCATCTATCTCACTCTACCTCACTGCATCAAGTCCCCCCCTCGCTTCTTGGTTTTACCAGAAACAGAAAATATTGTTACTGCATGTCTTTACATACAGACTCTAGCTGGATACAGATGGAGCAGAGACGCAGGCTGCAGCCTGTCTACTATCTACTGTTTACTCCATCTACTGTTGGAGTAAAGACTCCAGGTTTTTTTTAATAAGTTCCTGTGGTCAAAGAGAGTCTTCATAATCAGACACTTTAACGTATGTTGGGGAATGCTGGTGATTCTGTGATTTAAGGGTTTGAAGGTTGAACTAAGAGGTTGTACTCTGTTTATACTTTCCACTTTTTAGTTTTTATTAGAACTGCAACTGAACATGTCCCGGCATCACCGGAGAAGAGGTCACGCATAAACGCACTGATGACAGTCTTACATCTCTCTGTAACATCATCTAGTTGGTTGCTCAGTGCAGTCGCAGCGCATAACACTGTTTTTATGATTAAAACATTTATTATAATTGTTATTAGTGGGCATCTCTACTTGTTCAAGCAATGTTTTAATATGTCTCAGATCAATATTGCAGTGGCCAGGTTTCTGTTCTCTGGTTCCGCAGGGATCCTGTTTCTATAGAGACCAAATTCCATCAGTAACAGGGTCATACCACATGTTTTCTTTGTGTAAGAGGAATATTGATTACTTTCACTGATTAATTTCTGTTGCATGGACCATTGTTCACTTAATCAAATGCTTGCTTCAAATGTTTTACCTGGGAAAAAGAATTCGAACTACTGAAAAAAATTAATCATACACTAATTATGAGGACAAGTCACTGACAGTAACTTAATTAGCAGCTTAATTAGTGAGTGAGTATGACATGTATAGCACCACTGTTACACTGATGGAATTAGTGCTGGAAATTGGGGACATTGAGAAGATGATCTGATTAGATTTTCAAACACTTTCTGCATAAATTCTGTTCTTTGTTTACCCCTGCATGTAATTGGATTTATATAGTTAAGATCTGTGTCTGGAAAGGACAAACCTAGAACAACCCTTTAAGACTGTACAGCGTTCTGGCTTTACTAACAGAAAGTGCAACATTTTAAGTCGACTGTGATGAGGGAGGCTGGCTAGTCTCTGGACAGGTCACCAGTCAGTGGCCTGACATACACAACATACAGAACTTTACCTGTATATCTTTGGACTGTGAGAGGAATCAGGAGAAAACTCATTCAGACATGTGGTGAACATGTGATATCCACACAGACAAAGACGCCCATTGGGTTCAGGTTTCTGCTCTGAGCATTACACCACCATGCTCACCTTATTCCATGTCTTTATACTCATAAATACAATAATCAGTCTTTGACACTTTGCCAAGAAAACCTTTTTGATGTTTGTAGAAGGTATAAATAATGGATTGGCAACTGGTGGTGCATTACAGGATGAGTTCTGGAGCTCTGCTGGAACACAGGCAATCTCAGCACATCATCCTCCTTTTGTCTCTAAAGCTGTCAGATGATCAGAGAGCCTGCAGTAGCTTTGTAGCAAGAATAGGCAACAAGCAAGCAACAAAGCAGCTTGATAAGTTCTGAAGACCTCCTGTTTGTCAAACAAAATCTGATCCAATATCAGTGTTACAGATACTAATACAGATGTAGTAAACAGAGGAGTATATAGTACAACTATATCCATTAAGTCAAATTTGTCAGCTGGTTGGTGAAGAAGTGGACTGTGGCTAAGGAGCTAGAGTGAGCCCTCCACTAATCTGAAGATCCTCAGGCAAGATACTGAACCTCATGTTGCCTCTGATAGCCGCTCCATCGAAGTGTGTGAATGTGATTAGATAAAAAAAGTGCCCACTACGTAGGCGAACTGAGCAAATGAGTGGAAACGGGTGAATGGCAAAAACTGTAGTGACAGATGACTAGAAAAGCACTATAGAAGTGTGGTCTATTCACCATTTACAAAGTAACAAATGCTGTACCTGACCAGTGGGAACACAAGGGGAGATCTGACATCTCCATCACCACAAGTGTACAAACGAGTCCATCCAGCTTCAGTTGCGTTGTTTGTGGATGACCTCAGTCTGCTGCCTCACTGCCTGCCTGCCTGCTCAGATCATGCTCATCTTTTCCTTTAAGAGCTTTTCCTTCACCAGGTTCAACCAAAGTCATGCACACACTACACTGTCTACTTCTGCTGACTCATGAGCAGCAGCAGCTCTTCAAAAACCCACAACATCAAGTGACAACTCTTTAACTCATATAGTTTTGGTAGAGCACATCCTCTGTCAAACATAAGCCCTCAAATCCTGCACTCCTCAGAGCATTAATGAGTCAGGGGGTAGGGTACAAATCCTGGATGAACAAATTTAAGTCTGAAATTCTGCATAAAACATGTACCATAATCGCATCAATGAAAGTAGTAATCTACTAAAACATGTTCAAACTCCTACACCTCATCATGACAAACTGTTAAAATACATATGTACAACAAGGGTTTGCAACCATTATATCAGCTACGTAACTTTATACTCACGTGTTAACTGCTGTGATGAGGCTGCAGGGACATGGCTTTACAGCGGAGTTCCAGTCCATCCCTATAAGAGAACACACCAAACATGAACACACTTAATAACACAAATAAGTCCAGTTTTTCACATACGAAAGACTACATATACTTTTCCTGTACCGAAAAATAAACACAAACTGTTTCAAGTGTATTTTATAGCAACAGTTCAATTTAAAAATTTAAGGGACTAGTATTTAAGATGGCATTTGAATGACTTAAGAGATGGTGATTGAGAACCAGTTTCACATTGTCCACCATCAGTGACAACATGCTTTTTTTTTCTCTCAAACAGAACCAGGTGGTCGTGTGAACACGTTACACATATCATGTCAGGAAACATCACCTCCTAATGTCACAGCAGATGTAATCAGGTAAACCCATGTGTTATCTCCTCGCTTGGTTTGAACTTGGCAAAAAACAGTAACATTACATTGATGTGCGTGTGGTAGAGTCTCTGTGTGTGTCTATCTGAACCTGATGGTGCGTCTCTGCATCTGTCTGTGTCATGTTTGCTGCGTTCTGTGACTTTGTGATTCACAAAAGTCAGAGTGAAACATCAAGCAGCGTTTGTTGGAACCAGACAATATATGGGCTTGATGTCACTCCTCATAGATGACACAGTGATCATCTAGTGCCTCAGTCAAGATTTAGTAACAACGTTGTACTAAGATAGAAAACAATGGATTGACACTGACAAGTCATTAAATAATTTAAGACCTTGATTTACTGATCATACTGTGGATCCCGGTAAACACGTCAGTCAATATTAACCATCATCAACATACCAAAGGAAGCCAATATGAGTATCAGGATTATGTTCATGCACGTATGTATCTATGTATGTTTAAGAAACTAATTACATATTATTGTACACATTCTCTCTAAAACTTATTCTGAGTTAAAAAAAAAAAAACCCAGTTGATCGAAAATGCTTCAGGATGAGTACTGACAGGAAGAAGGACCAGAGACCATCTGCTGTGATATTACTGATACCACTGTCACACTTGTGGTTACTGTTATTCTTTTAAAAAGCAACCAGTCTGGCAGAGCTGAAATATAACACTATAGAACTGCTATTCCTAGTCTCTTTCTTTGCTTTGGCCTGGAAATCCTTTGAGATAAATGTATTTGGTGATTTGATGCTATACAAATAAATTGAATTGAATATGCACATATAAGGAGGCTTGTGCTCTTCCAGCCAACAGATTTTAAAATACAAAGCTCTCCGAGCCACAGCAGATTCTAGGATTATAATGTGCCCGTGGTGCATCTTTCTCTGTCAGGCTTATCCACAGGCCTTCAGCTGGGAAATGAATAATCATCAGTGAGAGCCATTCACTGTCTGCAGCCATTCAGGTGAGTTGTCACTGCTGCCATGGTAACAACATCTCTACTCAGCCTGTCAGACTGAAGCTGCGTCACAAGAGTCACACGCATCAGCTGTTTATGTGGGAAACGACAAGAAACAGCCTTTATCATGAGCATCACAGCCAGAGTAGAAACGCAATGTAAATATATATGAAATATGGAAAAGCTCTGATCGTCAAATAAATAATGTAAAGCCTGCTCATGATTAAATATGAAACATTTACCAAAGAGTGACATATTCCAAAGACCTTCAACAGAAGATTCAGTAGAGATGAGTTCTTGTAAATATGTTACTCTGATCATTTAAATAAACAATCTGTACTTTGACTATTAGAAAAAGATTACATCATAATACATTATTAAAGTGAAGAATGATTCAAGATTAGACAATAATAGACAGAAGTCGTAGTGGCACTAAATCTACCAGTGGTGTGTATGAGCTGGTGGTGTCAGGTTATGTGAGGCAGCAGTCAGACAGAGATGGTGTAACTGTAAACAATAGAGGTGTTCTCTGCTCTGATGGCAGTGGATACAGATGAGTCCGTCCTCCTCTATGATTGAATGAGACAATGACTGAATGAGCTGAAATTAAAAGGTGCAATAAAGGTAGAATAAATAAAAAGTGGACAAAATCCACATAAGGGGGAGAATAGGAGAGAGCTGTTACCAAAGGCTCCAACCACTCAGATGACAAGAAGATTTAAAAAACAAAAAAAAAAAAAAAAAAAAAAAAAACATTGGTGCTGAATCATCAGAGCCTTTTGTGTTTTTTTTTTTTTTTTGGGGGAAATTTTTGTGCCAGCTCTGTCTTGGTGCTGTTGGTGTTATTTGGGGTATCTGCTGTCAGGTCTTAACTGAGCCAGAAGTCAGAAGTCCTCTTTTTTTCCACATTTGACTTCGGTTGTCATCATCCTGTTATATGATGAACGGGCCACAAAAACATCCACCAAATAAATCCTGTACGAAGGCTGACAGGCAGAACCCAGGTCACTGAGATAAACACATGCTGCTGCTGCAGGTGAAAGACTGATTTTGAAAAGCCTGGTCCTGATTAAAAATACTAAGGATGATAGACACTAAGGATGCTCCAGATATATTGTGAATTTACCCACTGAACTGTCTTACAGTTGACACATGTTAAACACATTAACACAGGGTATCTTCAGAACAAACAGCGAATGTCATCAAGACTGATGATGAGGTAAAAAACACCTTCCTCTGCAGCAGTGTCACCAAGACAAATGTGCTCTCACTTGCATGATTATACCTCTGTATCTCTGTAGGTGTAGGATACGCTAAGATTAATGAATCCATTTGCAACCAAGAATTCAACTGGAGGAATATTAAGAGCAGTAAGATAACTAGTTGAATTAGCTGTGAGGTTGTTTGCACTTGCGGTGTGTTACTGGCTGCAGGACAAACAAGTATCTGTGACTTGGGAAAAGGCTCTAAGGTTTTTTTTGGCCTACAGACTGCAGGGCGAGATCCACTTAACTTTCCACTTCATTGCCTCCCATTGCTTTGCCCATTCAACTAACAACAAGCAGCAAACCGGCAAGTGCACATGAAGTTTTAATGTGAGTGAGATGCATGCTTATCATTCCTGACGGACCCAAAATGAACTCACTCAGCGGTTCAATTTATTTTTAGGTTGTGTACAGAGTGTTCAAATAAGTCTTCTCCAGCCGTGTTTACATTCTCAGATCAGTGTATCTAAGGGGATATAATGATAATGTTGCAGACAGGTGGTAAATTAGATGAGCTCCAAAAATGCATTTGAAAAATAAAATAGAATTCCCCAAATATTCCTCCACAGCAACCCAAAGAACATTTGAAGCCCAAAAGATGCCGTTTTATTCTGTAACAATAGTAACAATGAATTCACTATGTACTGAATTTAAAGGATGTTGCCCTGCCCTCAGATAAAAAAAAACAAAAACCAAACAAACAAAAAACCCTCAATAAATAACTCAAAAATTGTTCTAAAATCTGTCCTGGAAAGTTCATCAGCCGTGGCTGTTGAATGTCAGTACATTAGACATTACAGTTATGTGTTAGACTTCTCCCAAGTTGAGTTTAAGACAGTTTACCTAATATACATACTATGGCTTGACATGACTGGAGAAGTATAATATGTATGTGTCCTTCAGATTCATCATCAATGACTCTGCAGTGTCATGTGATGTGTGAGAAGTTGTGGTGTGAAAAGCAATAATTAAAACTTGCCGTGTTGATCTGCTCAATCTTGTAAAAACTTGTCTCTTATGTTACTTTGATATTTTACTATCATTAGTTTGTTTATCATTTGTGATCCTACATGACAGACACAGAGCGAGTTTAAAAAAGGAAACTATACTTTTATGTTCCTTCACTACAAACAGTAGTGAATGATATAATTAACAAGAATCAATCATTAAGCTCTTCCACAATCCCATGCCTGTAGCAAGCTCCCTGTTTGACTACAAAAACATGAAGAAACTGGGTAGTGATTAACTTGTGCAAGCGTGCAGAGGCTGTCAACTTCTTTTGGCATTGCTACACCCTGACAGAGACCTAATGGCTGTAATTACATTGGAGGGAAATTATGTATAAATATGGAATCAGCACAGGCGACTGAGCATGAAAGCAAATGTTTTCCATATATATAAAGATCAAGAAAATTGTATTTGCTTGTTTTGTAATATTTTGGTCTTGTGCAAATTAAACTAAAGTTTCAGAAGAAATTTACCAAATAAACTAGGGCATGGTACTGGTAGACAATAACAAGGTAAAGATCTTCTAGAATGAAATACAGGAAGTGCAGTCCTGTGGTGATGCCCACACAAAGTTAGAGGGAGAGGCAAAGAAGTGAAAGGCAGATTTAACATTAAGTTAGATCTGCTGAATTACTACTATTAGTACTATACTACTACTGAACGGTCACCTAACTCCATCCTGTTCTCTATAACAAGATATATTGGACAAAAATCTTCAGATAAGCTGCTGCACTGCACATACGTGAACATCACTTCAGAAAGACTGCATCCCACAAGACAAGGTTAGAGTAGTTAACAGGGCAGCCATACATCACATGATCCTAAACCTACCTACTGTATTGATCCCTATTGGGTTTAAATACTGTTATGAGGTTGACCAAATTGCTTAGTTTTGAAAAATGTCTAGTTCCTGGGTTCAAATTCAATATCTGGGGTTCATTTCAATATCTAAAGGGTAAAGTTGTGTCAGTAGCAGCATGCCTAAAAACGTGTGTGTAATAGTGAAATATTGATCGAATGCAGTGGACTGTGTCGCTGGATTCAGACACATTGGAGCACAACTAACCTCTGATATAAAAAATCATTAGAATCAGCTGCAGCTCTCCAGTTTTTAACATTGCTGACTGCCCTTTTCCAATTTTGCTTTGTCAGCTTTGTCACATCATCTTGATTCACACATTACATCAAGGTGAATGTGCGTCATTTTAGACAGCATGCCTGTGTTGCAGCACCAGAGTCGTTCCTTTTACAAAGCCCTGACCCCATTCTGCATTTGTGTCTTCTATAAACAACAGCAAGGCAGCAAAAAGGCACAGCATTCCTGCCTTGAGAGCAGCCGTCATGATGAAGCATTTAGGACAAACACGCACATATGCACTATTTGTGTTTCCCTCAGGGGGAAATATGATGGACAAGTTGAATTATAATAGATGGGATTCGAAAAACACACGAAAACAAGATAATTTCCATGCATACAGGAGACAACAGATAACATACTGTACTTGTAGGGAGATAACCCCTTCCCCCAGTCACACCCCTCAACACACACCAAACTATTGCTATAATGATCACTTATGTTGAAACATATACCCCTTCACAGATGACAACAGCACCAGTTGTATCATTTTTTTTCCTGCCAATTTAAGTTTCAAATTACAAAAATTCGGAGCAAATATCATCTGAATTTCAGAAAACAGTCTTTAATTTTTCATTGTCATTTTCCTCGTTGCTCCACATGGATGTGATGTTCTCATCCTGTGACAAGTCACAAGTTTCATGCTTGTCATCATTTATTCAACTTCATTTGTTCAGTCTGTTTTAATTGCATTTTGTTTTTATTGAAAGACTATTACCACCGTGTTTGAATTTAATAAATGTATTTTTTGTTCTAAAATGTTTATATTGTACCCATGTGCTTTGACACATTCTTAGAATCAAATTCTGTTTTATTTTTGATAACACCAAATTATATATAGCCAGATGAACCTAATCAGGTTGTGACACTTCAGGATTGTCTTAAAGACATAACCTGGCCTGATATTTCTTACTCCTAAGCTCAGACAAAACTGGTTAAAATCATTTTTTGATAATATAGCTACTCTGCATGACATTACCTCAGCCTCCTGATTTATTGTGAGGAACTTACAAGGAACTTGTGAGTTATTTTCAACTTGTCCTTTGTCACTCATATAAGAAAAGTCTCCAGGACAGCCCCTCAGAAGACACATCCTGTCTCAAAAAGAATGACGAGATGTTCATGTGTGCGGTACCTCTCGACTGGACTACAGTACAGTGTTCCGGGAATTAATCTACCTAACTTCCAAAAACCTCCATTTGATCGAAAATGCTGCAGCATGAATCCTGGCAGGAAGTAGGAACAGAGGAATCATATTTCTACTGTATGAACTTCAGCTTCCTGTTACATCCACAATATAATTCAAAATCCTCTCAAAATGCCTACATATAAAGCCCTGTATGAAAAAGGCTCTGCTGTAGGTTTCTTCCCATTAAAAATGACTATTAGCAAGTGCTTTAAAGTATTTTGTGATTAGAAGTTATATGAGTATATAATTGTGTGTGTGTGTGTGTGTGTGTGTATATATAATTGAGCTCAGTTATATGCAAATGTATATACAAAATGAATGGAGGACAATTCATACAAATTAATGCAGCGCAGATGGATCCACTATAGAACCACAGTGTAGACACACATAGCTAATTTAAAGAACAGAGGAGTACAGAGGGTAGTATTAAATGCTATTTATAACATGACCTGCTTTCTGCAGGCAGAGGTTCCACGCTAGAGAAGACAGAGGTACACTGTTTCACCATCTTGTCTGATATGATACATATAGTACATTCTTCACAGCGGTGTCACTACGCCTGGCTATGAAAATATGAATCAGACTGTATATATTAAGAGGATTTAAAAAAAAAAAAAAAAAAAGAAAAAAAATCCTACATTTTTGAAGCTATGAAGCTAATTCTATGACAAATGAATGGTTTAAGTGTGTCCATTTATGTGTCCACTGCTTCACCATAAACCAGACACTCAAATGATCACTGAATGTTCGGTGTTCACCTGACGTGTTTCAGTACACGAGCATCAGCAGATTGTGTTACAGAGAAGGTAAAAACACAGTAAATACACCACACCACAAGATGGATGAACATTTGTGTTTATCCAGTGAGATAGAACAGCCTCTATAGGATACTGCATGCACAACACTCAAGCTTCAAATAAATGTTCACAGAAATGTAAACAGGAAGTCACATATATACATTCATCAAATGTGGAAAGAATAAAATGATCCTTACACGCCCGGTTTATCACCTGGTCACTCACTGATGCTGTTATTTCAATATTATATATTTTAATATTTAAATCCAAAAAGATCAACTTCATGAAGGTTTACTCAAGTGATGGAGGGATGTAATTCTGATGGAGTCACAGGAAAAAGACAAAAGGATAAAAGTGGTTGTAACAGTAACTGAGACATCTGGATCAATATGGCTTCAGTTCAGCTTCAAACCAAGAAGTTAGTACATGATATCATCACCAGGTCATGTCTGAAATCATAGTGTTTCTGTTTGATTTGAATGACAACACTTGAAAGAAGCGTTAAAGCCTGTCATCATATCTCCTCCTCGCTTCACCTCAGTGTCTCTCTGATCCAACTCTCTGCTGTTCTATGACTCATGTGAATGAGGAGGGTGACTGACTTTCAGACATTTTCTCCTCAAAGGCTGTCATTGAGTTTGACTTGTTTGTTTACACAAACATCTCGACCGGTCACTGAGTCAAATCGATGTTAACACGAGCTGTCCACTTCTTTAAGCTGGTATTTACTGTCTGCTTTTTCACTGTATCTCCACAATATCATCTCTTAAAGATGATATTGAGTAAAGAAAATAATCCCATGTCTTCACAGGTATGAAAACATGTAATTTAGTTTGGCTGAATGATTTGAAAACACAACATTTGACACAAATACATGAACATATAATTATTATTTGTCGTTTGCTCCTATACAGCTCCTAGGAATGGCAGGTGTACTGGTTTCTATAATAAACAGGTTAAAATCATGGAAACGTCCAGGCACAAAAACTTGTTTGACAGGTTTAGGAGCACATTGTGATTTGGGTCAAAATAAGTACTTGATTAAGGTTAGATGACCTTTATGATAGAGCTACAATAGCAAATATGAGGTTAACGTTGTGGAACAGAATTAGAATCACATGGGAAATAAAATGTATTTTGTTTTGTCAACCGTTCATACACGGCAGCCCCCTGTGGACCGTTGCCCCACATACTATATGACCTGACCCATCATAATTGCTTCAGCTGCTGGAGGTCATGTAACACTAAAACATAAGCATGGGTTATGGTTCATAGACCGCTGGCGAAAACTCTCCAGTAACGTGATTGTCAAATGTTTTGTCCCCAACAATTAGCACCAACAGAAAAGGGTGGGAAAAGCAGTCGGAGAGCCCCGTGTTTAAAGGGGGGCTCTGAGGACGGCTGATTATGTACGTAATCCACATTAACAACAGTTACCCCTGTTAGCACCCCTCTGGTGTCTTTAATCAGTCATGTGCAGGAAACTACAACAACACTGTCATTAGAGCTCCATAATGAGACTCCGCCCACTAGCACTGCAACGTTCATAATTTCAAAAAAGAAGCAAGTGTATGTTTCTGTCTGATAAAAAACTAAACAAGAGGAGAAGAAAACCGGACAGTGAGAATCTTGAGAGTGTAATTTGTAGCAGGCTAGCGGCAAAAATATAATCTCTTCAAAAATACCTTATTATTATTGATTACACACATATAATGCACTCATATCCACTGAGGCTATACGTTTTATCTTAAAAACATCTGATTTAAAAAGTGTATAAAGTTATTGTTAAAGTGTTATACTGTCTAACACTGACCTACCTTTGATATCAGGTTTCTATTTTCAGGTTTGCCCATAAACTATATATCACATCGCTGGGCAGCGCAGTGGTGGAGTGGTTAATGTTTTAGTCTGACAGCAAGAAGCTTATGGGTTGGAACTTGAGCTGGGCTCTGTCTGTCTACACCCCAGTTATAACAAACAATTATACTGTGAAGTGTTACCAGCCACTGAGCATGAATGTGCTTCTATTGCGTCCTTATCTCCATCCCATTCATTTATTGCTGCTGAGACTTTGGATTTGTGCCGTCTTCACATCCTAAATTGACGACTGCAAATGTGTTCTTTCTGGTCTATCATCCAAAGTCCTTTTTAAACTGCAGTAAAGTCAGGAGTCTGATGTCCACCTGCTCACTCACTCTTCTGGCATGACCATGTCACAACATTTGATTCCTGTCCAACAACACTTCCACTTAAACATCTTTCTTTCCATCTCACTCACAAAGTTTCCATAAGTAGACTCACTCACAACATCACCTGCTCCATCACCATACTCCCTCCCTCAGCCTCCGCTCCTCCTGAGGCCAGACAACTCCTCGGGCCTGAGCACCTTTGTCATTGTTACACACTTGTGTAGTACACTCTGTATAAGTGTGTGTAAATCAAGCTGGAGCACTGTGGTTGTGTGTGCCATGCCTTCAGAGATATTAGGAGTTGTAGCACTTCTGCCAACCAGGAAACCTCACAAGTGTTTTTCAATGTTAATGAGACAAAAATAGCAGCAGGCAAACGATCCGATGGGATTTGACCATGAGGCTGGAGGTGATTTGTATTCTCTTGATGTTTCCCTCCAGCTCCGGCATTTCTGTTAAATCCATGTTTAATTCAGCAAACTCTGTTTAAGTTTTACACAAAAAACAGTTATAAATATTCTATTGGAGCAGTATATGAAAAGTGCCAAGCTGCTCACAGGAATCACTGCTACAAATATAATAATGAATATTTCATATGGAAAGTATGTGAGGAGGTCTGGAAATGCTGAGTCAATTTTACTTTAACGTCATTGCTTCACAGTCAGTTCAGGCCTTCAGCACATTAACTAGTCCTCACTGCCGAGTCAATTAGTCACTAAAACACCCTGCATGTCTTCAGGAGCACTTAAGTAGTTTGTAATCAACATAGCCGTAGGACATATGAGAGAATTATTCATTAGGCTGCCTTTTATCAAGATGACTTTAATGCCGTGAGATTTAATCATCAGACGGTGAAACAATATCACATTGTGATGTGTTAATCTGTTTCTAATGGCATGCTGTGTGTTCTCATCAAATGTCTTCATTTCCACACATCTTTGGGACTCATTGTGTCACAGTGGCCATATTTATGGGAAATATGTTGGTTGGATAAGCATCTGACTTATATAAAGTTATTCTTTTATTTTGTACAGATCCTTGTAAGAACACTGGATACATGTTTACTTCAGACACCATTTGGCCTTTTATCCCCTTATTACAGGAAAAACTGATTTAAATATAAACTCTGTATTTCGGCTCTCTAGCTCTGTCAGGGACATGTTCCATTTTTCTGTGTGACGGACTGCATCACCCACCCATTGTCACCAGCTACAGAGGCAATGTCAGGCAGGAGGTAGTAGAGGAGGACGACATCTCTGCCCTGGTGGTACAGTTTGCATGTATTTAATGGAAACCCTGCTGTGCAATGTTTAATGCATTGAGCTGCATTAGTGTTCTGTGTCCCTCCCTGACTCCCAGATTACCTCCCCCGTCATTTAAAGAGCCGGGGCCCCACAGAGGTCTTATTTTAAACAGGAGGAGAAAAATGTGCAATGTGCTGACTTAGATCAAAAAGAATATTGAAGCAGAAAAAGGCTTGGTTTGTTTATGTATATTTATAAGTCGACACACAAAGAACAACAGCAGGGAACAGCGGCAGTCTATCTGTTGCCTTGAGGACAACCAATCGTTGTTATAGATTCAACTGAAGTCAGGAGTCATTGGTCATTGGAGAACTAATTTTTCTGATAATTCAGACACCACATGAATGCACCATCTGCCAGATATTTTTCTCTCTGTTCTCAGCTGAGACAGTACACCACTTCAATGTGTGTCTTTTAGTTTAAGTAAAGTTATTTATTTTTAAGGTTAATCTACATTAGTGCACAGTAATGTAGATACAGGTGGCTTCACTGCTAATATTAAATAATACATAATAATATTTATATTAATAACTAATACTACATTACATTTCACTAGTATCATATTATATAGATTACAGAGAAACCCCATCATCCATCAAACCTTGTGTACTGTATACAGGGCAATGTACAATTACTTCACAACTGCTGTGTTCTGTGTGAATGTGTAAGCATCCTGACCTGAGATATATCAACACACAGAGGGTAATTCTGCCCCTCTGATCCTTCATTTACTGAATTAAACACACTGTGTTGATCTGGGCCAACACCAGGAAGCTGGCAGCCGACTCAGGGCTGGATGCCAGGCCACTGCATCAGGGGAAAGGAACTAATCCCTGGGACCGTCCTTAGTGATATGTCGGCAAAAATGATGAAATGACTGTGTCACAAACACCGCTGGACTCCAAAAGTGTGTCAGAGGTACCTCAGCAGCCCTGCCACACTCATCCCTGAAGGAAATGCTGCAGCCTGCTCTACAATAAACACAGGAAGTTGAGGTAAGCAACAATCATTTCACAGTCATCTGAATAAAATTACAGTGACATAAGCATCATTATTTATGGCCTCTTTGCTGCCTCTGGGTCTGGACAGCTTGGCAAGCCATGAATTTAATACTTAAATACTTATTACAGCAATGATTCCCAACCACAGATACTCTAACGTGGCTCAACTACTTAATTAAACTCCACTAAAAACTGGCAGTTGTAATTTGATGAGAGTATATTCACTGTGTTGAATGTGCACATTCTGAGTGTGTTTCCTCTCACAGTCCAGAGACATGTAGGTTATCCTCATTGATTAAATTGCCCGTAGGTGTGAATGAGAGTGTGTGGTTGGCTGTCTATATATGTAAACCCTGTTATAGACCTCTCGTGGGTGTAATGAAAGTCAGCTGGGACTGGCTCCAGCAGCACCTGTGACCCTAAAGAGCTAACAGAAATGGATAGAAGTATTAGGTGTCTGACAAATATATGTATAGATGTATATAAATATATAAACACAAAAATCTAAACTCACAACCACACAGAATGTCCCCAGCCAGGTTCAAACCCACAAACTCCCTCCTGTTAGGAGATAATCATGTCACCACTGTGCCATTTTGTAAACGTCTGCCATGGCCAGCAGTGTGTGAGTTTCAAATGATTCACTATGCAGTTTTATTCCTAATATATCTCCCAAAACATGTTCTGAATCAGGTTATATTATCACAAATTAGATCAATAACTATGTTTTCCTATGCCATCCCTCTGTTTTTTCATCCAGGTATGGTATCCATCTATTTGACCTGCATTTATCAAGTCCATCAATAGAGAACACACACTGGCTACTGTTCATCCTGGCTCATCTCCACTTCACATGTCCAAAGTCCGTCCCGGGGGCCGTTCATGGCCCGTCGGATTTTAGATGGCCTGCAGCATCCGTCTTAAAATGTATTATTTATGTCCCACCAGCACTGTATAACAATGAATAAATCCTACAGGTTGAAAATGTATTCACATCATGGTGGCAACACCTTGAACTCTATCTGACCGTATGAACCTGCTGTGACCCGCTAATATCTGCCATGACAAGAGTAAATAAAAGGAGCAAAGTTGAAACTGGGACCTGCCAAGAGAGATGGTTGTTGTATTTTTTCAGTGAAAACTGACATAACTGTGTTTGCCTAATTTGACAAGAGACTGTTACCTTAACCACCTTAACCACAGCAGCTTGCAGTTGTTACTCTCAACTTCAAACTACCGTGGCCTCACAACAGTAGCTCTTGTGGGAGGTGTGAGTCAAATGAAAACATGACCAGAGCAAGTGACAAAGTGATCTTGTTAATTGTTGAACATGATAAACCTCCTTGGGTGGTTGACTTTATAACGGTTAATTGAACGTCATCAGAGATTAAGAGGCAACTGGAGACAGAGGTGTGAATATAGATTTTTTTTTCATTAGCCTGATAAAAGCACAGACTCATCTGAAACCACTCAGTTAATGATTTGTCTGAGAAGAGTTGATGCTGACACGAACATAGCAGAGGAGCTGTTTGACATCCACAGTTTTAAAGGTAAAGCAAGATGAATTAACTTGTTCACTCGAGTTTGTTCAGCTGTTGGTAACATCAAATTACCAAGGAGTTAAGTTAGTGGGATTATTAGGTGCCTGCCATGGTTGATGAATGAAGTGGATTATCCACATTGATCTGTAACAAAGAGAGTGAAGAAGGAGGCAACACTATTAAACTCCTCTGTATAATTCAACATCTCCAATTTGATCACGTCATGAAACCAATGATGAGGACAATTAACTGAATTCGCTTTAAAGCTCTCTACCACCACCAGTTTCTACAGTTCCTGCTCCACCTCTAGTATTATAGTATTATATCACAGTGATGTTTGGTTGCTCCGCACTGCGACGATTCTTGATTCAATAACCTATGATTAAAATAGCCGTTAACACAAGTCTCTGATAACACAGAGTATCACCTAGGAATCTAGTTCTCCTGATACTATGAACCGATACACATGTGCAGGTAATATGCCAAGGCAGTTTTCAGCGTTATAGTAAGACACCATGTGGTGCAGTCAGGATAGCAGCTGCAGAACACAGGCCCACACGTAGCAGTGAGCCATGAATAGCAGTCGCTCGTCGCTGGGCCGTGCTGTACACTGTATATGTTGATTTCTTCCTCCACCATTAGATTCGCTTGAAAGCCTTTTCTTTGCTGCTGCAGTCCCCTGAGCTTCTTCGTCCTCTTTTCAGGGTCTGTCTCAGTCAACTACGACGCAGTGAGGAGATCAACTACACAATGCATGTGTCAGAGCAACATCACTAACAAGCTCTGGCTCACAGCTAACACTCCCACACAACACTTGGTCATTAGGCTCGCATTATGCCACAGACTTTTAAACCCAAAACTGTAAGTCATTTGTATGTTCAATGACACCATTAGCAGCATAAACCGTAACACGGATATGATGAAAAATTAAAATGTGGAGAACCTCTTTTCAACAGCAACATCAGGAAAAAGATGAGATATGAAAGGAGGAGAAGAAGCAACATCAAAATTTGATGTTTGGTTGTTTAGTTGTTTCGACAACATAAAAAGAACTGACACATAATGGAAAAAGATCTAAGACTAAAAGCACATTATAAGTCACAAGATAATAGGAGACATTTAGACATAAATATTGCAGCGCAAGATAATAACTGCTGTCATCTGTCTTAATTCAAGCAGCTTCTAACTTTGCTGTTTGTTGATTTTATGTTTCAGGAAAACAAAGACTTAACTCATTATGTCTCAATCATTTTCTATATAGTTTTTCTCCCATTTGATGTTAAGTCTTTTTTCAGTAAGACGAACACTTAAAAACCCATAAGAAAAGGAAAGATTGCACTGTACAAGCCAATGGTCTCCTTTTATTTTCTGTCGGAATGACATTGTTTACCGATGGGCTGTCATGGTCCTGTGGGATTATGACCTTCCCTTAGACCAAAATCAACAATCAGCAGCCCAATACATATATATCACGTGTGTTTAATTTGGTCTACACTATAATTTTACTTATAATAATATTGTATATAAAATACAATATTATTATTACAATATTAGGATAATAATATTACAATATTATAAATATAATGTTTAAAATTACTGTATTTGTATGTATGTAAATTTACATACATACATACAAACACAGTGACATTCTGGGGATCACTGAGTACTACTCAGTACAGTACTGCAGTACGCATCGTGTTACTGTGTTACTGTTATCTGCTCCCTCGAGTGCCTGGTTGAGTGGTATGAATCTCTGGAGAGGCAGAGGAGCATTAATTACGTCTAAAAACAAAGGAGGCAGGACAGAGAGTGTGACAGTGAGCATTTGTCACTAACAAAAATTACATGTTTATAGAAGAGGGCAGTGCTGTCAATTGCTTTAGAGAGATGCAACAATATCTCCAGGCCCAGCACAGTGATGACATTCAACTCACCAATCCTCAAAGGACAAAGTAGTTGTTCAAAGGCCATTTTATAGAAGTGAAGGCTAAAAATACCAGGAAACCACAGTGCAAAGTGTGTGTGTGTGTGTGGTCTAGGTATTCCTCATTTTGTGGGGACTAAAATCTGTTTACACACTCACTTGTCTTTCAAATGTAATTTAATATGTGACATTTTGAGGTGGAGACATGTTTTTAGGTTTGGTTAAGGTTAACATTCAGCAGGTGATAGATTTAGAGTCTTTAGGAAATAAATTCAATGAAATGTCCTCTTAGGTCACAGAAACATGACTGTGTGTGTGTGTGTGTGTGTGTGTGTGTGTGTGTGTGTGTGTGGAGCAGGGAGTCAGCTTGCTGAGTAGACGGTGGTAGGACAGGGCTCCATTCATTAGAGAGAGGGAACAACACAACAACAGAGAGCAGGGAAGATTTGTATTCAATCTACCAGTTTTCCATTAAGTTAACCGAGGTGCACAGAATTGGAAACACAAAAAGACAATAGTAAAAGCGTCCTCCGTTGCTGAGAACAGACACTCAGCTTTGCTGAAGAAGTAGAGGAAGAGAGAGAAACAGCTGTGGCTCACTAACGTTAACACAGTTACCCTCATCCATCCCAGTGGTGCCATGGTCACAAAAATAAGCATAAAGACTGGTCACAGATTCAGCCACAAAAATGAAAAAAAACAAAACTTCATTAGGTTTAGGAAAATGTGTTTAACATTCATGGGTAAAACAAGATAGTGTCATATCTTGTTTTACCCATGAAGCGTCATATCTTGATTCTATTGTCACATATTTTTACAGGCTTTTAATGTGAAGGAACACAAGGGAGAGTTTAGTTTTGTTGATGTTTGCCCAGCATTGATCAGGTGTTTAAAATAATGACCCAAGAGAGTCAAACACTTTTCATGGTGGTTTATTTCATCAGTTAGTCCTTTCTCCTCATCTGTCAGTAGGTTGTTTCACATGGTTCACTCTCTGAGAATCACAATAAAAACAATGACCCAAACTGAATGACTATTACCACAATAAATAAATGATCATCAGCTTCTGAAGGATGACGCAAAATGATGCTGGAGTCTTGTGAGAATGTTGCTCTTATCTTTTGTGTTCTGTCTTCTCCTGAACTCTGTTATCGTTCATCTCTTCATGAGCAAAGACTTAAAGATCGAAAGGTTACACACATGGAGCATTAACTTTAATGGCTATGAACGAAATATTTTATAGTTACATTGGAAAGAGCTTCCTGCTTTCATATCTCTGTCCACCCAGTGTCCCACAGGACCCTCCTGCAGAGACAAGTGACAATGCCTGTTATTGACTCAGTTACTGTGTAATGGACATGTAAGAAATAGCAGCCAGAGAATAGGTTGTTTATGGTGAATGATTACATTGCAAGCAGGCATATAATCTACATACAGCCAGAGCACAGCGGTGTTTGTGGTGAGAAAAGCATATTGTAATTAGAAGATGATGTTTCAAAAGCTTCTTTTTTTCTGCAGTTGTGTGACCTCATTTCATGAAACAAAGAACGTTCTTGTCAGTCTGGATAAACTGATCTGAGAGGATCCTTATGTTATGAAATCCATGTGTTGAAGTCAAAGATAAAGTGAGTGAAACTGAAGAGTTGAGAACAGAGAAGCTGCCAGTATATCCATCTCTACATTAACACATTTATTTATTTCATTAGAGGTGTTCATTATTGGTGAAATGAAAATTATTAATGTGGGAACCACAATAAATGTGGTAAATAATTCATTTTCATGCAGGCTACAAAAAGATACACTTCTCTGTTTATTGTTTAGATTTTTGTGTGTTGTTGTTGAATAGTGTGTTTATTAGTAGAAGGCAAACAGCCAGTCTAAGTGACTGAATGCATTAAATAGTAATAACTTTGTTTACTCTCATTGCGGAGCTGTTCATACCATCTACAAGTAACTGGAGATGACAACAAAGTGAAGGAGTGGGTTTCTAATATTACACAGTTCTAACTCTGATTAATAGATGGAGATGGCTCATAGATTACTAAAAAACAATCAACAATTGTCTCATCAAACCTTATTTAGACAGAAGTGTATGATAGTTTGTTAAATGATGTGTGTGTGCATGTGTATTAGGTCTGGACCTAATCCTCTCTGAAACCTGAGTGTCTGTGAGCAGTGTAGGCCCAAGGCCAAAACCCCTGTTCATTTATTCATGACTCCTGATCCCTTCTCTTGTGGCCGGCCCAATCATGGCTCCGACAGATCAGCATTCACAGAGCAAGACAGCAGTGCTTCAGGATCAAACTCAACAACATGCTAGAGCCATCTCCCAGCCTGTCTGTTCTTTCTGTGTCAGCACTATGGGGTCTCCTTGTACTGACCTGTTTCACTGTGTTCAAAGACTGAGGTCAGACTTCAGTCAGGTTGGAGAATCAATTTAGCTACTATTTGGGTTTTGTTGATGGTCAGTGGCATTTGACTGTGTCCCCACACAGGTGGAGACGACTGATGTTACCCAAATCCCTGTACACTTGATAGGTCAATATAAATATAGTCCAGCTCGTCCACCTGGACTAACTGGACCGTAGGAAGACATGTATGATACCAGCACTGTGTAAATGTATGTTTTTTTCTTCTATATGACAAAAAACATGAATTGATGGTTTATTTCACAAAATGACAACGAGACAAATATTAAATAAAAGGTAACCACTGACTGTACTGTGCCACTGCCTTCGACACTAACTCCTCATTGATTATCTGTTCTGGGTCTTTGCAGCTTAAAGCAGATCGTCCTCCTCCCCACTGTCTTATGTGCTCCTACAGAATTTAGTTGTGTTATTCTCATTATGTTTGTTGCTCCTGGATGAGATTATATGAAGATTCAATACTACAGTTCATTTACTAGCAGACAACATCCAGCTCCACTTCTCACTCAAGCCTACAGGGGCCTTCGAGTTAACCAATAAATTGTCTTAGGCACTTTGCAGGTTCAAAGTCAAGACCCTACAGCAGTATAGAGAATTATAATTACAACCTTAAATTCACGATTGAGGCCAAAAGCCACCTTTTAGCCAACAAGTTCTAATCGGTTTATGTCAAAGTGATTGTTTATACCAAATGTCATGAAACTCCTGCTGAGCATTCCAAGAAAGTGAAGTCACTGGGAATGACATCAACAACTTTATGCCCCTTTTCCTTCACACTGTATCTTTACTTCTTCTGTCTCACTAGCTGACGTTACCATTAACAGCTATTTACTTATCAGTATGACAGAAATTTGGTGAACTCAGCTTCTGTATTACTGCTGTCTGTAAAAGATGAGACAGCAGTTGAAAGCAAGGCCAATCAGATCTGCCTAATATTGCCTCATGCAGATAGCTCCATCCCATCTGGCCTATATCATTACTTTGTAATGTGAGTCACTGTAGCTTCCTCAGTCCGATGAGAGGCAAAAAAGCAGCACTGATGTGAATGCCGATTCTAACCTCTTTCCTGTCTTTTAACCAGTGACTGATGCTCCTGGTGAGTGACCATTATCACCACCTGATAAGAAACCACATTCAGGAGCAGATCAAAACATGTAGCACCTTTAAAGGGGGAGTTGTTTTACTGTATGGCTTTATCATGGAGTATTAGACCCTCTAGCAGTGCTTCTTTGCCATTCTCAGCCCCAACAAAATTACATATGCTATATAAAGAACAGTTTTCAGTGGTCAAGGTGTAAACAGGTGTTCTAGTCCTCCTTTAAACAGCAAAGAAGCAGATAATAATAATCTTTGTCATTTTTTCAATTAAAAACTTAAATAAATTTGGTTTCAGCCAATTTTATTTCATTTAATTGCATTAAAAAAGGACCTTTCTAAGTGGAGAGCCACCAGAACCACTGTATGTATGTCATGTATAATCCCACAGGCCAGACCACTCAGTTAGGAACTTTTAATAAACACTTGTCTGTGTTCAGTTTGAAGCAACTCTAATCCTCAGAGCAGGAAATGCTAATCTCACCCAGATGGTCATGTGTTGGTTGAGGCAGGTGGAGGGCATATGGATGACAAACCACAAAGTCAAAGGCTGCTTCCAATACCTGAAAGAAGGCTAAAAGAAGGCCTCATGTGGACATGTCACATCTACACCTACCTACAACCCCCACCCTGTCTGCACGTGCGCACACACACACACACACACTGCTGCGTTCTGTCCAAGACATAGCACACAGGAGAATTAACACGAGACTGTCATACATATCCACTTATACAGCTTTGCTTGGAGAAAATTGAGGATGAGAACCGGCAGGCATAACTACGTAATCCCAGCTTTAAAGATGTTTGGATGGAGGCACAATCAATTGCAAATGAGATCAAGAGACGGATGAGTGTCTGACATCAGAACTGATCTGGGGAGGAGGGGGAGCAGACAGGAGAGCCCCCAGTGTGCATCACCCTTTTTCCTCCAGACGTTTATTCCTTCCAGCCCAGTTCCTGTCTACTGTAACATTATTTGTTGGCTGTTGCTTTACTGACCATCAACAACAGTCAGGGTTAATGTTAGGGTTAGAGACATGACAACCTGGGCTAGTTTCTTTCATCGTTCAATTAGTTGAATGACTAGTTGTTAGAGTCTTTTACTGAAACTCAATTCTACCAGTTTATTAACTGTTATGGGCTTTTTTCATGTGTCATTGACGGCTAGTCATAACAACATCATTGGCATGTTGATAATGACAAACATTATCATCAGGCTCAGATGGGAAAGATTTAAGTTTCTGTCTCTGAAATCATTGAGGTCCTGACGGGACGCCGGCTAAGAATTTATTTCATACCCTGTCCTGTTATCTTCTAGTTTATGAAATGGTAAATGACACTGAAACATTTCATTTGCTTCAATTTGTGAGGTTTGAATGAGTCCTTAGATTTTCAGTGACATCAATTCAGTCAAAGAAATCTGCTATTATTCTCACTGATGACTATCCTCGTACATTGAGATATCGAGTGCAGAACACGTACCTGGTCTAGTTAGAGAACTGCAGCTGTGACATATAAAATTTCACAGAAGGGAACCAGTTCATTATGAAGCTCACTGTGCTCCATGGAAGGACTAGCTCTGTTTCCAATGAGAAAAAAAGAACTTTCAGTTTCAGAAATTATGTTTGTTTATCAGAACAACCTTATAGATTGAGTTTCCTTGGCTGATAACCATGGTGGATACAGTTTGTTGACCTTTTGCATTGAACAAAACATGTTTATGTTTCACCAAAATAAGAGTTTACACAAAAATACATTTGGGAGAAACTGGATTGCTTTCACTAGATGTGTGTTCAGTCCTAGATGTGGGGGCAAAAGATCTGCAGATATATTCAACATACAACACATTTTGTGATATATAATAAAAAAACATATAAGTGCTGTGTGTGAATGGGTTATTCTGATTTGCAGTGTAAAGTACATTGAGAAGCTCAAAGACTAAATGCAGTTGCTTTACCTTTTAGTTGGTGGAAATGTTTGATCAAAATTTAAAAGCTCTGCTTCATTCAGCTCCATTTCAAACCAGGTATTGTTATCTGTATTCTTTGATTGTTTGCTTCTTCTTCTTCTTCTTAGCTGTACTGTTATTTGTTTGTTCTAATTGTGTGTCTGTTGTATTACAGGTGTGATGTTATTCTGGTCTGGTTTGAAATAAATTATGAAAAAAGTTTGCTACATTGATTTGATAAACTTTAGGAAAACATTGAAATATCAGGAGAGTAAACCCATTATATTATAACCTTGTGGAAATAAACAGGCTGATAATCATCTCAGTGGTGGAAAAGGGTTCATACAAAGTAGTACTCATGTCCTTGACTGTTGTTTAAACTTCAGATGATGTCTGTGAGCTGATGTGACTTGTCTCGATCTGTCCCAGACTGATGTGACTGTCTTCTCATAAAGACTGGGCTTCTCACAGCACACGACTAAGTGGTAAACAAGATGCTACTAACAGTGCTTCACATGCTGCACAGGGATTGGAAGTGGAGACTGATTCATTGACCCAAGAGAGGGATGAGGAGCAGAAAGTCTGGAGATATGGGGATAAAATGAGAATGCTTCTCAATAGGATGTTGTTGAAGCATGAGGTGTGCTGAATTCAGTGACCAGGCCTCAGTTAGGACTGAAACACAGCTCCCTGCTGGTCCCTATGGAGCTCAGAATGGGGCTTAGTGCACGTCATCCAAGAACATGGTGACATATGTGCCATTATTTATAGCCAGTAGATCCGCTGAGAATCCCAGGGGCTGCTTAGAGAAGGTATTATTTGAGAACCCAAAGACCAGTCTGGCCACTACTTTTCTCACAGAACATTCAGCAACAAAAACATAAAACCCACAACAAAACTGCCACTAATACTGTCATCAGATCAGAATTACAATAAAGAGATGAGCAGTGGTTACAAGATCCTCAGTGAAAAACTGGAACAAGAGCATGGATCAAAGATAGCAGGGAAACAGTTACTTCTTCTGACATAAAGCTTTGTGCATCATATAATGACCTAAATAACATGTCCCTCGTGATATATTTCATGGTTAGCAATGGCATGCTCTTACATCCCATTTAGTGCACCACCTGGGTAAAGCACATCATCACTTCACTGTAACACATAGCCTGGGAATTTAGTGACAGACAACAAGATTAATGATCCCTTCCACCCAAAGATCCAACAAGGTGCTGCTCCTATTCCTGTAGCTCAACCATCTCTAGCATGACACCAGAATATGTGTTGGAGGGGTTAATGGTAAGTCAATTAGAGTATGGCTCTAATCCGCATGAGGCAAAGGTCATGTCTTAGTAGACAGTGGGATTAGTGCAGAGGTTCCCTTGCATGCTACTTCACCTGAGTACACTCTCATTCCAACCCTCTGCAAGAAAAGTGCAGCCAGTGAACAACCTCCAGCCATCAGCTGTCAATCTGTAGCGGCCTCAGCCCTGACAGCCGTGCAAGGCTGTGCATCACTACACCCCCCAACACCACTGAACCTGATCAGGAAGCACAGGAAAAGTCAAGGATGTGAACATGATGAGGTGAAGAGTCAGGAACCACAGTGTCAGTACTCACAGGTTTCAGTCATTTTCAGTAAATTTTGGTTTTCAGAAATCAAGCTAATTATATTTTTGCAAAAACATACAGGGAAGTTTCATATTTATCCTTTATCCTTTCAGACCGTATTGTACATGTGCTAACTGTCTACCTCTGCAAACAAAAAGCCAATAAATATTGTCATACGGCGTTGACTAAACACTCAGCTGCATTTCATTTGCCTGGCAACAATAAGTTGAGCTGACAGTGCAGCTGGGAGCTGCTGTGGAGCACACACACACACACACACACACACACACACACACACACACACACACACACACACACACACACACACACACACACACACACACACACACACACACGCAGACAGAGAGAGAGTGTGTGTGTGTGTGTGTGTGTGTTCTCTTATCCTTCACTATATTACAACAGCTTTAGGATCCTACGTAGAAATTACTGAGATTCCCAGCGCTGATGCTCCACTCTGTGGACTGATCCCGACTCAATCTGACCTAAATAAGCGCCCTGATAAAGGCGCAGCAGACAGGGAACAGATAATGAAATCAGGAATAATGTCACAAAACAGTTTGGTCCAACTAAGACACAGAGAAAACTACCATCCATCCCGCAGCTTGTTTCTACACCTCTCCACCGTAGAGGCAAACGGAGCAACGTGTTCGAAACATGTTCAGCGAAGTTACGTCCATGTCCGCAGCCTCAGAGCAGACCGGGATTATAAACGGAGTCGATCTTCACCTTACCTCCTCTTGTATCAGGCATTGTCAGACTGCTCCTCTGTCTACGAGAAGCAGTCGCTGATCAGGACATCGTAGTTTCCACGTAAACATTAATTCCAAGAATCGTTTGTAATTTCCATTCCCAGTCCTGGATCTCTTGTTCCACCTGATCACTCGCCTCCCGTTGCGCGTTCAATCAGCAGCGGACGCACCGCTCCGCCGCTCACAGATCAACGCTCCACAGGCTCCGAGCGTCGATCAGCTCCGAGCGTGGGCTATTTTAACTTTGACAAGAGAATACACATTAATAAACTTTCATAGACTCCTACATGTCTGTCCTGGTGTAATCTTTGAGCAAATTATCCTCTCGCACTGCCCCAGTGTGAAAGAAAACAAAAATCGAAGAGCGAAATAATAAAACGCATTTCCCTCTTCGCTCCGTGCTGATGTAAACGTTTAGATATGGCTGCAAACACCCGCAGCCTCTCGTCCTGTAGCCCTGTCCGTGTTATCTATCTGCACGCACACATACACATACACACATACACACGGAGACCGGAAATTTACGGACATCTGACACATTCAAAACGCAACACTGGGCGTTTTCATTCAGTCAGCTCAGACAGACAGATGAGCTTTCTCTCTCTCTCTCTCTCTCTCTCTGTGTGTGTGTGTGTGTGTGTGTGTGAAGAGAGAGAGAGAGAGAGAGAGAGAGACACACACACACACACACTCACACACACTCACACACACACACACACACACACACACACACACACACGTGGATTTCATTCAGCTTCCTTTCCCACATGTCACATTTACCCTACTACCATGTCAAGGTATGCCTTGACATGGTAGATTGTATAAGGCATTTCTTAAAACAGATTCTTTTTTTAATCTGGATGATGTATATTTTAATGGAAGCATTTTGGGTTTAAAAGGGTTTTTATTGGTGTGTCTATGCTTATGAGGATAAAGGTTAATACAAAGATACTTGTGTGTGTGTGTGTGTGTGTGTGTGTGTGTGTGTGTGTGTGTATCCATCCATCCATCCATCCAAATGTGTAGATACCTTTGCAAGGGGTAACCTGTGAAGCTAGTGTAAAGTATGAGAAAACATATTAAGTGCAGGGCAGTTGCTGCATGTGCATGACTTTTTGTGACCTTTAAAGAACATGCTGGTTGATTAATGTCTTATTTGCAGTTGTGAAATGCTCAGATAAACGTATTTGGTAGAAAATATTGTGAGCTGGTAATTGTAGTTTCAGGCATACTCAGACTTTTTCAATAGGTGCACTCAGGCTTTTGACTGTATTGTTAATGTGCTTGGCTGAAGGACATGATGAGCAATGCCCCCTCTGGAGGAGACTGCATGCCAAGATCAAAGCAACATAAAGAGTTAGTCAGCTCACAGAGGTACAAAGAGGTTTGATAAAGAAAGGCCTAGAGTCTCATTCACAGCTTCAGCTGCCCACCTGATAAGATACACAAGAGAAGCTGGAGCCACGAGAACAAACAGGACGGTCTCCATTGAGCCATGTGAGCCAACAGTGAGGTCCCAGTGTCAGTGTAATAACGCAAGGTCAGATCCACTCAGGGCTGAGACTGAACAGTACTGGAAGAACATATGGGAGGAGGATGCATCACATAACACCAGTGTTCAGCAGCTGGTGGAGATAAGAGCAGATCACAGAACATGATCCAGTAACAATCACACTGGCAGGGAGTAAAGCTGATATGACTCAAAAATTGTCATTTTGTCTCTGTCTCTTGGTGTCATTCTAAAGATATGTTTTGACTGATGCAGCCTTTTCATTTTTATCACTGAAGAAATCAAACACATGGTCATTTTATAAATATATACAAGTTTTACCAAGTTTTCTGCTCTGGAATATAAAAATTTATTGGGTTTCTCATATATTTAGTTCTGTACATTTATCTTAAAAAGTGCATATATCTAAAATCTTAAATGCAGAATAGAATATTTTAGTGTGCATGATAGTTTTTATTTGATTAAAACAACAGGTAAAGAAAGCTTGAAAATAAGGTACAGTTGTAGTCCAAAGGCTGAGTTTGCACAGGACATTAGAATAATTAAAATCACACACACGGCAGACAACATACCTTTATTAGTAAATAGTAAATGAGAGGAGACAGAATCATTGTTGGTGTGTTTTTCCAATGCATATGGCAAAATTAACTACATTTTGCACATGAGCTGAAGCGATACCTAACATGCCAGTTACATATGAACAAGCATTGCAAAACATTTGACTGTACAACATCCAGCCTACATTAAAGAAAACACAGAGCAACAGTGGGTGTGAACGGAGGATCAACTGCAGTGGGTGCTGGCTCTGTTTCTAATTCACAGATAATGTTGCTCTTCCATTTTATTTCTATCTATTAACAAATAACACTGAATGTGAAATGTGGCATTGAAAAAAATAGGCACTGAATGTGCCTATTTTGTGAAGACTCTGATGGGGAGCCATATGTAAAACACAGAGGTGTCCAGAGACGGCCTGTAGGCTGATACCTCCATATTTTGCATAAGCACTGAGGTGGTTTGGCAGTGGAGGTCTTATTTCCAGCCAAACAGCATCAAAGTAAGACTCACTTTTGGAACCATACTCTTCTGACTCCCCCAGAGAGAGACTGTGTTTCCAGGGGGTTATTATACTGCTGGCATAGCAGCCATGACAGGGGTAAAGACTGGAGGAGACAGTGGAGATGTCCAGGCCTTTCAGAGCTGAGGATTAATAAGAGGTCAGATCAGCGCACGCATTTTAATGCTCCCTGTCAGAGGTTAGGTCCAGACACCAGACAGCTATCCACTGAGCCGGTTTATGCGCTGTCCGGATCTCCAATCTCCTTTCCCTGTGCATTAGAATATAATCCTTCTCTGTGGCCTTAACAATACACTACTTCACCATGTAATCAGATAAATCCACCATCTGCTTTGTGTACCATAGCACAGAGGACCACATTAGCACCCTGCTAGAGAAACAGTGATTGACAGAGATGAATATCACACCGAGAGGTAGAACGATATAATTAAAATGATTTCAGAAACAAAACACTTCAATCACAAGTCCAAAAAATTATTTTACCATTTATCTGTCTGCTAGATAAAGTGACTCAGCTTAAAATGTGATGCTCATTTAAACAACCATCACTGCTTTGAAGGTTGTGTTCGAGGTTACAGCATTTTTAAAGAAACTGTCTCCAATCATGTAGAAATTATTTATGAGGAATGAATATGAGGTGGGTTACATCGACATTGCATCGATACAGTAATATGTTGGAATAATAATGGAAAAGATGTGAAGAAACAGTACTGACATGATGCACAAAAAAAAGTGATTCCTAAGGAACAGAATGAATCATATGGAATGATCAGGACTGAGCTGATAATTAATGTTTAATGAGCCAGGACGCTGCTTGAGTGAGTAACGTCACTTTATGTTTATCTCAGTAGATCACAGAGCATTCAAGCAGACACATCTTAAACTCCTCCAACATAATAAACTGTCATCTCATCAAAAGTTATAACTTTAAAACTCCGACATCTTTTCTCAACTAAAACCCTGTTGTCGTGCATGAACTAAACAAATGTCAAGTTGGCAATTTTGTAACAACATTTACAATTTTTTGTTAATAAACTTCTGGGACAAGCTTATTGTTTTCTCGACAAACTCATCATCTAAATTTCGCTCAGTCGACAATCTTCAACACACTTCTTAGGCTTTCACCACAAGTTCAAATTGCAACCATAGCAACCAAAACTCCTTGTGCCTGCTCTGACCTCAAATGCACAAAAATAAGAGTCAACCTCGGACTCATAAAAAGGTGAAACCAATGTAAAACCCTCAGAAGCAGAAATAATAGATTGAAACATGAGACACGAGAGTGATTTTACTTGTAGGCGCTGCCTTCATAGAGGGACAGTCAGTGTGATGAGTTTTGATTGTAACACATTCTTTTGCTCCTCTATGATGACCACCCACAGGTTTTTTTCAGTTACAGCAAGTTTGTCCTCTCCACTGTCATCAGGTCTGCTCACTGTGGGAACCATTTCCTTCATCTTCTTCATATTACAAGGTTTCAACCAACTGGACTTTGTAAAGTGCCTCGACATATATGTATGTTATGATTTGTCGTTATACAAATGACATTGAATCGAATGTATAAGTTTGTGTTGGTGTCATGGAAAAAGAGTATTAGTACAGAATTGTAGTAAAAAGAGTATAGTAGTATTATTTACTATTAAAAATTTAATCATGCTATCAAATAATCATTATCTAGATACAACTACAGATTTAATCTTAAATCAAAGAGAAGCATCTATTCTACACATCGTGGTGGTAATCTCAGTATGGCAACAACAATAACCAGACTTAAACACCTGGTTCAACATATACAGAGTCTGACAGTGAATTGACAAATACAAATAATTACACACAATCAATGAGAGTCTAAAGTTGACGTTCCAGTTGAGCCAGTTGTGGACTGGGCTTTATCTTCGATAGTTTGATTCTTCTCTCAGCTTCTCTTCCTCCCTCAATATTTCACAGGTCCTGGACCCCAGAGAAAGCCATGCAATAAACAAGTCCCCTGACAGCAAAGGAGGAAACACAGTCCTTAGAGAGAACATCTATGGGTTTTTTTCTTTATTACTGTTTTCCATTGTTACACAGGAAATTTCAAATAAGCCTCGATATAACACTGTCTGGTTTCCTCCTGTTTGTGCCTCCTATCTAAACCTAACGAAGGTGACCCTGGACACCTCCACCCCCTTACTGTTGAAAACAGATTAAGTTGATCTATTAGCCTTTACAGCTGAGAAGCAGTGGATCAGTGGCTGGAAGGAACGAGAGGTTAATGTGGTGGGCAGACACATGTTCCAGGGTCAGACACTGGATTTGCACTTAGCTAATTTGTTCCTGTAATTACAACTAAATCAGGTCATTAACTGACCACAGGGGCCTGAGCAAGCTGCTGGAAATCCTTGTACACTGAGCAAAATGTTTCAACTGGAACAATAATTAAAGGCCCACTGTGTTTTTGAGATTTCAGTCTACACCACCTGCTGACTGACAGTTCTATTACTGAGATATTGATGAACCCATTTTTATGGTCTGCATTTTCTTTTATATTAAAGCATCTATGTGGACAAATGCCATGAAAAGTCCCGCACTACCATGTTAGTCTAAGTACTTTATGACTTCTCTACCTTGTCTATTACTTCAGTCTGAACCTATTAAACACAAATGATAATATATATCTTTAAGAACGGTTAGTTTTATTTTATTTTGTTAGGGTTTCAGTGCTTTCCAGTAACAGTTGCTCTCTGTGGTTTTAGCAACAACCCTCAAAAAGCAGAATCTAGTCCATTTGTTGGCAACTATTTTCAGCAGCCCATTATTTTTTTTTCAGGTTTATGTTTAAAAGCACTTTAAATGGCACCGCCTTTTAGAGATGTTTTAGCATGAATGCACTCTCAAAATTTTTCATTACAAATCACACAGACCCAAGAGCTGACATAAACGACAAAGCAAAAGGGAATGAGTAGCCCCCTGAGTTGACTGGTTGTGAAAAACCACGCAGCAGTTTGAGTGTGAGCTTTAGGTAAAGTGCTGGATCGTTTACAGAGAGATTAGTTCTGTATAAATCTCTCACACAGCATTAAGCTGACAGGTCCATTAATTACGAGCCCTATCAGTGGTGTGGACCATCAGATGTACTAACCTCTGTGGTCTGGAGCAGGCTGACCCACTTTCCAGATAGACCTTTTTATCACCTCATTTTTCATCAACCTCGGTGCTCTGCCACTGCAAGCTGGACTTTATCGACTGTCTGAGGTCTGATAAATTGATAGAGGACTGCTGATATTGTTCAGTGAATTACTGTGTGTGAGACAGTTTGTGTGTTAGGGTGGTGGGGAGACATGGCACAAAACTTGACAGGTAGAAATGTACAAGTGGCTGACATCACTGTCGGACTAGTTGATGTAATCCTCCCACGCTGGAAACATGTCTTCTATGACCATAATAGGAACATGGAATGCAATGATGCAATCTGTGTATTTCTAAATTTGGAAATAAATTCAGAAATGTGCACCAAGGCCAGTAACAAAAAAGCTAACTCACATTTAGCTACTGTAAATGATGGACCTTTATTTACCATCCCATAACCCAACTCTATGTAATAGAAGTGTTATTGTGTCCTCATTCCCTTCAGTCTTTGGCTAAGTTTCTTCATGTTGTCCCCATCAGACCTGCCACAAGATGTCCCCAGACTTTCTTCCTGTACCCAATACCCACTGATTTGTCACCTATATTCACTGGACTTCCTTTATTAGTCCCTTTGTTGATAGTTCTCTCATCACCTCAACCTGTATATCAGCTCTTTATGCCTGGTCATTGTCAGCTCAAATTATCAAATTATATCAAATTGTATTAGGGAATGGGAATGTCCGGCCTCAGAAAGTAAAAGTCCTGCCACATTCCTGCTATAACCAATCACATGAACCATCTGCTTATAATTAGCACAACTCTTCAGACAGGTAGATCAGTTAATAAGTGAGATCGCCTGTGTTAAGTGTACAGGTATCAACAATACATGGCAGGACTTTTACTTTCTGAAGACATTCCCACCTCTGTTACATCCGTACCAATACTAATAATTCAGATGAGGATAGGACTGAAAAACAGTATCATAACTCTGTTTAGTAAATTAGATAAGAGTTATATTTGTAATCAATCTTAAACATTAATATCCACATGAGTAGAAATAAAGTGCTATTCACTGAAAAGGTAAATCAAAAGTCACATGGTAAACACTGGCAGAAAGGCAACTAACCTTCTTTGCAGGTAAAGTGTTTGGAGAGTAAGGGGAACAAAATTCATAAACTAGGAGGTGCAATGGGAGAATGGGAGATCCTATCACCTGTGCAGCTCCTGAATCCTTGAGGTGATGAGCGAAATAAATACAGTTCATCACAGCACCCCCATATTGGTGCAGTAGATAAGTTTTATTTGGTTTCACCAGTCATTTCGGGCATGAAGGTCCTATGAAATCTTGACCTTGAATATTGACCTTTGCCTCAGGTAGCTGTGACTCAAAAGGTAGAGGTCCACTAGTTGGAAGGTCAGCTGTTCAGTTCCCAGCTTCCCTAGTCTGCAATTTGCTCCTGATGGCTGTTCCATCGGTGTGTAACTGTCCTAGAAGAAGCACAAAGGTATAGTGGTCCTGCATGAATATGTGTAAATGTGATCTGTAGTGTAAAGTGTTTTAAGTGAGAAAAGTGCCATTAAATGCAGCCCATTCACCATTTACATTGACACTGAGAACATTTCCATCCTTTCCGTGGTAGGTTTCAGTCATCCTTCCAGTAGGTCATGATGCTCAAGAATCTGTACCTGCATTCAAAGTCTTCTTGCTGGACTCAAAGTTTTTCTTGTTTGCCAGGTTTAGAAGGTAAAATGGCACCATCTTGCCAAGAGGTTCTTCTCTCCATCAGCAGTATGTTTCTGAGTGACAGAGTCTGAATCAGCAAAGTTGAAGGAGACAAAGCTGAGAGATTATGAATTGAGGGTACCTTCAACTTCAATCACATCTGTCTTCAGAAGTCTTTTCTGTTTTTTTCCCTCTTGCTGTCCTCTCTGTTGTCTGTTTTAATGGATTCTATTTTCTTAATTTACTAAAAACTTTGCATTGAAGATTATATTGCAGAACTGAAATCTCTCTGAAGCAAGTGCTTCCTCGTTTCTGTGTGTGATAACGTTATGTTCAATACTAGTAAAATGATATATATATATATATATATATATATATATATATATATATATATAGAACATAACGTTATATATATTAGTGCCTCCCCCGTTCAGTTTCCTCACTGTTAATTTTGTTTCAAAAATGTGTTTTAAAAATTGTTGATATTATAAAGAATAATTTTGTATCACTGGTTCTTCCTAGATGTTTGAGGTGGAAAATATATTTACTTAAGTGTCCCGAAATTTATTAGATGTATCTATGAATATAGGAAGTGATATGTACCTCTGTGTAAATGCTGGTCACAGTTTCACCTGCCCATCACATAGAGTTGACACTATCAGGCTTCACCTGAGCACTAAACCTCTAAAATTACTAAAAAAAAAAAAAAGTAAATTAAATAGCTGGTTCATATGGAAACATAGTTCACCTTAATGCTTCATGTCGGGCACAAACTCTAAATCTTGTTTCTGTAACCTGTTTTGAAATCATTGATTAGGTTTGATAGATTTGGCCAATGGTCTGATAACAGGTGAAGTAGGGTGGATGCTGATGTTTAACACTCATGTTGTGTTCATTTCATGTTAAACAATTTTGTGTTCCCGGTCAAAAATTACTGTTCCATTAAGAATCCTCATAAAAACTGTAATAATACATATGTTATAATTAGTTTTTGTGTTAGATTTTTTCATCATCTTAAAGGTGACAGAGAACGGTTGAACAGGGTTTTTGATCCTTGTTCTGTGATGTGACATTTACACAATAAAATGTTGGTTGGATGTGTAATGACTCAGAAGCTTCATAAAAACCTCTCAGAAAGATATTTTAGGGTGAGGGATTTTAAATGTGTGATTTTACACCTATTTGGCATCTTTTTAGGCTTAACTGACAACATCTTTATGAAATGTAAACACTTGACACTGATTGGCTCCTTCACTGTCATGGAAATTAATGTAACTTCACCGGCTTTGGAACAAGGACAGACCATCTTTTTACAGCTAATCACCTTTGAAGGGGAGGGAATCAGAGTGGGGGGTCAGTGAGATACATTTGACGTCACAAACAACAGTTTTTGAAATTGAGCCATTTTCTAGCGACATTTCTAAAAGAGGAATTTCTATGAAAAAGGAAATGTTCAGAATTTCTAGAACTTTTCAAATGTTCCTGAATGTGGGTGGACGACCGTTCTTCAACAATTCTCGGTCACCTTTAGTTTCAAGGCCTTCTATCTTATTGAGTGGTATATTGATATATAAGAGGCTTGACAGCCGACTTCTTTTAGACGCAACTTTTAATGCCTACCTGCTCAACGTACAGGCATAACACAGCCCCGTATTTAGTCTCTCTTCTTACAATGTCACACACCTACAGGTACCTCTAAGGCTCAAAAGCTTAGTACATTGCACTGAGTCTGTTTTTCAGTTCAGCCTGGAAATTTAATTGCCTTCCATTTATAGCTTAAATGCTAAGCTAACCAAGACCTGCATTTCAGCTTTATACTATGTACAATGTAAAATTTCCCTGTCTGTGCTTGAACCATATATAAAAATAACAATGTTGAAAACTACCCCAACTAGGAGTTACACAGTTTTTACTGCACTGCAGTGACTGAATGAGGCTGAGCTTATATCTGTACTAATAGGCACATCAGGGAGCACCAAAGAAGAAAAACTAATAAGATGCTTGCCATAAACCTCACTGCAGGTAAAGTGAATGGACTTAAGAATAGATCAGAAGGAAAAATGTTTTGTGCGCTGACGTGCGTTTCCTTCATGACAGGTAATTTACAGAAGAAACACAAGCTCAACGTTCAGGTTTGAAGAGGTTTATTGTCATGTGCACAGTAAAAACACAGTGGTTCAGAGAGAGTTTAATTCTTACACTGCGGTTCTCCCTTTACACACAACAATAATACATTAGAATAACACTTAAAAGTACGAAGAGCAAAAAATATGCTAAAGAAAAAAACAATTAGGCCAAAGAATCTTAACAAGTTTAAGTGTAAAATGCTCTGTCCATTTATGCAACAGATGAGTAACGGTCAATAGGAGTGTTGGGGGCTGTAGGGTGCAGTGTTTGATGTAATGTTCATGATCAATGTCCTTGATTTCACACTCCTGTAACATCTCCCTGATGACAGAAGTGTGACCATGTCATGGATGTGTGTTGTTCTTGACTATGTTGTGGTCCTTCCTGAGCATCCTGGTGATGTAAATGTCCTGTAGTAATGGGATGAACGGAGCAGTCTTTATCACCTGCTGAAAAACCTTCATGTTGCCATACAGTGTTAGAGCAGATGAGGACCTGAGTGAGAAACACATTAAAGATATCTGTGAATGCATCAGCCAGCTATGATGAACAAACCCTGAGTGGATGCTCAGGGATGTTGCCTGAGCCGGCAGCCTTCTGTGGGTTCATCCTTTGATCCCTGCTCACCTCTGCTGATAACAGAGAGTGATGTGTTAGTGCGCTCTCTGTGGCCTGTGTCCTACACGAGTGCTGTTGTTTGATTCCAAGAATCTTTTGCTTGTATTCTATTGTGTGTTGTCGGCATTTACACATATGCAGAGAATCTACAGTGATGGACCTTCAGCCTCAGTCTCTAATGTCTCTTGTTCCGTGTGATGCTCTGGCAGGTTGTATCTGGTCTGTTTGTTTCCCTCAGCTTCACCTCAGGTAAATACAGTGGAGTGATCATGCAGTATGGATTACATTTCTCAACTGATCCACGGTTTGTCAGAGTTGGGGTCGGTCCTGCAGCAGTTCTTTGGAATAAACACACACAATGTTCTTAAAACACTAAATAAAGTTGGATGGAGAAAGAGAAAGAATCTTTAGAATTTCAGTGTTTATCAGCCTTGTGACTGCAACAATGAACTTTGCTAAGCTCGGCTTCAGTTGCACAGTAAAACCTAAAGTGGATGTATAACCTTATCAGTACTTAAAGAAGATAAGCACAGAGCTCAATGCAGAATTATTCACTGATCAACTTACTTTACCCCAGGAGGTTTTCAAGAGCTGGTAGTATTGTTAGTGTTAATAAACTTGGATGCACATTTTTCAATAGTGTTTTATGTCAGAAAGCACTTCACTTACAGAGAACCTTCCATCTATACTGCATAGTAACAGCAGATCTTACATTAGTTGTGTGATGACTGGATGAATAGTGGTGAATTTGGTGCAGTTAATACATTTTAACAATCCATAAAAGTGTCAGTACTGTACTGAACCAACATTAGTTAAACAATTTGGGATGGATGGATGTAGTGTCATGTCTGTATGTTCACAACGGTTTGAGTTGATGTAGGAGAATATTGATATGGGTTTATCAACTGAACAGCCACAGCATCCAAACCACCCGCTGAAGAGGTTCTTCTTGTTCCACCAAAACAGCTTGGACCTGTCAGGACATGGACACATGTCTCTGGAGGTGTCCTGTAGTGTCTGACACCAAGACGCTGGCAGATTGTTTGGCTCCTGTGTTGTGGGTGTGGCCTGCAGAAAGATGGCTTCTCCAGCACGTCCCACAAATGCTCCGCAGACTTGATGTTTAGCCCTTAGTGTATAACACACCACAAGCAAATGATGCATGGCTCCTGAGAAAGTGGGGACCTTGCTGTTCTTTGTTCTGATTTTCTTGCTGCTCTAACAGCGCTGCTTGTTTTCATGCTCAGAATGATGCCTGGCTGTTTTCGGTCCTCTGATTTGTCTCCACACTCATTTTAAATTCAAATGTTCTCACACTCTTACTTTTTTCTATCTCTCTGTCTGTCTCTTAAAAGCCCAGCTACAGAGACACTTAATCAGGCGGCTGTCACTGAGCAGTAATCTGAGAGCACTGTGGTGGCCTAGAAGAACAAGCTGGGGTCTGCTATTTTTACCAAGCCTCTCTACACTGCTCTCTGCCTTGATAATTGGGTGATGAAAAAAAACAGGAGCTTTGTCTCTGTGCTGCCTGAGTGTAAAGTCCCCAGATGCTTTATTTGACACAGTCTCTCTTAACTCACAGTTTTGGCCTGGCTTCCGCCTCTTTGGGTATTCACTGAGGCACCGGTGCTTCTCACATCTCAAAAATCTAAAAAATGCACGGCTTGTTTCCAAGAAGAATTTCATGCATTGCAGTCCACTGTTCAGATACCTATGTACATTTGGCTTTTGATTATTTGGTTTTGTTTTCACAATTTATTCTTCACTGATACAGATAAGAGACTGTGTTTCCTCTTCTGGAATGAAACCATAAAAAGGCCAAATCTCATTTCTACCCTACACAAAAGGCACTGACACCTTATAGCCACATGCCCCATTCAGCACTTTACTTTTTGCACAGCACATGTAGCATTGTGGACAGGGAGAGAGGAGACAAGCTGCCATGAAAACCAATAAATCCTTAATAATTTCACTAGAGAGTCAGTAACTGAATTCTTAGCTCTTTATTAAATCAATTACTAGCAAATGTTATACTCATTATGTGTTATGACACAACATAAACACAGTGAACAGCTGACACCTGCATATTGTATAATACTCCAGAGATGGGCTTAAATTACATTCACAAATTCACATTTGTTTATTATTGGATCATTGGTGTGATTAGTGCTCCTTTATTCATTTACAGATATTAAAAATGCAGTGTTGTTTGTTTCTATTTTATATCACTATTTGAGTTCTAATTTGGAAACAATCTGTCTCATTATATTCTCATAATTACAGAAAAAAAACCACTATCTCATATTGTTTGGTTTGTTATTTTCAACATATAGAGGTTGCTTGCTTTTTTTTCTTGGTGACTTCTTTATTAAAAGGTCTAGCCATCTTACACAGCTTATGTGTGACAGCCTTACATGTGATCATTACCAGCATTATACTTTCTCTCAAATTAGGAAAACAACCCAGAACAATAGGAATGATACTCTCATACACCTAAACTGCAGCAGCCCGACATATTATTTCTGACTGGATTATCAGAGACAGCATATGCTTAAGCACTGCATTTATTATTGTATTTAAAACATATCTTTTTAATTGTTTTTATTTTTCTCTTTCCCCAGACCCTGATGAGCTGTGCCCTTAATAAGGCTGAGTTGAACGGAATCATTAAAGAGAGCAGAAATGCCTTGGGGGTGGTGACTGGGGTTTGCATCCAGAGCTCCATGACCAAGTCAACACGAGCACAGTATGTTGTTAGTTGTTAGTAAATTGACAGTGAACTTGTTCTGTATTAAATGTGTAGAGTTTGAGGCCTGTCAGGCACTTCTGAGTTAGTTTGACATGTTCTAGATTTTACCTCCATTGTATCCTGTGAAATAACCACAAATTCTGACTCTTGGGCGTCACTTCCACTAAGGAATTCACAATGTGGTGTTAAAGCTGCTGTTACCAGAATGTCACCAAATCACCTTAAATATAATTTCCATATAACACCTCAGTTAACAATAGCAAAACTAATAACATCAAAAATTCTGCTTGGATTCATTGCAGATACATTTAAGGACATGTTTGCTTACACTGCTTAAGCTGGTTTGTGTTCCCATAAATTTTGAGTCATGACCACAAATAAGATAACATTTTTGTGGCTGGTACAGATGGAGCTCACTCTAAGTCTGGTTCTGGAAGTTTCTTCCTCTTCTGAGGTTTATTTTTCCTCCATTGTCACTAAGTGCTGCTCACTGTGGGGACATGCTGTCATTATGATTTGGCACTGTACAACTAAGCTTGAATTGAATTGAAAATCACCTCACGCCTCAACTAACTGTCTCTATGAGGAAACTTAGCGTTACAGTTTCTAAGTGTGTTGATGTTGGCACCTCAGTGGCAAAGATCTTTTTTTCTGTTCATCATAGAATAAACAAGAATATACTTGTATAATGGAATATTGTTTCCATAAAGGTTATTTTTGAAATGCCACTGCCACTGTCTTTGTGATTGTTATTATTATATAAAGTTACACGTCACTGTTTCTATCATTCTCTCATAAGAAAGCTTTTTTTTGTTTCCAGTTACTCTGATTGTCCACTGGTGCTGTTATCTGAGGGAAGCTGACCACCAGGGAAAACACAAGAGTCATCCTCTGTCCTTGTCATTAAGACCAGTAAATGAAGAGGTCTTAGGTACAGATATGATGGTGGTAGTCTTCAGGCAGGTGGTAACTGCAGTGTGTTTTAGTGACCGGTTGAATATGTTAGTGCAGACTGCAGCTGATCATCATCAATACGTTTTTGTATTCCAGCATAGTCCTTTGAATGCCCCTCCTCAGGGGGCTGATTAGGCTTCTGGTTCCCAGCATATGGTGGAAGCAGCAGCTCTGTATTTACCTGCTCCACAGTTCTTCATGTCTTTGTTTGAAGATCAATCTTCAGGTAAAATGTGGGCAGCACCGTCTTGAGAAAAGAGACGTGAAAATCCCCAGCAACAATAAAAAAAAAAAACAACAACAACAAAACAACATCTGGTCGTTTGTTTTGTTGCCTGGCAACAGTATCATATAGTTTACTCGTGTCTATCTTGGCATTAGGTGGAGGTTGCACACACAGTTGTAATACAATAGAATAGAACAGAATAGAATAGAATGTTTTTATTTGTCCCACAAGTGGAAATTTCTCTCTTTGACAGCATAAACAAATCATGAAAAATAGAAAATAAATAAATAGTTTGTATAAGAAAGAAAGAAAGTGCAAGGCTGAGCCAAAGAGAAGGAAGGAAGGCTTGTGGGAGAAATGTTTTCAGTGATGTTTTCAGCTGGGACATGACAGAGTTCACAGGTAGCTGTAGTGTCAGCCGACAGAGAGTTATCATGATGACTCGCAAGAACTCCTCTGGATGTAGTACGACCAAACACTAACAGCAAACAGCTCAATGTCTAGAGCAGCTGGTCAGTAACACTGATGATGCCCAGGTTACTCCATGAACATTGCAATCACCACGTCCTCCCTCTTGTCAGTCTCGTCCTCTCTGTCGACTGACAGGTCTCAGAGACACATGATGCTGCTCTCCCCATAGATACTCCCTCTGCAGGCTGGTCAGCGCCATGAGTTCTTCATTGTATGGGGAGAGATCATACATTCCCCATAATTGCAGGCAGTGTTGATGGTTTGTATTATCTTTTTCTTCTCACGGCGCTTTACTTCTACTCTGCATCCCTTTCTCCTCCACCGGGATCAGGGATGTCTTGTTGGATCACATCCTCAAGCAGCACAGTGTCATCAGCTGATCACCGGAGCAGCAATCAGCAACAGCTCAGCGGTTTTTCCCTGGTTGTCATGGTCAAAAACAAAACCAGACGGTTAAAAAGTTCAGGTAAAAAGATGAAAAAGAGGAAAAAAGTGAGAAAATGAGACGCTGCTGTCAAACTGGCTGCCGCTCACGTGTCGCCATGGCAACAACCATGTAACCATAATGAAAACTGATAAGTAGAAAAGCCTACATCTCAGTGTTACAAGTCCTACCTCAGTGCAGCAGTGTGTCTCAGTTTTTCTAATTTTTGCAGCTCTCCGTTATCTAAACTAAATTCAGACACCTGAACTGGGTTAAAGTCAGTACGACTGCTGCTGTTAGTTTTTCAATTGAGGCCTCAGGTTTCTTTCTGCTCCCTGTCTAATGAATTATGTTTGACAGAGAACAACTGCTGTATGTTCTGCTGATAGCTGATATGAATGTTTACCAACTGCAGATGTTCAACATGGCTCCTGCTCTCTGAGCACAGAGAAGCAATTAGCTCTCCGATTGAAAGTCCATCAGTATTAATGAGCTGAGGGGAGCGAGGAAAGAGCAAAGCTCTCAACATTTCAGTCCTGTGGAAGGTGGGAGAGGCAAGACAAGTTTATTTGTATAGCACAATTTGTAAGGCAATTCATCGTGCTTTACAGAGGCAAGGAAAAACATTGGAAATTAAGAAAAAAATGGAAGAGAGGAAAGAAAATTTAATTAAAAATATTAGAAATTAAAACAGTAATTAATAAAGCATAAGGATGTCATTTAAAATCATTAAAACAGCAGATTAAAACTCAGGATTATGATATATAAAAAAATCTTTAAAAGAGCTCAGCCATAAGCACATGAAAAAAGAAATGTTTTTAACCTGGGTTTAAAAGTGTTTACAGTTGGGGCTGATTTCATTTCTGCTGGTAGTTTGTTCCAGTTGTGTGCAGCATAACTGCTAAATGCTGCTTCACTGTGTCTGGTTTGAACTCTGTGCTCCACTATCTGACCTGAGCCAGTAGATCTCAGAGCCCCACTGGGTCTATACTCTACTAACATGTCATTTATGTATTGTAGACCTAAACCATTCAGTGATTTTTAAACTAGCAGCAGAACTTTAAAATCTATTCTATAGCTGACTGGGAACCAGTGTAAAGACTTAAGAACTGGGGTGATGCGCTCTGATCTCTTTGTTCTGGTCAAAACTCGAGCTGCATTGTTCTGATGAGCTGCAGCTGTTTGATACTTTTTTGAGGGAGTCCAGTCAAAAGACCATTACAGTAGTCCAGTCAACTGGAGATGAAAGCATGAATCAGCTTCACCTGATCTGTTTGGGACATAAAGCCCTTAACAGTGTGTAGTAACAGTGTGTACTGTCCCCAGGCCCCACCCAGGCTCTAACAACCAGAGTCACAGCATGAAAGTCAGCTGGGAAACAAACATAAAGTTGTTGTTGTAGGGCTGAAGTGGGCCATTATCCAAGCCCTATGGCCATGCTACCTGATGTTATGTCCCTATAGAACAGTGAGTCACGAGCGCACTCAGCTGATACATGTGCTGAACCCTCCAGGTCCAGGTGAGTTATTATACTGAGGTGACCAGCTCTCTGTGGAAGTGCAGGAATACAGGGCTGAAAAGCGACTGGCCCAGATTCTAGAAGTAAATGTCCCATTTATTTTCAGAAAATTACTTTGCCAACAGTTTTAAGCTTTGAACCAAAGCAGCTAGCTTCAAGATGAATTATGACCAGTTCAGAGGCAAAAAATGTAATAAAGAAGTTGTGCATGTAATATCTTTTGAGGTCATTCAGATTCAAATTCCTTTAATACATCCCAGAGAGAGGATATTTCACTGTTGCAGCAGCACAAAGATCAGAGACACAAAAAACACATTAAAATATTAAATACAATAGAATAGTCATCTTAAACTGCATTTAGATTAAATTAAATTAGTGAAAATAACCATGTATGTATGTATATATATACATATATATACACACACACACACATATACACACACACACACACACACACATATATATATATATATATATATATACACATATATTCATATATTTAAAAATATGTATTTATGACAATTTACAGTTTGGTGTGTGTGTGTGTGTATGTGCACTGTGGAAGAGTGCTGGTTGTAGAGTATTACAGCTGCACATATGAAGCATATTTACTTTACATACTGTGGGTAGGCAGTGAGGTGGTGTACAATCCATGTAAGGTTGTGAGCCACTCTTGTTTGATAAGCTGGACTCAGCTATAGAGGATGTGGTGAAGTTTGGACATTCTGAGGAGGACCTGCTCCTTCACCTCCTGGAAACTTCCTGTTAGGTATGTCCAGCTGGGAGGAATCAGTGGACTGTAGAGATATACACATAATAAGAGCTGGAGCTGGAAACATCACTGGGGAGAGGGACACCAGAGCTACTGCGCTGACCTGCTGCCACTGTGATCTCAACATGTTTGATAATGGACTAATGGATGGATGATGGATGAATGTTTTCATCTCAGTTGAGGAGCTGAAGGAACCAACTGCCTTACATCAGCATATTCTGGGCTCTGAAAGAGTTGACATTTTAAATAAATAATGAGAGTTTAATGAATGTGATATTACTGTTCTTTTACCGTCGTGCAGCAGTCTGCCATTTTATGTTTCCTGAGGAGTGATGACAGTGGTAAACAGACAAAATAAACAGGACTGATGTCATTTAAGGGAAAACTTTCACTCTGAACTTCAGACTTCGGGCCAAGTCAAATGCTGTCAGTCATCTGCAGTGACAGAAGCTGTGCTGAGCTCCAAGGTGAGGTTCTACACTGTGTTCTCCTTGTAGGCTCCAATCCTTTGTTTGACCTTGTCAGTCTTCCCTGTGTTAATCCCTCTTGCAGGCCAGGATGGAATGGAATAATCCCATGAAAGACACTGGCTTTGGATTATATAAAGCCTCACAATTCAGCATTTTATTTTAATCCCACAGTCATGAAAAAAGAATTGATAAAGTCCCAGTGTTATAACGATTACCACCTTTAATCAACACTGTACATATGAACTCACGTGCACACATACTAATATTATGAAGATCAAAGATCAAAGTCATTTTACAACATATGAAACATTTACCGAGGTGTTGGGGTCTCAACTGGTATAAATGGTAACAGCAGCGTATACACCAGGATAGTCTAGCAGGAAAAAAATAAAGTAAGTACTGTATTTTACAAAGGCAATTTATTTGTGATGAGCAATTTACAGCAAGAATATTAACATTATGTACACTCAACAGTATGTTTTTGCAAAGGCAGGGTATGTGCATTGGGGTCTAACTATAATATCCACTGGCTATTGAGCTCCAAATTATCCCACCTGCACCAGGTCACCAGACAGTCAATCTACTGTTGTCTACAAACCTCAGGAGCTTGACAGACTGATGGGCTGTGGTTGCAGCTGTTAGTATACAGGAGGAAGGGCAGCCTTTAGGAGATCTAGAGCAGGTGGGTCTGGAGTCACAGACATGTTTCTCCAGCATTACATGCTGCCTCCTGTCATACAGGATGGCACTGTCAGACACGCTCCTGCAGCAGAGCTGGGAACATGGTGGTGTTGAAGGCTGAGCTTAAGCCCACAAACAGGACTTAACAGGACTTGCAACATACTTTACATTTGAGATAGATCTGGACAGATAGTAAATTAAAAAGGCAAAATAAAAAGGTACATAAAAACATGGAAAACATTATCAAAACATCATAGAGATCATGTATCATATAGATCATCAATATCTATAAGTTAGAATAGTAAAAGGGAGGACGTTCCACAGACAAGGGGCAGCAAAGCAAAATGTCCGATCACCCATGGTGCTGAGCTACGTCCTAGTGGGGCAGGAGGCAGTTTTCATATGTAGTGTGGTAAACTCTTGATGGGGTTGGTGGAGTGAGTACTGGTGGGTGAGGAGCTGGACATTGTGTTTACTCCTAAGAGAAATGGAAAACTCTCTCACTCTCATCAGGATCTTTGTAGTACTGTTCTGGATGTAGATTCTGTAGAATCTCTGGAGATTCTTGCCAAGAAGAAAACAGAAAACTACGAATAAAATGAAACGCAACTTATGGTTGAGCCAAATTCACTAACATGAAGTCACCGTTTAGTGTCGATGGTTTATAAAAAACTTTTCTGACTAATCCTAATGTACTATATTGATGGTGACATCACACCTCCTCAACTTTTCTGTACTGTTGTTCTAACAGTTACTGTTTCTCACCACTATAAAGTGTGTCATTCATAGCATGACAAGGCAAAGTCTTCATAATAAATTTGTAGATGGCACCACAGATGTGGGACTTATCACTGAAGGTGACAATCATTGAGTTGAAAAAAAAAAAAAGCTCTGGAATAAGAAACACTGACTTTAGTGGCGCTGTGTGGGTGCAGACACCATGATCAACCACGGACACGTGACTCATTCTGAAACACACACACACAGAAATCATCCAGCAGATGCTTTGATGCTGTTTACAGATGTCTGCTGCTGTTTCTACAGATGTGCAACTGAAACTATTGTGATGAACTCCAGCCACACTACACAGGAGAGGAGAAACCTGCAGAGGATAGTGAAGACAGCTCAGTGGATTATGAGCAGCTGGAGCCACGTCCACTGGTCATCAAAATAAGCAAACAGCATCACGGACCTTTCACATCCGGGTCACCTCCTATTTAACTCAGACAGGCTCAGGATCATGGAGTTGACCAATTAAGTTTGCTCCATACCCTTCACTCCCAAACCCCCACCCACATGTACTTGAGCTAAATGTGGAAAAAAAAATCAATAAATGGATGAAATATTGGTGTTTATTATCTCCTGTCCTGATCTGCAGTGCACTTGACCCTAAACCAGGGAGGATGAGTGGTGTGTGTGTGTGTGTGTGTGTGTGTCTGCAGACTGGGAGAAGAGCCATGTTGCTGAGCACACATCACAATCGCCACACCATCTGTCACTGCAGAAGAAACCTGGGCCAGCTCTTCTCTGTCGTTAGTGGAGAGCAGATAAAAGGTCTAAAAACACTGATGTGATCTAGTGGTGGAGATTCCACCGTGACTGCAGTTATATAATATCTGTAAAACATGTTTATTGTTGCTTTACCTGTTTCTTACTTTCTTATTTATTATGCAGCAGGAGACAACGCATGAAAAAACTAAAGTTTGCATAATGCATTGACAGTGGGGAGAAAAAGTATGTGAACCCTTTGGAATTTCAAAAGTTTTCTGAATAAATTTGTCAGAAAACTGACTACCCTTGACTTGAAATACCCCTTGACTTAGATGAAGATCATATCACATTATGTGACAAATTTGTCATTAATAAAAACCCATGAAATTCCAAAGGATTCACATACTTTTTCTTGTGAATGTATATCTATTTATTCAGTATCATTCAACATTGCTCTGCATATAAGCAGTATATGAATGTATGTGAGTCAATGCTGCTCACAGTACCAATGGCCAAAATGTCAAAATATCAGAGAGTTAAGGCTGTTATCACCAGCCTTCAGTATTGTGGTTGAGATTGATTGAACTAGAAATTATTCTATAATGTTTCTGAAAATGCACGTTAGCACAACTTCCATCCTTCAGATGGACTCCTGAAACTCCTTGGCATCGATGCTAATGAGACATTTTTGAAAAGTCAAAGGACAACACCTAAAACTATTTTTAGCCAAATGTGCTTTGCGTGCTGATGAAACGCACTGAACTAAATTTCCAAATGTCAAAGTGTCCCTTTTCAAATACCAGCTAAATGAGCAGTGACACGTTTACAACATTGTGACTGGCTGCTGACTTGTCAGGCTTTACTCATTTTGGATGAGGTAATGTACACTTGCCTGAGGTGAAACATGGAGTTGCTTGGAGCAGAATGGTAATCTACACCTGATATTAGATGAAAGCTGGAATAGCTTTAACATTCAAGCTCTATCAGTGTGTAAGTGTAAGTAGTAATAAAACAGCAGTTTAAACAGCAGTGGGTGATAATAGTAATTATAATGATAATAAGATATTATATCTGAGTGGGTTTTCTTTAGTTTCCTCCTATAGTCCAAAGACATGAAGGTTAGGTTCATTGATTTCTCCTAATTGCCTGTAGGTGTCAATGTGAGGAGTGTGTGGGTGTAGTTGTCTACATGTGGCTGTGTAATAGACTGATGATGACCTATAGAAGGTGTGTGGGAGTTGGGGGTGAGGGGTGGTCTCAGTGCTCTTCTTATGCCCTAAAGGTAATTGGAACTCGAGTGATTTCTGATCCTCCATGGCTGGGTTAGAGCTCCCTCCCTCTTCATTGGAGAAGGATATGCACTGCAGTTAATTTACAAGACAGCACATATATTGTATAAGCAATTCACACTTCATATTACAAACAAAGAGGTCAACTACTATCAAACCACATGATTCCATCCGGGGCAGTGACCCAGACCTGGATGACTTTAAACTTTGTACTCCAGGTCAAAAGCCCTAGCTCTGCTCCCATGGACTGATGTTGGAAAACTTCCACTTTGCATCAAAAAATGGCAGATGATCACCTACTGAGTTTAGTGAATAGTTCCCTGACAACGACTTGTCCAATTAAACATGAATTGAAACATCTGCAGCTCATGGCTGTGAACGATAGAATAGTGTTAGATCCGTTAACTGCATCCCAGTGTGGAGTCTGACTCATAGCTGACACTTCCTGTTGCACATTGCAGCCTGAAAATGATGTTGATGGAGACACAATACACCAAGCTGTTCAGAATCTTACGCCCTCCATGGTGCAATGCTCAAAGAACAAGGGTGACGACTGTAATAGAGGGTTTTGTCCACATGGAACATTAGTAGCTTATGCTAACAGCTACGTAGATAGATGGATTGTTGTTATTATTGTGTCAGTGCTCTTGCCTGTATCATCCATGTGTACAGACACTGATCAGTGAGCTTGTTGCTTCACAGATGGTCACGCTGCAGTCTAACAAATATTGACCTCAAGTGATGATGATGATGATGATGATGATGATGATGATGATGATGATGACCCTGACTTGTTTCGTTCTGACACTGATGATGATAATGATGAAACTACCACTGTGTAAACAGCTCATTTACTCTTTTAACCTCCCAGCTTCTTCTACACCTTAGAATTGTCTTTGTTCTGCAAAAACAGCTAATACTCATCACAAACGTGATGAGTTTGTAGGTTGAAAAACTTGAATTTCTAAGTCTAATGTTTTATGTCTGCTAATGTAAAATCTTTGTGATCAACATATGATCAAAAGGCATAATTGAAAATTTTAATTTTGAATACTTATACAATATGTCTTATTGTCAATAATATCTTATTGTCTTGTTTGTCTTGTGTCTTGTATTTTGCTTCAAGTCGTTCATATTGAACCTTTTTCACCCCTGGCTCTGACCTTGATACCTGCCTGTTTTCCCAGTGCAGTTTGATAGAAAACAAGCAATTATTCACAAACACGAGGAGATAACATGTGGAGAAGACAAACAGCAAACACTACTGAACTCTCTTTCATCCGTTCTCTCCAGATGCTGTATGATTATGCACCTTCTTTAAAAGGAATAAAAATCATGCTCAGAAACAGCTCAGTCCATGTGTCATTTGACAAAGGAAAAAAGAAGAAGAAGAAGAAAAAAAAAAAAAAACATAGGACAAGAAGAGGATTTCCAGTAACGTTATTCATTTCCTACATTAATTCCACTTGTGGCAGAATATCCAATCCATTTACATTCACACAAGGATAAAGCTTATTTTAAATCATATTGATTGTGTTTAGAATTCATGAGCTTAAAAACCTGCAAGCTGACTGCAAGTTAATTCTTTTTATTTTATCCTACTGTATTAAATTCAGATCAGACACCAACCTTTAGATAATTAATCATGTTTACATTTCGTTTTAAACTAACAAATGCAGTAATTCAACGGTGATAACAACAACACAACCAATGTAATTCAAAATGTTTGAAGAAGTGTATTTGAAAGGATGTTAAACACTAATCTGCACTAGTTGTTTGAACAACAGCTGGTGCAGATTAGGAATTAATAAAGGAGTTGTTTCTAAAAATGATCATGCTGTGAGGTGAAGTACTGAGTACATGTATTGAGCAGTGGGTATGTATCGCCGCCTGCTGGTGACTGGGAACACTGGCTTCAAACTGCCTCAGAGGTGATTGTCAGTAAAAGTACTTGTCTGTGGATTCAAATGTAATTAGAGGTGTTGTCGTGGAAATCTGAATGAAATAAGGAAACTCTGATTGTTTATTATTAGTTCCACAGATTCCGTCCACATTGGAGGTGAACAACAGCATATTTATACAGTAATTCACCAAACAAGGTCATTGTTCATCTCACTGTGATTCACAGCTTGATTAACCTTATTGTCACCACTATCACTCAGTGGTTCAGAGAAATAAATAATTATTAACAGAGAGTTAAAGGAGTTAGATCAGGTTTATCAACACCATGATATTATAAGGAAGCAGCACTCTAGTGAACGTATAACAAGATGTGAACATCAACATCGTTGTTTTGTTGTTTTTGTTGTATGATCACATTTTTCTTTTACTATTGGAACCATGATGCTGAAATTTTTACAAACCAGTTATTTTCATTAAAACCATGATATGTTGACAACTTCAACATATTGTCTAAAAGTGTTTAATCATTATTTTATTTACACTTAAAACGTCCACTAACTATCCAAAAATAACAGTACAACTCTATCAATAAAGTGGCTTTAATTTGAGAGTGTTAGCATCAATTTCAAAACAAAAGTCCAATTTCAAAACAATGGCAGGAAGAACACAATGGGGGTCGATGGTCCAAATTCACAAACTTCAGTAATGCGTGTGTCCACCATTAGCCTCACGCAGAGCAATACACCGGTGACGCATGGACATCACCAGGTTGTCGATCATGGCCTGGGAGATGATGTCCCATTCCTCCTGCAGAGCCACTTGAAGTTGGTGGTCGTTCTGGGAAACTGGAACCCACTGGTGGACACGTCTATCTAGTACATCCCAAAGGTGTTCGATAGGTAACATGTCTGGTGAATACGGCGGCCAGTTGAACAGAAATTATCTCCTGTTCAAGGAAGTCCCTGCATATCCTGGCAATGTGCAGGCAGGCATTATCTTGTTGGAAGGTCAGATGATGGAGTTCAACAAAGGGCACGACAATTGGTCTGCCAGTGCCACGCTCCCTCATGATTTGTGACATCTGTGGCATAACGACAAGTGACAAAAGTCCACATTTTGGTGTGCCCTTTTATTGATCAGACCATAAGGAGTGTCTGTGTACTGGTCATGCATATTGACTACCTCTCTGCCATGCTCCACGACTCTCATGAGTTGAAATATTCAATCTGAGATTGTAGTCAACAGGAGTGGTCAAGTGTCACTGGACAACTGGGTTTGAGCAAAACAAATCATTCCATAAACAAATACATCAAGAATCTGAGCAAATGTCATGACATTCTGTTTTTGTTCACCATTTCAAGTTATGGGGACTCCGGCTGAAGAAGATGGTGGAGGTAAAATCGACATGTTAAGGGAGGGAGCTTTTGATGGTCTGGATGTGGTGTTTATGGCTCACCCATCAAAAGAGGATGCCACCTACCTGCCTTGTGTGGCTGAGCATGAGTGAGCTTAATTACACTCCACATTACATTATATGAATGTCTTCTAGTCTTCATTTCTATGTAAAATATGTACTTGAATGTATTTTTCTGTTGTGCTGTTAGTGAGTCAGACTGAAATCTGCTTGTGTTTTCCAGTGTAACTATAAAGTACCATGGTAAGGCCTCCCATGCCTCAGCCTACCCCTGGGAGGGAATTAATGCACTAGATGCAGCGGTTCTGTGCTACAACAACCTGTCTGTGCTCAGACAGCAGATGAAGCCTGACTGGAGAGTCCATGGTAAACAGCTGATGCTCTTCTCTCTATTTAGTCATATTGCACCCAGAAGCTCAGTGAGTTCTATAATTCAGGCCTGTTGCGTTGTGCAGGTATCATAAAGCATGGAGGCGTGAAACCAAACATTATTCCTGCCTACACTGAGCTAGAGTACTACCTGAGAACCCCCTCACGCTTTGAGCTTCCTGTCCTGGAAGAAAAAGCTGAGAGGTGTTTCAGATCAGCTGCTGTGGCCACTGGCTGTGAGGTAAGAAGACGCCTTGAAGTCATTATCTTAGGGACAGGAAGTGATGGTGACATCCATGTTGTCATTCTGATACACCCACTATACATTAATCTAATACACAAGAAGATGCTATTGTTGTTACTGAGCATCTGATCAAAAAAAAAACAAAAAAAAAAACACAAGAATAACACACTCACAAACAACAGACACACAATTGAAACAAACACAAAACAGTACAGCCAAGAAGAAGAAGAGGCAAACAAACAAACAATACAGAAAACAATACCTGGTTTGAAATGGGGCTGGATGAAGCAGAGCTTTTAAATTTCCATCCCCGGTTTATATACACGTACTACACAAAACACCATCGAGACACACATAACATAACACACCACAAAATCACTCAACAATCTTCTTGACATCAGTCCTACAGTTAACCTCCCCCCTGCTGTATAGACCAAACATTTGTTTTTTTTAAATTTTCTTTTACACTTTTAGGTTGAAGTGAAGTTTGCGAGAAATAAATATGATAACATGCTGCGTAATGCTACACTGGAAATGCTGTATGAGAGAAATGGAAAGGCTCTGGGGATGGACTTCACCACAGATGAAGATGTCCTCACTAACGAATCTGGTACGTCTTCATCCTGTGTCTGTCAGAAACAACTCTGTAGTGAACAAACAGAATAAAGCAAGGAATGAAGATGTGACTGTAATCATATGGATGAAAATATGTATACTCAGAACTAAAATATGACTTGGGTTAAAAGTATTTATTTTGGGCTATATATTCAATTGTATTTATGTCCTTGAGGGTTTGAGTGGAACCAGTTTGTGCTAACAATGTCTTATATTTAATATATAATAGGGGCTGAGGACTGAAAAAGTTCCCATGGCAAAATGTATGCTCCGTGCACCAACACAACCACAGTGGTAAAACAAAAAGTCAGTAATGAAAAGAACAAAAAATGTCACAAAGAATTAAACTTTATATTATGTAAAACTGAAAAGCACCACCTTCACATTCATTGTGACTTCTTTCACGTCTTAGTCATGAACTAATGATCTTTCTCAATGTGAGGGCAGGCCAATGAACTTGATGTTGTTGGTGAACCTCACGTCACCTCTCTGCTCTCTTCAGGCTCCACGGACTTTGGCAATGTGACATTTGTTGTTCCTGGCATCCATCCATACTTCTACATCGGTTCTAACGCTCTCAACCACACAGAGGAATACACTGTTGCTGCTGGTGTGTACTTCACATCTCTACAAGGAGGCCTTTAATATTTGTCATTTTAAAGTTAACGTGACCATGATTAAAGTACTTTTGCTTTTTGTTAGTTTGAAGAACTGATCTGTGTTTGTATGGCTGTTAATCTATTTGCTGCAGGTGATGACAGGGCTCAGTTCTTCACGCTGAGGACAGCGAAGGCTCTGGCCATGACAGCCCTGGATGTGCTGCTGTGTCCTGAGCTGCTGCAGACGGTGAAGCAGGAGTTCACTGTAGCCAAAATGAAGGCAGACAGGACGCTGATGGAAGACAACACAAAACCACCTGCACCTCGCCACTGAAGACGGCAGCTGCTGTTGACTCTTTGACAATGAGAACTGTGTTTCATCTTTCACCTGTAGAGAAATTGATTCATCTGTTCAAACTGCACATGCTAATATCCGACACTGTGTCACGGTCTTTTAGGAGATTGAGAAAGAATTTTAAAACTACAATATAACAGATAGTGACAATGTAAGCATGCTGATGTGGTAACCACTTGAGAACTGGGAGAACAGATGATAAGATATAACCAGACTGCTGTTTTTTTATATATGGATCTATTACAGCATTCCTTCATCAAGACCCTTGGAAATTAATCAACAGTCTATAAAGATAATGACAAGAGGCTATGATAATGATAAGAGGCTAATTTAACCTCTGTTATTATCATTGTAAGTCATTAGTCCTTACATGGTCTGTACATTAGACAATGAGTTTGCTTGTTAATTGTGCAGCAGCACAATTCTTTCTTGCCTGTGCTTTGTTTTAATGACTTCACCACGGAGGATTTTTGGGTTATTGAGGAACTGTTAGATAGAATCTGGTAATGATTAAAGTCAAACTAAATACCACACTAAACAAGTTAAATGTTCTGCATTGTCTATATGCCGTCATGGTGCCTGCTGCCCTGGTTATAGCTAGGATACCACTGGTGGTGATAATTTTCAACTTCCAGAGTTCCTCTGGAGGATCATTGTTCATGTAAATGACTCAGGAAGGAGAGATAATTTGACATGAGCTCAATGAGAGTTCTTCCCTGCAGTTATCCTGCTATCTTCCCATTATAAAAAAAAGAATTGTAATGTTGTTATTGAAGAAAAGATGGCATAAAAATGTAGGTCTAGCGGATCTAGCAGATGCTGATATATATGCAGACTTATGAATAAATTGTGATAATAACACAACATTTTTTTCATGTCTGTATTGAGAACAACCATAAAAACCTCATAGCGCTTGTGGAAAAAGTATGTGAACCCATGAGTTAATGACCTTAAAAAAGCTAATTGGAGTTAGGTTTTAGCACACCTGGAGCCTTGTTAAGATAGTGAGTTTGGTGTTAGGTGTGGACTACTGCTATCTCTCAAACTTTTGGAGTTTGCTCTGCACAAGAAGAACACACTTATATACAAAGTTATTTTAAAGACATTTAGAAATTCACCAGTATACAGTTAGGCAAATGATAATAATCTACAAATAATCTACAAATGGAGACACTTTGGGACTGTTGCTACTTTACCAAGTACCAAGACTGTTGCTACCAATACTGGGGTCAACCAGTTATTAATTCTAAGGGTTCACTTAATTTTTCCACTGCTATTTTAAATGTTGAATGAGTGTGTTCAATAACAGAAACTATGGTTATTATTTTAGACACATTATATTTGTCAGTACCCTTGACTTAGAGGAAGATCACATCACATTTTATGACAAATTTATTCAGAAAACCATGAAATTCCAAAGGGTTCTTGCCACTGCGTGGGATATATTTTGTTATAGCAGAACAAGAAGTTACGTTTCAAAATGTGTCATCTGTCTGTAACACCTGAAAAAGAGCTAAAGTCAATCTGTTAATTGACAAACAACATTAACAACCCAACAGACGAGACGTCTCTCCATCTCTTGGTCTGTCGTTAACAACCAGTAGGGGGCAGTCTCCGCAGCGCTCTGCTCTGACGGCATCAGAAGAAGACGATGTCTCTGCGCTCGGCTGCTCTCCCCTGTTCACCGCAGACTGGAACAGCTGCTGTCAGATACAGTCTAGTCTGATGGAAGACTTCCTGGTCGCACAGTGATTTAACAGGAATTGGAAAACGCAGTTTGTCAAACTTCTCTGCCAACGCGATAAGCAGCCTAGTCAACAGCTTTTAACGTTATCTCGACCTCCCTTCGACCGGTGGTGAGCAGAGCGGGGATTCTTGACCGTTAGTAACCGTCAAAGTTAGCTAGGAAGCTAACGCTAACGTTCGGGTAGTACTCTACTTTAGCCATGTCCGCTTCGACTGGATGCTCCCCGGCGGGCCACAGCTCGGCTCTCGGCCCCGGTATGTCTATGTTTCGCTGGCTGGAAGTGTTGGAAAAAGAGTTTGACAAGGCTTTCGTAGACGTGGATCTACTGCTCGGAGAAATAGACCCCGATCAAGCTGATATTACGTACGAGGGTCGACAGAAGATGACCAGCCTGAGCTCCTGTTTTGCTCAACTGTGCCACAAAACCCAGACGGTGTTCCAGCTCAACCATAAACTGGAGGTGAGGAAGTCTTGTCTGATCGTCGGCTAACGTGTCACTTCATCTTTCAGTGTATGTCAGTTATCGACGGACCTTTGAGTCGCTGCTGTCATTCTGTCCGCTGACAAACAACAGCACCAGCTCGATGTTCAACAGAAGGACGCCGCTGTCTGTGGTGCGACAGTGTCATTGTCATATGTCTGATCCAAAGCTGTGTCTCTTGGACTCGTGTTATTACTGTCACTGCTGTGCCACATCAGGACGCCGTGCCCTCTCTGCCACTGTAACAGGTGCAGACTCTGTGTAAAGCGGCTCCCTACGCTAATGTTACACCCTGACTACTGTAGGCAGCTGTCACAGATGACACAGTGTTTGACTGATGGATGAGCAGACAGAGGTTGAGCACCCACAGTCTCTGTCTCTCATGTGGTGACATCATATGTGCTGCTCTCATCCAGTCTTTTTTTCTTACATTTAGACTATATTCAGGGATTGTCTACAGATGTAAATAAACTAGTATCACTCTTATTATTAACATATTATTAACATCTCCAACACAGAACAGGGTTCTGTCATAGCTTTGATTTAAGAAATCCATACATAAATACACAGAGGTGGACGAAGTCTCCAACTTCATTTAATCAAAGTTGTTCAGATGTTACTCTGATACAAGTGAAAGTCCTACAGGCAAATTTTCACTTAAGTTAAAGTAGTGAAGTACTTGCTCTTTAAAATACATTTTCTTTCATTTTTGTCACAACACTTTCAATACCTAATGTCTCTGAGCAGCTTGTTGAACCTGTAGGATAATGAGCTGATGTAATGAAACAACAACTGGGAAGGAAAACCAGTCGTTTGTGTATCGTTTTAATGAAGTGTAACTGGACATCATGCTAGTGTTGTGACACGGCAAGTTTGATAAGAAAACAAGGTAGACATTGTAACCTGCTCCAAACCAGGTCTACACCTCTAGTTGCATGACTTTACAACAGCAACAATGTTTTAAACTAGTCAACAAAAATCTAATATCGTCTGACATCTAAAGAAAAAGATTCCAGTCATTTGTTATTGTAAGAACCTGACTTGGTTTTAGTTACAGTCTGCAGATGTGATGTAACCTGCTGATCACTGATAGGCTGTCACCTGACAAACAACCAATCAGGTTTTAGAAGAGAAAAGGAGAAAAAAAAAAACATCCTCTTTGAGAATTGAAAGTAATTTAATGAGAATCTTGACAGACATGTAGTGAAGTGAAAGGTACGGTTATTGACTTTCAAATGAAGTGAAAATTTCCAAAAAATACTACTACTAAAGTGAAGTACAGACACTCAAAAGTTTATGTGAACTATTCAAGTAAATGAACTTAGTTATTCTTCACCTCTGCAAATACAGAAGTTCATTGATATCAGCCCATTATCAAAAAGCTCCAAAATCAAGTCAGGACAAAGACATAGAAAACAATAAAGCAGCCTGTGAATCGTGATGCATTAAAAATATTTGATGCATTTTCAACTGAAATAAGACCAAAGGTGAATGCTCTGTCCAGGGCAGAACGGTGCATGAACACAGTGGAAAATACAGACTGGGCATTAGATTTTAAGTTATGATGTAACATCACTAATGTGACGATAGATCATAAAGGAGTTCACCGGCGGGTGAAGAGAAACAAAGAGCTCTGTTTTGGTTTGGTTTGGTACAAACAACAACAAAAGTGACATCACCAAAAATGTGCTTACTGCACCTTTAAAAGCGTCCTGCAGAGTTATATGTGACGAAGCATTAGTGATGTTTACATTGTCTATTTATCACAGACGTGCATTTTGTTTGTCCTTGATGTCGGACACGCGATGATTGCAGAACCAGTTCTTCCTAAAAGTTTGAAATTCAATATGTGGTGTCCGGGTTTGCTCACAAGCATTAGTGTTGTGGTTTTGGTGAATGCTGCCACACCTGTGGAGAAATCATGTGAGACCATATTGTTATCATCATGGCTTTCCATTTTTTCTATATGCTAAGAATTTATGGGCGTATTCTGGCAACATTTGAGGTTGTCAGCAACATTCAAGAGTGTTGGAGGAGTTTTGTGGCTTTGGGGCACATCTGGATCCCTCAGGAGGAGCTGGGAGAGGGATGACTGAAATGCCTTATTTAACCTGCTGATACCTCAAACTCCAGCCTGATCCTGGATAAAACAGAAGTGATGAACTAAATTCTGTGACTTTCACAGTTTCCTCAGAGTATCTTTAGTCGCTGTTTAGTAGCACTGAGCAGGTGTCACTCATCAGACAGAAAAAAGCTGAGGCATTTGAGACTGTAGAGAAGTAAAATAATAAAAAATGGAAACATCTGACACAGTTTGTCAACAGTCGTGGTGTATGACCCAACTATGGGGCAACGAACAGTTGCCTAGTGAGTTTTGATACCAGAATAGCAGTGATGAAGTAGATTGCATTCAATTGTTTTTGATTGATCAATTCTATTGATCCAGCAAGTAATGCCTTTGGTCACATTTATGAGGGTGTGCATTTGTATATGTGAGTGAAAGAGTTTTTCTGCAACTGTTTTGTATTTTCTGAAGCCTGTGAAGTGTTGACACATCTACGTCTGGTGTCCCTCTTCTTCATGACCCTTCTTCCACACTTCCTTCCATTTATTTGTTCCCTCTGTTCCAGGCTCAGCTGGTGGACCTGCGCTCTGAGCTGACTGAGGCCAAGGCTGAGCGTGCAGTGGTAGAAAGGGAGGTCCATGACCAGCTGCTGCAGCTTCATGCTCTCCAGCTGCAACTTCATGCCAAGCAAGGCCAGGCTGAGGACTCTGACACCATCAAAGACAGACTGGTAGGTGACTGACAGAGTAAATAGTGACCACAACACCAAAACTCCAACATGTGTAAAAGGTTTCACAGCACAGCAAACTATTTTTTGGCATTTTGCCTTTGTCAGAGACAGCAGAGATACAGAGCAACACAGTGGAGAGGAAAAACTTTAACAGCAACGATCAGTTGCTCAGTGTCTTGGTATCTATTCATAGAGAACTATAAGCTCTTTAACATAAAATGGAGCCCAGACATTAAGTGCTTTGTATGTAAGGAGGAGGATTTATAATTCTATTATGGATTCTACAGGGAGCCAATGATGAGAGACTAATATAGGACAATTATGATCTTTGTTCCTACTTCCTGTCAGTACTTGTGCTGCAGCAATTCGGATCAACTGGAGGTTTTCATAAGAGTTACTGAGATACCCTTATAATAAGCAGTTACAGTAGTCGAGTCTAGAGGAGATGTTGACTCCACACTGTGATGTCAGTCGTTCATCACGATGCACGAGTGTCGTGTATCGGTCCAACCGTGGCCCCCAACCAAGTCTGGTCCTGCCTGGTTGCAGCAGTCCCACAATCTCCTGATGTTTCAGGTGGCTGATGGCTTGATTTACTGTTTTCATCACATCCCTCTTCCTTCCTGTCAGATTTTGGACTACTAATGAATGACTCTAATGAACGTCCTAACTGGAACACGACCCTCAACTCATCCTGCATACAGTCCAAGCTGATGGACTTTAGTGGTAGCGTGAGCAAGTTTCTGCCAAACAGTGCCGGGTTGGAAAGGAACTGAGCCATAAACGGATGAAGTTGTTTGCTTTTGCATCGATCATTAGCACTGTTGACACAGTGATACCACGTAACTACAGAGGCCATATTACCTGCTGAAAGAGGATGCCCTCTTAAGACCAGATTGAATTTCCGTAAGAGGAGGCTTTGTTAATGTTAGGTCCGCCCACAAGTTGGGATGTTTCAACGGCAGCCATGTTCTCATTGCACAGGTCTGCTGTGTAGAGTCTTTTAAAGCTTCTGACTGGATGTTCTGCAAGGAGTAAGATTTTCTCTCTGTCAACCAGGAAGGAGATGTTGTCATTCCTGACCTCCTTTTGTATTGAGAGACTACGGGACTTGGCAGGTTGGCACGTTTTAGGAGCGTTGAGATACATGGCACTGTTTAGAGAACGTCATCAAAAGAACAATGTCCAACATGACTGTGACTGGAAGCAAACAACCTAGATCACACTGAAATAGCTTCTCAAAACTGTCCTTGAGTGGTCCAGGAAAAAATAGACTTTATATGGCTTCTTTTTAGTCTGCATGACCACCCAGAGCACTTGACACAACTCCTGTTTTTCCTTGTTTGTGCAATGCTGCTCTGAAACAGTAATTTCCCTGGCGAGATCAATAAAGTACTCAATCTGTCTGTCTGTCTGTCTACTCTATCTAGACACATTCATTGTGTGACATTCATACACTTATTTCTCTACAGACAGTGTTTGACACACAGTCATACAGTGACGGAGTTCGTGTCCAAGGACACTTTGACAGAAGTGTCATTATTCTGCAGAGGAAAGTTTTGTTTTAGGCAAAAAAAATTTTTTGTTTTCATTTCATGTGTCAGATTAGTTTAGATGAGTTTAAATCAAATCTTAAACTCTTAACACAACACGTGCAAAAAGCAGCCTCACCGCAATAAACTCATGGAGCAAACTTTAGTTTACGTCCTACCAGTCTCTGTTCAAATTTAGGTTTATTCCTCATGACCCTCATGATTTTTATTTACACATGAAATATAAAAACTGGCAAGTTTAACCACAAGTCTTGTGTTTTTGCACTTTCCATTTTCCATTATTTCCGCTGTTTTTAGTTACTGATGTCCACACATCTCTTTGTTGAAAACTACTGGTGGTCAGATGTAACTGAGTTGTAGCTCAGTTCTTTTCTGGTTGTCCATGGAAGATTATTAACGATAATGTCAATAATGAATCCTTACTAACTAAAGATGAAGGACGCTGGTGCTCATTTAACTGGTTCCCTAACTGAAACGACACCCAACCACATTTACACAGTGTTAGTCCGTTCACTTCCTCTTCACCACTGTTTCTTGGTTGTTTCCTTACTAGGCTCTCTTATGTTTCCAGTGTTCTCAGTTATATTGAATGCTAACTCTGATCGGCACATTGCTTTACCTTTTTAACTTATCTTTTTAACTTTCTGTCACTTGAATTTCTCTAATCGGTGACTTCTCTCTGCTCTTTGTCTGCTTCTTTCCTCCTAAAGCCTGCACCAACAATGGAACACATGGTAAGTCTGTGTACAGTCGTGTAGTCCACGGGTCTTATATGTGTAGTAGAGTAGAGAGAGTGTGTGCCTTGAATGACACTGATAAAATGATAAAACTGATGAAAACTATTGAAATGTTTTGGGCACATTTTTTTCAGATGAATGCTTATCTTTGACTACATCAACTGGACGTGTACACACATGATGACACCGTAATCATAAGCTCTTTATGGCAGTAATAAGTCCTAGTGTGGTTTAGTTTTACACTACCATCTGTGGAATCTGCATCACGGCTTAACTGGGGGAAATGATGACACTGTAGTGGCATTAGCTGTAAAAAATCTCTGTGTCCATGTGTCCTGTGTGTTTGTGTGTTGAAGACAGTCGTAGGAAATGATTTCACTCATCATCTCATCATCTCATGCGTTGAGCCTTTTGTCCTCATTCTGTAATTTACCTCTTCTAGGAACAGGAGCTTGAGGCCAGTAAGAAGGAGAAATTAGCGGAGTCGAGGTTGGAGGCCGAGGTGAGACTATTTAAGAAAGAAAACGAGGCCCTTCGCAGGCACATGGCCGTGCTGCAGGCCGAAGTGTATGGAGCCAGACTGGCTGCAAAATATCTGGACAAGGAACTGGCAGGAAGGTGAGAAGATGGACCTCAAGTCGACTGGAGGATCATGTTGAGGATTTGCTGAAAATGTTGTACTTGTTGTAATGTCACAGTTGATTATAATATGGACTGATAGTATAGCATCCGGTGGTGGGCTCATGTCCAGAGTGTGTATTAGCATGGATTACTAATGTGTGCGTTAGTGCACACACTGGTCAGATGAAATTACGGATTATATTCTGTGGTTGAGATGTGATTTCACCCTCTTTATCATACTAACAATGTTTGATAACTGGTTAAAGTATAGAGAGAGCCACTGTTAAAATAGTCTAGATTACATGAAGAGAACACCCCTCTCTCCTCTTTCAGTTGACCACAGACTCTTTGTTTGTCCTCCAGAGTGCAGCAGATACAGTTACTCGGCCGTGACATGAAAGGGCCGGCACACGACAAGCTGTGGAACCAGCTGGAGGCAGAGATTCACCTCCACCGCCACAAGACCGTCATCCGAGCGTGTCGGGGTCGCAATGATCCTAAGAAACCCCTCCCCTCTCCAGTGGGACATGTGAGTGTACAAATATGAAGACGTGGAAAACGCTGACAACTTTTTATTTGTGCTTTTAAAATCTGAGTGTGTTAATGTAATTGCAGGACCCAGACATGTTGAAGAAAACCCAGGGAGTTGGCCCCATTAGGAAGGTGGTGCTGGTCAAAGATGATCATGAGGGACTGGGAATCTCCATCACAGTAAGAAAGAACAGCTGTTTTTTCTGACGGTGGCTGTGGCAGTCTCATAAAAATTCACCTAAACAATGTGTTTGGATGAAGCTGCAGATGTGTTGAGATGGTCAGGAATCAACAAAACAACCGGGCCTCTGGTTCATATCTTCTAATAGTAACCAGGTCTGCACCAGCTGACTGCTCAAAGTCGAACTTTAACGTGTGCTCATGAGGCAGTGACGTGTAAAAAATAAAGAGAATTCATGATGCTGTCACACTCACTCTTCAAGTGGCAGCCTGTGATGGATGGTACAGGTTTATCAGGATTCAGAGACATGTGGCACAAGTGAATTTTCACACTTGTGCCAAACTCCTCCCACAAAAATACACTGGTCTCTTCTTAATCCACTGATTGAAGAAAAAACAGTCATGTACAGTCCCAGTTATGGTCAAATGATTCACATCATACCCAGGTCCTGTGTTGTGCTGCTATGCAAGTTAATTTAATGCGAGTGATCATAAAGATGAACAGAGGAGTTGACTGCAGGACATTTCTCACATGAATGAAACTTGTGTTTGCTCGACAGGGCGGGAAGGAGCACGGCGTTCCTATTCTAATTTCAGAGATCCACCCGAGTCAGCCGGCAGACAGATGTGGAGGGCTGCACGTCGGAGACGCCATCCTGGCTGTCAACAGCATCAATCTGAGAGATGCCAAACACAAGGAGGCTGTCACCATCCTGTCCCAGCAGGTGAGACACACACACACACAGTGTCTGGTTTCCAAAACTACAGGGGACATTTCATTGACTTACATTCATTTCCTGGAGACTTTCCTGGAAACCCTAGAGATCTCAGTTGTTGCTGCTACTTGCCTTTATCTAAACCTGACTCTAACTTTAACCAAATCTTAAATCATGTCTTCACCTTATTCATTTATTTATTTATTTATTTGTTTTACATCATGGGACCTACTTTTGTTCCCATAAGGGAAACAGGTCCCAATAATGTGAATGTGTAAACAGATTTAAGTCCTTGCAACGTAAGGAACACCTAGACCACACACACACACACACACACACACACACACACACACACACACACACACACACACACTCACACACTCTCACTCTCACTCTCACTGTTGTTCTGCCTCTGATAAAGTACTCACCCTGAGTGTGTGTGTGTGTGTGTGTGTGTCAGCGAGGACAGATCGAGTTCGAGGTGGTGTATGTGGCTCCAGAGGTGGACAGTGATGATGAGAATGTGGAGTATGAAGATGACAGTGGCCATCGCTACCGACTCTACCTGGATGAACTGGAGGACAGCAGCACTGCACCTCCCAGCAACAGCTCAGCATCACTTCAGGGTGTGTTCATTTTATACGATTCATGCAGATCGATAAAAGGTCTTTGAGAGTTTAAGAGGCTTGTGCTGCTTCCCTCAATGTACACTCTGACTTCCTCTTGGTGGAGAGAGTGTGACTGACAAAGCAGAAACTACTTCACACGCTTTCTGCTTACTGAGCTCTTTTTTTTTTTTTGTCACTTCCTGTTTTTGTCTCCCTCGTCTTTGCTGTTTTCACCAATGCCAGCGGAAGATTTTTGTCTCTTGAGATGTTCAGAATTAGATTCACACCGCCAGCATGTGTAGCCGCGCTGCAGCGTCAGATTACAGTCATTTAACCTTGAAACTACATTGTGGAAATACATGGAACCAGACACGGCCTCCAATCAGATCATTTACCAGCTGAAATAAAGACAATAGGCCTCATTCACTCTCTTTTTAACTAAATGTATTTATACATTATTTCCTCTGAAAATACCCTTAAATAAAACCTAAGAGTTAGATTGAGTACCTTTTATTTTTTTTTAAATGGGAATATTATTATGGTTATTATGTTGATTGTTTATTATTCTCTTTTTTTGATTCTCCCTCCAGTACTTGGCGCCGTACACACTGATTCACTAACATCATCACATATACTTTTGTTGAAGCCAACTTAAAGAGACCAGAGACAAAGATGAGAATGTGAGGAACAGTGGTTAATATATTCATTAAATTCAAACTCAAATTCAGGACATATCTGCTATTAAAGCCACTGATGGTGCCCACTTCTCAGCACAGACCTGTCTCTACCTTTCTGCCTGTCTGATCTTGGCGTTTGTTATTTGGGGACATGAGAATCAAATGGTAAATTGGTGATTGGTTAATTGGTTTTATTGTCGTTGTTCAGAATATTTCTTTGATTTCGTTGTATGGACTTTGATGAAGTGTCCAGTGTAAAGTTTGTGTGTTTCCTGTTGATGGTGTTTTCACTGATGATGTCCAGACGTGGCCTGAAAAACCTTTTAACAAACGACAGGCAGCAGTGTGTCTGAGGGTTAGTTTTTTTTTTTTTTTTTTAAACAGGAAACTGAATTGATTTCCATTTCATCAGACGTTGTCCCAACAAGATGTGGCTCTTTTGCTCTTTTCGTATGAGTCGTTCTTCCTGTTTTAATATCTGGGCAGTAGTTATTCATTTTCCAGAAATGGTCACTTGAGGTTCTGACATAACTGAGCTGTGGTAATGATGGATGCCTCTGGTCACTAACTACACGTGTGAATGTGTTTCCATCCTGCAGCTCTGGAGAAGATGTCGCTGAGCAACGGCCCAGAGAACGGAGACACTGGCGTCTCTAGTGAGACACCTTCTGAGGAAACCCCATCAAAGCCCCTGGAGACTGACTGCTCTTTCTAAATTGTACAGGCAAGCCATTGGTATGGAAACACTAATGAGAGGATTGGTGGGAAAATCCCTCTCAACGAACTGAAACAAAGAATTCCATCTCGAGGGACGAGAGAAAATGAACAGGAATCGTCTGTTTTCCCTATTTCCTCCTGGTGTTCTGGGGTGGTGCGGTTTGGGCATGTGGCAATGATTGTGGGTAAATTTACACATTTGAAGAAACAGGTGTAAGATATGTCGAGGAGGGTCTGTGTTACTTTTTTCAGATATTTTATTAAATTGCTTAAGGGAATAGATGGGACAAATGTGTGTGTGTGTGTGTGTGTGTGTGTGTGTGTGTGTGTGTGGGAAAAGAGCAGAGTGTAGATGAAGCCTTCAGGGACATTACTCACTGAAAATATCTTTCAAGGGCAAACCCAAGTATTCATCTGCGTAGTTCTTCTTTTTGTCTCTGCAGCGTCATGACGAGGTGATGTTGTCCTGTAGGAATCTGAGAGAGGCCAGAAAAAACACATCTCTAAGTGGAAAAAGAATGAAAATAAATTTTTTTAGAAACTTTTAACAAAAGAGAAAACATTTGTTAATCTTCTCTGATGCAGTGATCGTTGTACTTGGCGTGAGTCCTTTCAGTCACCTTCACATGAGATGTTTAAAGATCAAATTGAAAAAGAAATATCAAAATGGAAAGTGCTGTAAATTCTTACCTTTCATCTCTAATACACTGTTCAAAGACACATAAAAGCTCAGCAGGGACGGCAGGTAAATAGTCTGTTGAATCATGTCGGTCGAAATACTAAACATAAAGAGGAACGATGAGCAATATTTCTTTGCAAAGCTCCATGATGAACAGTCTAAATGTACTTGAACAGCTGCTGCTGAACTTTGTTTCTACTTGCCCATAAGATGTAGTTCACCCTGACCGCTGGTAAAACAACGGTCTCGTCAGTATTCTTTGTTTTCCTTCATCTTATCCAACCTAGACCTCTGCAGTAGAAGACTTCCTCATGTGAAACAGAACCAGTGTCTGAGTCCCACTGTGGGAGTTTCCTGTCAGTTTGCATCCAACTGTCGGGGACCACGACCACGTTTTAGGACAAAACTGATGTCCTCACTATCACAGATCCACTCTGTTATTAAAGATGTGTCCGTTTAACAAACAATGAAGACGATGTCCAGGTGTCTATTTGAGGCAGAAGGGAACAAATCCAGATATTTGACTTATTTAAATATTATTAAATACATTATTTAAAGCATGTTATACCACATTTAATGATCTGACACTGGACAAAACACTCTCCTCAGTCTTCAAGGACATTGTAATTATTACTAAGTGACAGTTGAAGTCACAGTGTATGATCTTAAACCCTGTCCTGGTCTTGTGTCCTGTTTATGAGGTGGACGTTCCACAACCTTCATTATCCTGCCACAGCTTTTTAACCTTGTTCCATCACTAATAGATTTTGCCATGTCACTCTGTGTAGGGTACCAGAGTGGGCACAGTCACACTTGTATGGTGTAATATTATTGAATACAATCATTTTTAATATTGGAGTCTTTCTTAACTCTATACTTTGTTATTGTTTTTTTTTTTTTTTTTATGTGTCACATTAGCTTGTATGATATCACACTGTGTAGTTGAAGAACACCGGTGTGATGCGTCACATGACGCGTGGGAGAAGAGTGGGATGAGCTGTGTCCTGACATTGGCCTCACCACTCTACTGTTTGATGCAAAGACACTCAGTTGAATCTTTGATTGTGTCCAGCTCTTGTTTGTACCAGTGCTGCTGAGGAACATGAGCGAACGGAAACGACTCTGTGACATGCAGCCTTCATATGTCGGTCTCTTTGTTTGCTTTTTGTTACTGTTTCCTTGAAGCTTTTGTTTGTGTCTCTTAACTTCTCACGTACATGATGTGTATCTTTATAGATAATGCATTTAAGCTAAACAATTTATTTAGCCTTTAAATAAAGTTTGGTTTCAATTTGGTTTGTTTGTATTATATTTGGAGTGTTCTTGCTTTTTGAGACCACTGCTCAGTGGTTACACTACTCAGATGTTTATTAAACTGAAGTTTTTTCTGATTAGTTGATTTTAATCACATAAACCAGATGTAGATGAGACGACAAACCACCATCCAGATGCTGTTACTGCTCTCACACTGTGAAACTGTCTGAATATATTCAGCTCGCTGCTCCAGTGGAGTCTGAACCTGAGGCTTAGGACCAAGCAAGTCCCAAATAAATAAGAGCAGGTGTCAGAATCTTTTCAGAATGTTTGTGGAGAATGAAAAACATCAACATTAACTTATATGAATAATGAAGAATGACCACAAAATAAAACAGCCAGGATGGAGGTGTTGAAGAGGAGGCCTGACGTGCTCACGTGTAGCAGGAAGTTTATTGTGTTATTCTGGTTTCTGGTGACGGTTGCTTCTCTGTTGTTAAACACAAATTCTTGGTGGTTTTGTCACCGTGGTAAACATAATTATAATATAGTAATACAGTTATTTAAACACAAGTTTTGAGCACTCAAAACTTTTCTTCATTCTGTAATTTCATGGTTAAATTTACATTTAAAACCCTGATAATCACTTCAGCTCTTAGCTTTGACAGATGCTCCTCTGTTCACTGTCATGTTTAGTTTCTCCTCCACCACCATTACTGCTGATGGTATTTGTATAAAGTGTTTAATATATTATACAGAAACTGTCTAGGAATCACAGAAACCAAATGAAGATTAATACAGAAACTATCACAGAATCCAAAATAAGGTTATTAAATGTTGATTGTCAAATAAAAGAACGCTTTCATCTCGGTCTGTGATAGTGAATGATTTGATTGGTTGGTTGATTATTGACTCTTCTAAGGATGTAAGACGCCTACTCAAGTCCTCATTAGTTCATCATGAAGACCGTTCGCTGGTCACTGTTCACCACTGGCAACCTCAGGACAGCTGTTCTCCTAGAGCAGGTCACAAGATTAACATCACTACAGGACAGATGTTACTGACCCTGTTTCATCACAAAGAACCAACCAGGCAGCAGACAGTACCACATCTCACTCTGAGAAGAAAACAGAGAATGTAAGGAGGAAACAAACTAAATCACTTACTAAAGAGTAACAGTTGACACTTTCTGTGGGAGTTTTCTAACACAATAAACGGTTGAATGCTTCAGCTTCACATTCTGTTCTTTATATTTAATCTTACCAGCGGCGCCACCTGGTGGAGATCGAGAGAGCCACAGGCACCCTGATAAATTTGATGGCCCCCCCTTCTCGCCAATCTCAATAGCATATGTTTCTATCTGATATTTTATATTAGGTACTTGTTTAATGAGCAAATGCAAAGTCTATGAGCCGAGTAGTGTCCTCCTGTGACTCTTTGAGAGACGAGAGGGAGTGCTTCAGTAGAGAATTGTTCAGTTGTGTGCAAACGCAGTTAAGTTTAGCTTTCTGATGCGCCACCCCAAGACTTTTAGTGGCCCCATCTGGCCACCCCTATAAAAAAATATCTGGTGGCACCACTGAATCTTACACAACTCTGTCTTCAGTCGCTCTGAGATCATATTGTGACACAGATTCATTGCATGCATCAACTTTCTGTTCATCGTGGAACTGCCCACTGATTAGTTGTACTTGTCATTTCTGAGCTTACAAAAACACACATTCATAATTCATTACAAAAATAATTTTATTTGCCATTTGAACAAATAAGATCAAACTTCCATACTGACAAAAAAAAATGTACATAAACACCTTTGGCATTCATAGATTTTGGCAGTACAAATAAAAGAATATAAAACATAAAAGAAAACCTTCTCCTACAGGGGAACACGCCCCCCAGTGGTGATACACAGAACCTCAGTGTTTCAAATGTGTGTCATCATTAGAAACAATGAGATTTTTAGTAAAACTCTGGATAAAAAAATGGACACATGAATAATATGATGGCAAATAAATCACTGCTCTCACAGCTAAACATCACCCGATGATTCCAAATCATTAGTGAGTTATTTATCTGCTCATTAATGATCACAGCTGCACACTTCATATTGCTTGTTAAGACATTTGAATTCACATAGATACAAGTTACTAAAACCTGGAAGTCTGATGTGTTTCAGTCTCAGATGGTGAATCAGTCTGCATATATAGTTTCCTTATAGAGTTTCATGTTGTTATGCATATTATATTTATCATTTCTTATACTGTGAATATGTCTGAGTGTGGTGTCATCTCATTGAACCATTTAGAGAAATAATGTGACCCTGCAGTGTTTAGTGAAACCATTAGTTGAACAGATATCTGTGTTCAGGTTGATCATCACCTCATTACATTGTTATGATGAACATGTCTGCAAATGGCTGCTTATTTACAAAACTGGCACATATAACTAACTGCGTCATTTCATCTGTATCAGTATGAAAACAGGCTCACACGCGTCTGTTTAGTCAATAAGAGCTCAGCTCTTTCAGTGGTTGATCAGCTTCACCTCAAATGACTCAGCTTTACATCTACATCAACTCTTCTACATTTGGTAAATTGTGAAAGCAGATAAAGTGGTCCGACACCAAAGGAAAGTTTACAGGGAAAATTAAGAGACATGTAAATGACTCAACCATATTCAATTACATTCACTCTCACACACACTCTGCACACTCACAGAGCGCCTCTGTTGCTTATCTACAACACATTCACACACTGATGGGACTGATTGGGGACATGTTCCACATGTCAATAATTGGTCATATTAACATCTACTGTTGTGATTGATGAAGTGACATCCTGACGTGAACCTTGTGATTCTTGTTATAACTAGTATGACTCTTTATGTTGTTATGTTTGAAGTACTCAGAAGTAAAATATTTAAACACACACTGTGTCTCTGTGTCGGAGAAGTCTGAGCTGGAGGCTCCAGGCGTCACTGGGAGACGCAGCTGTCACCCATCCACTGAGCGTAACAGTCTGAGATGCTTTTCCTCAGCTCGTCGATGTCTCTCCTCAGCTGACCCACCTCCAGCAGCCTGAACCTCAGCTCCTCCTCCGCCACCACCCTGAAGTCGCTCTCCTCTGCTGACACACTCAGAGCTGGGTAGACACACACACTAACGGTTAGGGAGAAAACACAGCAGCCAGGCAGGAGAGGTGGGGGTGGCATGGGGTGGGTGGGCCAGGCCCCCAAAACTGTTTAACTCTTTGGGTTTGAATAAATGTATTTATGTAAACATGGAATCATTAGTATTTATAGTATTTTACTAGTATGCTCGGTGTGTCTATCAGTCATAAAAAATAACTTAAAGAGTGTGTGTGTCTACATACACTTCATTCCCAGCAGCAGAGACAGATTGGGCTCCTTCCCCTGTGCTCTCTGGGCCAGGATGCTGCAGAGAGCCTGCAGGTCCAGCAGACACAGAGACATCTCCTTCAGCAGCCGTCCCACTTCTGACATCTCCACTGGAGACACAGGCTGCACCGACACGCCTGCATCCACTGGCCGAGGCTGCTCCGAGAGAAAACAAAGGCGCAGGTTTGGTTTCCACTAACACACTCGGAAGAACTGACCTTTAGGAATACATCAGCCCTGATCAGATATATAACTCTATGTTGACTAATACATGATCAGACACCAGATCTGATGAGAGGGAGTCATTCTCATGTCTCCTCTGGGTGGAGATGATTGGACAAATAAATTAGTGTTACAGACATTTTATGACAAGAGTGACTCAGGAACAGCTGGTCTCATCTGTCCAACAGCTGTTCACTGCAGCTATAGACACACAGTGTATCAGCACAGTGTGAAGACTAAGGTCACATGACTGACTGCCGCTGTGATGTTTGACAGTCTGGTTATTTTCCAAACATCTTGCTAAAGTACTACTGCTAAAGTAAAATATATTAGTCTGCTCTTAAGATGTAAACATTACACCAAAAAGTGAAGGTACCACAGTGTCGGCCCATAACGATGGTTCACTAGTTCACAGCACATGCAAAGCAGGAGATTGACTGACTGATTGTAGGAACCGTTGAGTAGCTGCCTCTCAGAGCTGGTGTGTATTAAAACTGACACAAAGAGACACGACTCGCTGAGAAAACTCTTTGAGTTGCAGAGGAGTGAAATGACTGTCACTAGACCCTGTGTCATAACGTGTGACAGAAAGACAGAGGCATCGAGCCGACAGTGGTACCTGTGTGAACGCTCTGGATGGAGAGACCAGACTCTCGTCTTGATGAAGCTGCTGTCGATGAGAGATGCTTCTCTTCTTCTGCAGCCTCGTACTGGCGGCCTGACAAAACACCCAGTGACAGTGAGACTGATGCTTCAGAGGAAGGACAGAGAGCAGCTGCTCAGTCAGCATGTTTCACACTGTGAGACAAGGCTGTAAAATGATGATGATGCTGAAGTTCTACACACTATGGACAAGTAATGAAATAAATAATAAATGTATCACTTCAGATTAAAAGGAAACGATCCTATACAGGCTGAAAGAGTGAGACAGTTAAAACAGACAGGAAACTAATTCCACTAAAGCCTGAAAACCGAAACAATGAGGCTAAAATCAACGCAATTTACTACTACAGGCAACTGTCTTCTTATTTGATTTCTTGAGTGAGATGAGCAGAACAACTGAGTCTGAATAGTTACTTAGTTAAATACATTTGCCTGTCATGTGAGATAAATGTCTGAGTGTGATCTGGTGACACGCAAATGAATCTGAACTGAACTGAATGTGTGAACACAACAAAATGAAAGACAGAGTGACCGAGTGTTTATACGTTTCCTTTACTCAGCATGTTACTTGATAGTAGTTTTACCAGCAGAATTTTTATTTTGATGACACCGTGACACCTGCTCTCTGCTTGTTATCACTGTACTGTACAGTTGATGCACTGTGGTGAAACAGAGGGTCTCATGCTCAGGTTGTTTGTGGCTGTAGATGAGTGTGTGTGTGTTTGTTACCGTACCGTCAGCTGCAACGTCAGTCTCTCGATCTGTTCTTTCTGGTGCTCGATCAGCTGGTGAGGAGCAGAGACAGTGTTAATGTCTTTTCTGACTTGATGTGTTCAATGTTCAGTGTATTTATTTGTGTTTGTGTGTGTGTTTTTAATGGTGATACCCTGCTACTTTGGTCCTGCTGCTCCAGAAGTTCAGTGTTTTCCACCTCAAGTCTCTTCAGGTCTTGTACCGGAAGCCTCACCCCGTCGTCCAAACACAGCTGCACCTTCTGCTGCAGACTGCCCAGATAACACAACAGTACTTTGTTCAGACTAAGTTCAGAGGCATGTGTGGGCAGCACCACAGTATATACACTGTAGAGTTAAAGATGCTGTGGACACACACTGAGGTGAAGATATCACCAAGTTTAAAATGTGTCAACCTCAAACATGTAGAGATACAAGCAGCCTGGGGCCAGTAAACCCGAGGTGATCAGGTACCTGTGTACGGAGGCGATCAGCTCCTTCTCTCTCTTCGTCTGCATCTCAATCTTCATGTCCTTCTCCTTCATCAGAGCACAGCCCTCCTCCAGACTCCTCTGTAACTGACTCACCATTCTCTCCAGCTGCTTGGCTTTCTGCTGTACCTGCTCCTGCTGAGACACACACACACACTAAGAATTACAATCAATACACACACACACTACTAATTAACATGTAATTGATGTTTAGCTAACTGCTATTTATATTTTATGCTGCTTTATATTCACACGTAACAAAGTTAAGCAGGACACACAGTGATCAGATGCAGCATTAAAACCAGTTGTATTAAACTGTGGACGTCCCTCTTGTCCCACTAAAACAGCTCTGACCCTTCAAGACATTGACTGTGTCTCTGGGTGTCCTGTGGTCTCTGGTTCTGGGACACTGGCAGCAGATTCACCTGTTTAATGTTGAGGCTGATCACCGTGTGCTCCACTACATTTATATGACTTTACAGATGAAACATTTACATATACCATAAACAACAAATGATACAATTATAAGCTCATGATTCAAAAGTATTCTGTGAAGTTACTGCTCTTCCAGTTCCGGCCTGGTGTTTGTTATCAGTGTTTCTTTTGTTTGACTGTGAACATATAGTGATCAGTAGCACACAGCACACCATGCACACAACGAAATTACCCTCTGCATTTAACCCATCACACCTCAGTGAGCAGGGCACAGCCTGAACGGCGCCCGGGGAGCGTGTGTGGGGACAGTACCTTGCTCAAGGGACCCGGTAGCTGGTGGATTCGAACCGGGGACCTTCCAGACCCAAGCCCGCTTCCATAGCCACCACTGCTTCAATGTTAAATGGTATGTGTGTGATGTGTGTATGTGTAGGATGTGTGTGAGTGTGGTGTGTGTGTATGTAAGTGTAGGATGTGTGTGTATGTGTGTGATGTGTGTGTATTTGTGGGATGTGTGTGTGTGTGTATGTGTGTGATGTGTGTGTGTGTATGGGATGTGTGTGTACCTGCTGGGCCTGGGCCTGCACCTCGTCCAGTGTGGGCAGGTCAGACAGGTATTTCTCCAGTGTCTCTATCCGCTGCTGCTTCTCTTGGCTCTGCTCACTCTCCCTCTGACACTTCTTTTTCAGGCTGCTGATGTAGCGATCGCGTGTCTTTATCTGTGGAAACCCACACCGTCACATTACAACAAATAAACACATACATAATAATAACCCTGACACTGACGTTAAAGCCGTCCTCTGTACCTTTTCCTCCAGTTTCTTGATGTCCTCTGTATACTTGTGTGTGACCTGTTTGAATAACTCATTGAGATGAAGAACCTCCAGTTCAGCCACGGCCAACTTCCTGCTGCGCTCCTCATCACAGCACAGACGATCAGACGACTGTTTACACGAAGCTCTGAACACCGACTCCTATCAAACGAGCACAACTTCAGCTATAACTTTAAAATATTTGATGTGTGATTTGTGTTTGACCTCGTTCGAGTGCTGTTACCTTAGTGTTCAGCATGTGGGGGTCGTCGAACCAGCCTCTCTGGCTCTGCAGGACCTGCTGAGCTCTGAGCTCGTTCTCTCTGATCCGAGCGTGGAGCTGCAAGATCTGCTGCTTTTGTCTGAAACACACAATCACTTCCTGCTCGTAAACACTGGAAATATAGTGCAAATGCAAAATTTGCTTATAAATAATTTAAAAAAAATTAATAAAGCGTAAAGTTTATTTTATATAAAGTAATATGAAACAAAGACAGGCCAAAAATTAAAGCCTTTGAACAAGCATGATTAATGAAAACATCAATGTTTAACACTGAGCACTTACAGATAGATAAAACAGAGGTCAGATGAGCTAAATCAAGGAAGAACTGAGTGTTTGTTTTGTAAAAAAAAAAAAAACCTGAATTACGAAATGCCCACAACGATATTTCTCTGTATTTAAAGCAGTAGATGAAGGAAACAGAAGAAGAGATCACATGTTTCCATATGAGCTTCTGTTCACTGGCTCCTTAAAGAATCAAAATCCTTTTACATACATACAGTGCCTGTAAACACTACGACAATAAATATATGAGGCAATGTATGTGAAACCTTCTAGTGGTCATAACAGAGTATTATTATGGGCTGTTTTAAGAGCGGTTCAGTGTCTTGGTGCCTTTCTTTGTAAAACTGAAGCACATGAACAGATAAACCACAGGTCAGTCCTGGTCAGTCCCACTTCCTGAAGGTTATGAATGTCATGTTGAGCTGCTTGACACTATTTAAAGAGTGGAGTGTGTGGTTGTGTTGGCATGTGTAACACAAACACAGTGTGAGTGTGTCCTGCAGTACCTGTCTATCTCCAGCTCCCTCTGCCTCAGCAGCCCCTCTTTAACCTTCACCAGAGTGTTGACAGGAAGTGACGTCCCCGTCAAGATCTGCTAAAGCACAAACACAGCTCACTGAATACACATGTACATTATGCCATCATGGAATGCCATCATAATATTATATCCATATACTTTTCTCCTTTCTCTCCCTGTCTTCCTCATCATTGTAACACTACTCTCACCTGGTTAAGCCCTGGATCAGGCTGATGTCCCTGCTGCCATGATGAAGGTCCATCTCCGCTACCGGCGTCTATTCCAGTCCCAGTGAACTGACCCAGTTCACCTCCACACCTCTCAGCCTTGGGTCTGTACTCCATCTGCTCAGTGAGCCACATCTGTGTTCGGACTGCAGGCTGGATGGGGGAGCCTCTGTCAGTCTGATGACCCAGTGGTGGCTCGGACTGTTTGGGTAAAGTGAGGCCATAAACTTGTCCACCACTCTGACCCAGTTTAGTTTCTGGTAAAGCACAACAGCTCATGTCCAAACTGTTGTGTTTTACTGGTGAGGACAGAGCTGAGGACAGGGACAGGCCTGGATCTAAACCAGTGGATCTGCTGCTGTGGTTGTAGCGGTAACATGGACCAGCACCTGGCGAGCGCTGTAGCAAACTGTGGCCGAGCAATGACGAAGACAACGGCAGGTAAAGGTCCACGTTTGAACAAAGGGGTTCCTTCCTGTACCCGTACAGCAGCCCTCTGTCCAGGGAGCCCAGAGAGTCTGGGTTGTACTGATAGCCTGATGTCCTGGTGGAGCTCCTGTCAGCTCCAGAGGACAGTTTGGTGAGTGAGGACCACCTCCGGATCGGCTGAGGCTCCTTCGTGTCAAGACAGCTTGGTGCACCCAGCTGAGACTTGGTTGGCGTAAGCAGTTGGCAAGACCGACTCCAGTGACCTGTGCCTCTGGGTGAGGATGGAACTCTGACACTGGTGTTGGGAGACGAGGAGGGGGACGGCAGGATGTGGACAGCGGGGACGCCATCATCATCCTGACCCAGGTGATGCTGGGACAACGTATGGAAGGATAATGGCGTGGTGCTGGAGCTGGAGTCATCTGCACACAAGATGTGTCAAACATCACAACATCAGTACAGGCTTCTCAGTGAGTGTCATAACATGAGGTATGGAGGAATTAGATTTTGTTTGGTCTGAAGGTGAATGAAGTGATGTGCAGATCGTGCGGGTGAGTCTGTTCTGTTTGAACTCTGTGCAGTGATACAGGAAGAAACAGACAGGACATCTTACCCTCCACACTGTCAGAGTAGTAAGTGCCGATGCCAGTGTCACCACTGTCGGACACTGTGCTGTGGCGACGTCCTCCACAGATGCTGCTGCCAGGGACCCATCCTGGAGAACCGCCGCTGCTGGAGCCTGAACCACAGTTTTTACAAGGGTTTGGTAAATGGACTGCATTTATATACTCAATACAGATCACATTCACATAATCACATATTATCACTACATATTGTATTTCAATAAAAGACTGGATTGAATGTTAAAACTAAAAATAAAAACAGACATCTATTTTTGCTGAGATCTAAGAGTTTGGTTTGTGTATGTAACACAGTGATTCTCAACCACTGTGCTGTGGCACATCAGTGTGTCGTGGGAATTGTTCAATTTTACGTAATTACTAAAAATGGATTTTATTATACATACTTTTTGTGACATTTTTGTTTTTCCAATGAAAAAATATACACCGTGTCTCAATAAAGGTTGGGAAACTTCAGGGCCAACATCATAATGACGATGTAGCGGCTCGGCTGAAATATTAGCTGAGGGCACCATTTTACTTTAGCATGTTAGCATGATAACATTTATTATTAGTTGTGCAGGTGTTTGATTAAATAGAAAAAGAACTGGAGGATATACATGAAAACATTTCATTCACTCCAAACCATAATGAATAACCTGCTGGTGGTTCAGAGGACGAGTCAACGGGTCAGGACCATCAGGATCCATCTTGAACCGACCGTTCCTGTCCTCACCTCAGACTGAGGGGTCACACCAACCGACCACCAACAGCTGTGCCACTGGTATGAATGAAAACTGTCATGTAGTTGTCCCACATCTGATGTCATGTCCACAGGGTCAGGACCTGAGACTGTGATCAGCAGCACTGACTGCTGACGTTTCAGCGTCAGTGTGTTGGATACCAGGAGACTGATATGCTATTGTGTGCGTGTGTGTGTATGTGTGTACATATTTCTGCATGTGTTAACATATATTAACATTCAAGATTGTGCAGATCCAGTATGTGGATTCAAATCTCAACCACCAAAACCAACAATTATATTGGACAGAAATGGAACACGTGAAGTTCTGACCCAGAACCAGCCAGTTCTGGGTACAGATACTGGTCATCTCCCACCTGGACCACCGCAGTGTCCTTCTGGTGGGTCTCCCCTCACACAGTGAAACACAGATGTACAAGAAACAGTGTCTGTTCTCTGATCAGTCTAAAAAGGCTCCTGTTACTCAGAGACAGAGATGTATCTGTCTCTGAAACCCTCACCTCCTGAGGACACCATCTCTCCTAACACACCAACATCCCTAACTCTGCACTGGAGACCTCCTAGCTCACCTCTTTGTCTCATCAACTCATTCAGCTCATGTCCTTCATGTCTGAGTAGTTTTACATGACAGTGTGTAACAGGATGTAATGTGATGTTTCTTCACATCACATCATCTCCACTGATCATCTCCACCATCATTAGACGCAGTCCTGCTCTCTACGTAAGTTCACCAGACCGATCACTACGTCATGTGATTGTTCTCTGACTTTACGTGAAGTGAAGGTCTGATCTGTCCTCAGGTCTGATTGTTCCTCGGCTGCAGTGTGTTAATGTGATGATGGACGGATCGGGGCTCAGCACGCAGCCGTGCTGCTCCGTGTTAGCTGCCGCGCTGCGGTCGCTCTCGGCCTTCGGAACACGATCACCGGATCCAGTTCGCTCTCAGCTCGGACATCACGTGATGTCACACACCGTTATCTACCGACAAACTCACCTGTTTTATTCGACTCGTATCCGTCTTCAAAATCCGCCCTGAACCACATCCTTTATGTAGCGGACTGTGGAGCAGAGCACAGATCACAGCCCGATCACTACACCAACAAAACCGGGACAACGTGTGAACACACGGACACCGGATGTCTCACGACTTCATGGCACCGAAGATCAGAAACCGAATGTGCGAAGTGTTCGGTGTGAAAACCGCTGCGTCTCATAACGGAACCTCTTCCTCTAAATAACGTCGCAAGTCCTGAGCTCGTCCTCTGTGGAAGTGATTCACTCTGACTCCTCCTCCGCATCCGCAGCACAGCCGCAGCACTGCCAGCACGACACGGCGCGGGGCCGCGCACGGATAACCAGATTCTCTCAGGTCGTCTACTACCGTCATTACGGTAACACGGTCTGAGTTTAGTGAGTCCGTCAATAACTCTGGTGCATGAAGAAAACCGGACTATATATGAGCTTTTACTATAATAAACATCCGGTGTGCGGACACTGAACCTCCCACCACGGTTTAAAATGTTCATGTTGATGAAGAAGGAATCACAGCCACTCTTGAATAATCTGGATGAAGAAATCTACTGTTTCACAAATCAGTCCTGCAACTGAATATGGTCAGTGCACATGGACACTCTTCTTCTCCTCTCCTACCAGCCCCACCTCACTTCACCTTCTGTTAAGTAGAAAAAGACACTGGACTGTGAATTATTTTAAGAGAAGCTTTATTATTCAAAGGGAAAGATAATGAAGGAAGAAAAACAGTATAAACATTAAAAGCCAGAAATAGTGAAAGACTACAGACACTTAGAAATATGACATGCGATATATTTTTACTGGGTTTTACACATTTCTTCTTGTTTTGGAGACTGAGGCCACCACTTCTCCATATTGGCTGCTCCTGCATCTGCATCTGCATCTGCATCTGCAAAACAATAGACATTCATCACATACACTAAATAAACCAGAGCCTCTTGTGTTTAGTAACCTCACGCAGTGAATGAGTTGCATTAAATCGTGACATTTAAACAGATGCTCTGTGACGGCTTCATTAAGAAAGATGAATTAATCAACTGTGAAAATCTTCCTGAAAACCCAACAACATGACCATCACTGATTGACACCTTCCTCAAGGTCTCTCAGTCCCATCACCCCATGCTCCTGTTACACCCCCAGTGATCCCAAAACACAGTTTGATATAGGAGCAGTTACCCTCTGCGTCTTCTGGATCAGGAACAAGGGAAACCTCTGGTAAAACAGACAGCTTGGGTCTTTGTGATGTTGTGACAGACAGACTTCAGTACAATGTAGGTCACTGTGGGGGCAGCTTACCTGGGATGGTGCCAAGACTGGAGTTATCAAAGAACTGTTTAGGGCAGGATCTGGACATCAGCTCCGAGCTCCCACCCACATCAAAGAATTTACTTTTGGGAGGCTCCGGGAGAGAGACCTTTGGAGAGTCAGGCAGCTTCCTGGGAGAATCCAGTAACTTCCTGGGAGAGTCCAGGACCTTCCTTGGAGAGTCCCGGACCTTCCTGGAAGTGATCAGAAACTTCTTTGGTGAGCTGAGGAAGTTGGAGGAGTCTGCGGTCATTGGAAAGGCTCTCTTGCAGGGTGACGGAGACTTGTCCACTTCTGCTTTGGTCTTCACCTTCAGCTTCAGGGCCCTGCTCTTCCACTTATTGATCTCTGCCTGCTGAGTGGACACCACGCTGCACAGACATAAGACACGTGTGAGAACAGGAAAGAAGGATGCCATGAATCACATGAAGTGTCCCAGTGGGCCTGTCTACAACAGTAGTGGTTCATCTCACCTCTCTAGCTCGGCTATTTTCACTTGAAGCTCTTTGACCTCCTTCTCCAGTTTGGTCTTCTCGAGCAGAGTGCTGCTCTTGATCACCAAACCTCTGGGGTTGGTCAGTTTTGTATGAAGGTCCTCACCCTGCAGGACTGAATTCAACAGGACTACATTAGTGGGATTTAAAATCAGTAGTTGTTTATTCAGCAGCCTGGACGCTCAGTGAAGCAACAGGAAATACCAACACTGGTGTTTGTGAAAATTCTGAATTTACTACATATTAATACTGTTGAATTGTCTCAACAGTTATCCAGGTGTGATACTACAGTGAAAGCTCAGCTTTACCAGATAACTGCATGTTTCACTGTGTATTAACACAAACTGCTTTAGTCAGTTCACACCTCACTGGACTGGAACCTGTGTCTCTGTGTGTTTTGCATCTGGTTGTTTATATTGGTGATATTCACACTCACCTGGATCCTGTTCATCAGGGTAAGTAAACCCAATGTACACACATAAACAGGATCCAAATAAATACAATCCAAACACTGTAAATACCAATTTCTTCCACCACTTCCTTTAAAGAAGCAATCATGAATATTTTTATTATGATTTAATAGGAAATAGAATCAGTGTTAAACTTACATGACTCCTCTCCATCCTGATGTGATCTCCTCAGAGTCTCCTTCAGCTTCCTCAGTGAGACTTCCTTTTCATTCAGCACAGTATTCATCCTCTGGATCCTGAGTAAAGAACAGTCACAGAACAAATAACAAATCTGTTTGTTTGTTCCTGCTCTGGGGCACAGGACAGGTTGTGACCTTAATCTGTCACTTGTAGAAACTACAGTCACGACTGGAAATGTTGGCACCGTCACATTTCTGTTTGTCTTTTTCATGTTTCTGTGTGAGCAGTGGGATCTTCCTACCACAGGATCACTTTTTATTCAGGTGAAGTTGATAGCACAAGCTCAAACTGTTGTATCATCTGTCTATCTCTGTTGTTTTGTGTCCTTCCAATGCAAACTAAAAAAAGTAAAGAAATAAGAATACCAAAAATGTGTAATTAAAACAGTTTTCTGAGAGAAGTGCTAGACTTATCTGACAGGGTGTCGATATTTTTGGCCAGGACCGTACTTCCCTCTCCAAGACCTGCTTCCATCAACTATTTCTAACTTGACTGTGAAAACTAACTGCTCATAAAGTGAAAAGCAGCGTCAGAATGAAACAAACGGTTGAGATGAATCCAAAGACTCTTACTCTTGTCGGTGTTTGTCAGACGCTGAACTCAACTCAATCTCCATTTTCAACAGTTTGGTCTTGAGTTTTTCCAGCTCCACAGCACTGGGAGATGCGTTTTTCTGATATGGGAAAGAACAGATATGAATATATCAACAAAACGAAAACTACTGAGCTGACATGACAATGTGGACAAACAGAGGCTGTTGTCAAGATCTTCAGACGAACCTCACACTCCTGCAGTTTCCTCCTCAGTGTTTGGATTGTGTTCTCTCTTTCCTCAATCTGTGCGCGGCTGTCCTGCAGCTCTGTCTGCAGCAGCTGGGTGGCCTGTTTGTGGTTGGACACTCTGTCATTGGCTTTGACCTGAGCCTCCACCAGTCGCTCATTGTGCAAACGCAGAGACTGAAAAACAGAAAGACACTCCGTCATCAGCTGATAATACTCAGGTTTCCCCGTCATGTCATTTTGAAAAGACATAAGTAAAGGAAATAAGAAATCAACAGTACAAGTTGTGCTACACTGTAAAATGAGGAGACCAAAACCAACCAGGAGTTGGTCTTGTCTCAGTGTTTCTCCCTTGTTATGACTAAAACATGGTCACTCAGACAGGAGGAGATGGTGCTTCTGTTCTGTTCTCAGCAGCAGTTTAACACACACTTGATGATCTGTTTGAGTATTTGGGGCAGCAGGACAGTGTGTGTGGGACCGAGTAAAAATAAACTACATTAATCACGTTCATGATGATGAAGGAATATGTCATGCAGTGTAACAATGTGTGGCTCACTGTCAACAGAGCTGTAAAACTAAATGAAATGAAGTCTAAATACCAGCACAGACACATACACACCACCTGAAGCTTTGTTTAAAGTTCTTTGTAATTTAACACTGAGTATGAAAAATGTATTGGCCACCCAACATTGAAAAACAGAGCACTTTGGTTGGGATGTACAGAATATTATTCTCTCCTTTTTGACCTGTAGTCATTTAATCTAAATTGCTTGGAGCCTGAGGTCTTCACTAAAAGACACTTTTCACTACTTGACACCAGTTATACACACAGTTCAGTATAAACCAGATATGAAACGGACGTACATTAACCGCCTCCTCTGTTTCCTGGAGCTTAAGAACGAGCTGCTGGTTGTCCTTCAGCAGAGACAGCTCAGTTTTCAGAGGAGCTCCCTCCAGCACCTGCAGCACAGTGGAACTTTTGCTTTTCTCCTCTTTGAGCTGAGAATGAGCCTGAGCATCCAGCTGCTTCAGCTCTGCACTCACAACCCTGTGCTCATCAGTGATGGCCTGCAGGATGTACACGGGTAGCATGAAATTAGAAATAGTGTTGCTGATAGTGCTGAAAACAGACAAATATACATCCATCCATCCATAGAAGCTGTGGACAAGGTGATCAGAAGAGTGAATATTAAACTCTACCTGCAGACTCATGGTCTTGCTGTATGCCGCTGCAGACCTGCGGTCCAGCTCACAGCTCAGGATGCTGTCGAGTCCACTCATTGACTGGGAGGTGAAAATGGTTTGCAGCTGCTCCTTGAACTTTTCTCTCTCTGTGATCTCCTGGGACATCTCAGTGGGAAACGAAGACAAGCTGGCCCAGAGCTTCTCCAAAATGACAGCCATTTTCTAAAAAGTCAGCAAAATCATCATCAGCTTACAGTATAGTAATGTTGGGGAGACAGGTGTGTATCCAGGGGTGTCGCCATTTCAATTCTAAATTGAACATTGCCGTTTTTTTCTAACTAATATAGAAAATTTCTTTGTGCCTTTTCTACTCATCATGACCTCTTTAAGTACTAGTCACATTCATTTTACCATTTACATTCTATTTTAAGTGAAAGTGACACCCCTGTTAAATACCATGGAATAACACAATCACATGTAATGTAGAGGCCCAAAGGTTTGACAGCCGTGACCTTAGTGAGCCATGTGTCAACTTTATGTGAACCTGCTCTGCATAAATCCAGTATTTAATCAGTGCATTTGTGTGATGTGCTTGTTGTGCTTGAGGCTGAGACACGTTCTCACCTGCTGGTAGAGCTGCCTCTTGTCCAGTACTTCAGTCAGTCTGTGTTCCCACAGTGTGTGGAAGTCCTGGCACTGGACAGAGTAAGTGGGTGCTTGAGCTCTGCACAGCAGAACATCCTGAAGCCGCCTCTCTTCAAAAACGGCCAAATCACTCTTGACCAAGTCCTCAAACAGAGTCCTGTATTCATGAGCTTGGCTCTCTAGGCGCACCTGAGGAAGTAAAGGTTTCAGGTTATCATCTGATCAAAAGAATGAGACATTTATGACATTTATTTCAAATAGAAAGAATGACAATATTTACAATGATGTTTCCCAGACTCTGAACAGTCTGCAGTCCCAGCTGACAGATAGTAGTGTAGGTGTCCATAGTGTTCTTTGGAAGAGAGGGCAGGTACTGATGCTTCATGAAGCCCTGCAGTCTCTGGACCTGTTCCATGGGTCTGGATCTATATTTTGTGCAAGTGTCAATAAAGTGCTGGAATCCTCTGAAGGCCTCCTGCAATGACATCAGCTCAGAGATATCAGTTACATCGAACTTGTGTGTTACAATGGTTTTGTTTTTCCAGCTGCTGATGAATAGTTTGACTTCATTACCTGGAGCTGCTCAGTGGAGTCCTGCAGCTTGGATGACATCGTCTCCTTTACTCCGCTGGAGCTCTGATCCAAACTACTCAGCTGCTCTTTGAGGGCTGAGATGGTTGTGTTGGCTTCAACCAGCAACTGAAAGAAGAGATTGTTAATGTAGATGATAGAATTATGTATGTACATGCTACTTCTCTGCCAAGTCATGTCCAGATTACAGATCATGTCTGCAGACATCTCTATGTATCTTTAGATAGCTGTGTGTGTTGTGTAGTTTTTTTTTACAGGTGTGTGACTCTGTATGAGCATGTGTGTAGAGAGACAAACCTGCTGTGAAGAGTTGACTTCAGCTACAGTGCGAGTTTGCTTCTCCCTGTACATTTGAAGCTGCTCCTCAAGCTGCTGCAGCTGAAGGATGCAACACACAGTGACAGGTCAGGACGGGCGTCACAGGGCGAGAGTTGTATTCACATTTGACTTTATGTACAGTTAAACAAAATTATTGAGGTTTAAAGGGAGTGGTAGGTAACACCCCATTGTTGGACAGAATCACACTAGGTGTTCTCCCCATTTCCAGTTTCTGTGCTAAGCTAAGCTAATTGGCTGCTAACTGTATCTTCAAACTAACCAGACAAGAAAGAGAATACACCTTCTGTGTAAAATATTTCCAAACTATTCCTTTAAAGCTTTGGCAACAAAGGCTGTGGACCTACTTCCTGTTGGAGCTTGGCCTCCTGTTTTCTTCCCTCAGACTGCTGCTGCAAGTTCAGACTCTCCTGCTCATTCAGTTTCTCCTGGATGACTGAAATCTGTAGATGGTCAAGAACATTAGTTAACTATCAAGACTGAAAAGCTGTTTTGTTGAATTCCTGCATCATTTTCAGAACTAAGAGACAAAACATCAGCTGATCAATGTGCAGACAGAAATAGCTGTGTAGAGGATGTTGAAACAAACCTCTGTCTGCAGTGTCTCCATCTTGTCCTCCATCTCTGTCCTGAGCTGCTGCTTCTCCTGTCTCAGTGTGTCCTGCAGCTGATCTCTCTCCTCACTGAGAGACGTGACTCTGCACTGCAGCTTGTCCATCTCCTCAGAGGAGGTCTGAGAGTAGTTTGTCCTCTCTGACAGCAGACTGTCTCTCTCTGCTTCAATGTTCTTCAGTTTCTCTGTTAAAGTCCTCATCTGTGAGGAAGGCAGCATTTACACGGGTCAATCATGAGACTCTTTAACTTCAGATTAAAACAGTTTATAATCCAAAATACCCCAACACATTTTTTATTTGACACTACTATTAACTGTACATCAATATTCCTGCTTCACTATCAACGCTGGGAGAGAAAACATCAATTCATCAATGTGCAGACAGAAATAGATGTGTAGTGGATGTTAAAACAAACCTCTGTCTGCAGTGTCTCCATCTTGTCCTCCATCTCTGTCCTGAGCTGCTGCTTCTCTTGTCTCAGTGTGTCCAGCGTCTCCTGCAGCTGATCTCTCTCCTCACTGAGAGACGTGACTCTGCACTGCAGCTTGTCCATCTCCTCAGAGGAGGTCTGAGAGTTGTTTATCCTCTCTGACAGCAGACTGTCTCTCTCTGCTTCAGTGCTCTTCAGAGTTTCAGTTAGAGTCCCGATCTGTGAAGAATGGAGACGTTAAGTCCTTCTGCTCTGACAACAAACTTTTCAACAAAGTGAAGTATTAGATACCAACCTGTTGATCTAAAGCATGTTCCCTCTCCTGACTCTGTTTCAACGCATCACAGATCTTCTGTTTGTGTTCATGCAGCTCCTCTTGGACTGACTGCAGAAGATCTTGTGTGGTTGAAGCCTAAAATAAAATGTGAGCTCTCATCAGCCAAATATACAAACAAATAAAATGAAAGACGAAAAATGAAATATCCAATAATGGGATTACACAAAATGACAGCGTACGTAAACTCATTTGACAAGTTCTCAAAACTAACACAAAACAGTGGGATTACAGTCAGGATGAGATGACTTGTGACCAGGTTACTCACCATATTCATTTTCTGCTGCAGGTCGTCTTCCAGCTGTTTTTTGTGCTCAGTAACAGTCTGTAGAGATGAGCTCAGCTGCACAATCTGTTTAAAAAGATGTGGGACAATTATTCATCTCCATATCCAGGTATAATAAAAGTATACAAGATATTTGATTCCTGCTTGGTGTCAACATGTACATCTGACATTTAACAAAGAAAAAATGAACTTGTTATTGTTCTTCTCAGCTGGACAACCTTTGTTTCTCATTGAGCTCTGCTAAACACTGTGCACTGTCATCAAATAAAACAGAGATCACAGCCATTGTTTTAAACTACCTCTGCACACAGCATGAAGAACATGTGGAACCATATATAATGGAAACAGGATGCAGTGTGACTGCTCTCTGTTTATACTGACACCTATCGAACTAAACACTGTTACAAACTGCTCTGCTGCTACACAGTGATCGACACCTCCGTAGCTCTGCAGGTGAGCTGGACACTGGTAAGAAAAGGTTAGTAAAGTTGAAAATTTATCTCTAACTGAATGGAATAGATAATAATGTTGAGTACTGATAAAACTGAAATACCATTGCACTAGTAATCTCATAGTTAAGGGTCATACCATATGACCTCTACAGCCACAGTTCTAACTCCTGCATGTGGGTCAGACCCTACTTTTCTGTGTCTCTACACTGACTGTACAGTTGTGTAGTGAATGTTGAGACAAACCTCTGTCTGCAGTGTCTCCATCTTGTCCTCCAGCTCTGCTTTAAGCTGCTGCTTCTCCTGTCTCAGTGTGTCCAGTGTCTCCTGCAGCTGATCTCTCTCCTCACTGAGAGACGTGACTCTGCACTGCAGCTTGTCCATCTCCTCAGAGGAGGTCTGAGAGTAGTTTGTCCTCTCTGACAGCAGACTGTCTCTCTCTGCCTCAATGTTCTTCAGTTTCTCTGTTAAAGTCCTCATCTGTGAGGAAGGCAGCATTTACACGGGTCAATCATGAGACTCTTTAACTTCAGACTAAAACCTATTTATCCTATTATATCTGTTATTACACACCCAAAATATACGCACCTAAGCAGTAGTTTGTGTTTTATATAAGTATATTTATCCGTCACAAACCTCTGTCTGCAGTGTCTCCATCTTGTCCTCCATCTCTGTCCTGAGCTGCTGCTTCTCCTGTCTCAGTGTGTCCAGTGTCTCCTGCAGCTGATCTCTCTCCTCACTGAGAGACGTGACTCTGCACTGCAGCTTGTCCATCTCCTCAGAGGAGGTCTGAGAGTAGTTTGTCCTCTCTGACAGCAGACTGTCTCTCTCTGCTTGCACACTCCTAAGCTCCTCACCGACTCTCTGAATCTGTAAGGAAAGACCAAACTGTAATTTCAACTATTCAGAAGGCATGAATGTAATATCTTTTTTTCAATAAATCGGCTTGGTTGTTTTTCCAAAAATGTGTCCAAACTTCATCATGTTTATGCAGTAACAAAATCTATTCGAAATCAGTTACAGGTGACAGAGAATGATTGATTCTGTCACCTTTAATTTACTGAAGACAGTTAGTATGATTGGTGACATAAGGTTTATTTTGCGTTAATGTCTCACCTGATTTTGAAGCTCTTGTATCTGGGCAGTATTCTCTGCATCGCTCCCACTGCTTAGTCTGCTGTCCAGCTCTGCCTTCTGACTCCTCAACAGGTCAATCTCATCCTGAAGAACTCTGATCTTCTCCTGAGACGCCCTTAGCTCCTCCTGGTTCTCAATCATCTGAAAGATTTTACCACCACATGCAGCACACAGGGTTGAGGACTGAAGTGTATATGAAACTCAGACCATTTTAATCACAACATAGAGCAGGTGCAACCAACATCCAAATCCATGTCTGCGAGTTTAGCTGGTACTGCCAACGAACTTAACTAATCTGGACATAATTTGCAATAAAGTAATCAGAGTGATGCATAGCTCTTCTCTCTGCCATGTCATTAATAATAATAAAACAGTAATTTAAAAAAGGGAGAGTGGTGGGGACTCACCAGTTCTACATTCTCTTGGAGGTCAGACTTCAGCTGACTAAGTTCCTCTTTGCTCTTCTCCAGATCCATCTGCAGCTGCTGGATCTGAAGAACAAAAGATCATTTATACTTTTAACCGTTTTAGGCCTCTACCTACTTAAGAAAACGGAGGAATGAAAAACCAACATCAAACACTGAAAATCAGTACAGAAGAAGAAGTCTAACCTGTAGACTTTGTTCAGCCTCCTGCTCTTCTTTCAGTGACAGTGGCTCAGAGCTGAGCTGCTGCTGGAACTCACACTGCATCTACACGGCAGAGAGAAAACATGAGACTCAGTCTGACAGTGCTTTCTCATACTTTGCCCCTCTACCCTGAAATAACTCACCATAAATTAAATATGATAATAAAACATGTTATTACGTTTGATTGCCCATTTCAAAATAATAGGAGCACAATAGTTGGACAACTGGGGCATTCTATACTCATTCATGTTGAACAGGACTGTATCAGTGGCCCTGCTCCTCTGGTTTAGAATGGACATCTGCAAATCTGGTAAAAAACCTTCTTGTTGAATTAGATTTTGTCCTTGATTAAATCACTTCATTAAAAAGTACCACAGTACATGGTACTGTCTTTAGAATCTGAACACAGATGCACATAATAAAAACCTCAGGGTCCTACAGACATTTTTCTAGGAGCTGGGACCAGTCAACAGTCGGAAAACATTCTCAGTTTACAGCTTTCAGCTCAGGTTTTTACCATCTCCATCTTGTCCTCCAGCTCTGCTTTAAGCTGCTGCTTCTCCTGTCTCAGTGTGTCCAGTGTCTCCTGCAGCTGATCTCTCTCCTCACTGAGAGACGTGACTCTGCACTGCAGCTTGTCCATCTCCTCAGAGGAGGTCTGAGAATAGTTTGTCCTCTCTGACAGCAGACTGTCTCTCTCTGCTTCAATGTTCTTCAGTTTCTCTGTTAAAGTCCTCATCTGTGAGGAAGGCAGCATTTACAAGGGTCAATCATGAGACTCTTTAACTTCAGACTAAAACCTATTTATCCTATGATATCTGTTATTACACATCCAAAATATACACACCTAAGCAGTAGTTTGTGTTTTATATAAGTATATTTATCCGTCACAAACCTCTGCCTGCAGTGTCTCCATCTTGTCCTCCATCTCTGTCCTGAGCTGCTGCTTCTCCTGTCTCAGTGTGTCCAGTGTCTCCTGCAGCTGATCTCTCTCCTCACTGAGAGACGTGACTCTGCACTGCAGCTTGTCCATCTCCTCAGAGGAGGTCTGAGAGTCACTTCCCTTCTCCAGCATCAGTGCATCTCTCTCTGCTCGTGTTCTCTCAAGCTCCTCAGTTATGGTCATTATCTGTTTAAATAAACAGACACAACAATCCATCGGTGAGAAATTTAAGAATGAAGAATCAGTTTTTAAAATGTCTTTTTATCCTTGATTTTTAACCCACCTGCTGCTGTGGGAGAGATTCATTCTGCTCACAGAGTTTCACTAGACTGGAATTCTTTCGCTTCTCCTCTTTCAGCTCCTCTTGAAGAGAATGTAGAAGAGACAGAGTATCTGCAACCTATTTGAGAAAAAGTTTGGAGATTATGAAAAGGAGCAGTAAAGGAGCCACAGGACTCCAGAAAGTGTTTACCACATGCACAGCTACAGTTCGGAACAAACCTCTTGTTCTAGCTGAGACTGTCTCTCTTGACTTTGTCTCTCCAGGTCAATGTTTCTCTGAGTCAGCTGTTGGAGCTCTTCTTCAAGTGGTTTCAGAAGACTTTGAGTCTTCTCAGCCTAGATATGACAGAAACAGTCAAACTGACTGACTGATCGAGTAAAACGTTTGATCTGAAATTGAATTGAATCCTCCCCTCACCATCTCTATCTTCTGCTGCAGATCAGCTTCCAACTGGCTCTTTTGCTCACTGTGTTCTTGTAGAGTGGCCTGCAGCTGCTCTATCTGTGTGTGGGGAAAATACTCAAATTCCATTATTCAAGTATTTTCTGTCACTAGTCACTAATTTTCCTCAAGGGCCTTAATTTATACAGGTTCTTTTTTGGTGCGATATGTTTTTGTAGTCTGTCTAAGAATTAAAACAAAACCAAAAACCCTCTTACATGTGTCTGTAGCGCCTCCAGCTGGACACTCATCTCAGTGACAGTACCATCCTGCCTGGATGTTTGTTCCATCTCCAGCGATCTGATCCTCTCCTTTTGGTCACGGTTCTTCTCCAGAGCTGTTCTCAGCTCCTCCTGATTTTCAATCATCTGTTTGATTAAAAAGAAAAAAAAAAAAATACATCGATATAGATAGATATTACTATATAAGCAAAATCTGCTTTATCATGAAGAACTTGTTTAACGGTAGCCTTTCTAAAATGGAGGTGAAAGTTACTGTATTTTGCAGCTTTGATTGGTTTCTGGTACAGTAGTCAAATGATAACTGACCATCTCCACATTTTCCTGCAGGTCCATCTTGAGCTGATCTCGCTCAGCGGTGAGAGAAGCCACAGTGGAGAGCAGCTTGTCCATCTCCTCTGCAGAGCTCTGGGTACCGGCCGCCAGGAGAGTCTCTTTCTCTGCTCGAATACTCTGAAGCTCTTGTGACAGACTCAGGATCTGTTTACATGACAACATTTCCAGTAACAGTTACAACACTGACAGGGAGTTTTTAATAGTTGAGCTGGTTTCTGATTAATTAAGTTATGAGAGAGGATAAATAACGAACAATCACAAAAAGTAAAGCGGTCACTCACTGTGTCCTCGTTCTGCTGCAGGTCAACCTGGAGCTGGTCTCTCTCTGCAGTCAGAGATGTCACGGTGGAGAGCAGTGACTCCATCTCTGCAGAGCTCTGAGCTCCAGCACTCTGCTCGGACATGAGAGCGTCTTTCTCAGCTCGCACGCACTGAAGCTCATCACTCAACTGCTCCACCTACAAATATTCAAATGAAAACACCTTAAAACACCTGTACCGTAATGGCATATGATTATATTATTTAAATGATCTACTGTTTTTGTTACAGGATCAATAATGGCACCAGAGAAAAGAGGATATGAAGCAAAGACTGAGTGTAAGTTTCAGTGCTTTAAGTGTTGAAGTCTACGTCACAATTCATCAAAAGTGGTTAATATCGTTCCAAAAGAAAGTACCATCAGTTTTCATACCTGCTCTTGAAGTTCTTTGCTGATTTCTTCCTCTGTGCCTCTAGAAACTTCGCTGTCGCGAAGCTTCTCCTCCAGTTCCTGCACCAGCTGCTGCAGCGCAGTCACTTTTTCCACCAGTGTTGCGTTGTGCTGCTCACTCTGCTCCACCTGAAATGAAAGAATAAACATCATTATCCACTCATAATTCAACAACCTGTGCTGAAGCTGATGATCATCTCAGTAGGTGAGATGGCTGATAGGAGGCCGATCCACACAGCTCACAAATCATTATTTTTGGTAAGAAACCTAAGGTAAGAAGGTTTAGTTGTTTCAAAGGTCAGACAGCTGGACTTGCTTTGAGCAACCAATCACGTTGCTTACTTTCAAGCCTCTCTCTTCAATGCTGGCCATGAGCTGATTCCTCTCGACATCAGAGCTCTCCAGGTCTGAGTGAAGTGAATCCACCTGATGTTTTACTTCAGAATATTGCTGGATCAATTCCTCCTCCCTTAGAGAAGCAGCACTAAGGTCTTGTTGGATTTTCAGAATCTCGTCCTGAGACGTCTGCAGTGAACCTCTGAGCTGCTGCACCTCCTCCTCAAACTGAGTCTGGGCTGAGAGCAGGTTGTCTCTTTGAGTGTTAACAGTACACAGCTCCTCAGTCAGCTCACAGACCTGGGATAACACAAAACAACGTCACATTAGTACTGTGAACTGCTGTCCTCTGATACTGTTCTTAGAGGACACGTGGTGGACGTACCTGCTTCATCAAGTTGTCCACCTTGTCTGGAAGTGTCTGGAATGAAGCCAGCTCCTCCAGTTGAGCTCGAAGAGCTGCCTCTGCTTCACGAGATGCTGTCAGCTCTTTATTAAGATCAGCCACTGCTCGCTCAAGTTCCACACTGTCCATCAGATCTGGACACAGAAAATATATTAAAACTCCAATCTGAGAGAAACAATAACTATGGTAACAGTTACATTATATAGTGCTATATATATATATATATATACACATTACTTTTTGGGACTTTTCCATCTAGCAGAGTAGTGAGCTTGGTGTTCTCATCGAAGGCAACATTCAGCTCTTTTTGGAGATCGCTCTGCATCTTTCTGTAGCGTGACTTCTCAGTCTCAAGTTGGAAACGCAGGCTGTTCACCTCAGCCTCCATCTTGCTGTGGTTGGCGGACAAAGTTGCCTGCAGAGGAAATCATGACAACAAAGACAAAGTAATCAGGATGCAGGTACTGGACTGATGTCGCTAGTTCACCGCAAAAATCAAAATGAAAAGAAAGCAGAAACGCATGCTTCCAGAGAGATGACCGTGTAACATCCACGTGTCACTATCTCACTAATGCTACAAGCTCTTCACTGACATTGTTTATCCATTTGCTTCAGTTGGAGGCTGATGCAAACACTATCAATTAAATTCTACTGCAACAACTACATGAAGACTAAAGTTAAATTTAGTGTCATCAGCCCAAAGAATCTTCCCAAGGTTCTTGCTCCTCATGTGGCTTCTGTTCGGTCACTCTACTCAAGGCTGGATTCACAGAGAGCTGGTCGCACTTCTGACAGGTTCTCATTACTGCAGACTACCTCTGAAGTTCACACAAAGTGAAACAGAGGAAGAGAAAAACAAAACACTGCCTCTATGCTTGAGAACTAACTCAGAGCTTAAATTACTTACATTTGTTTCTTCCAGAGAGATAGTCTGACTCCGCAGGACAGCCCATTCCTTCTTTGTGTCTCTGCTGATTCCCTCTGCATCATCCAGAGAGCGACGAAGCTTCGCCACCTCCTGCACCAGGTCCTTGCCGCTCTGAAAGGACACAACATGGACATGAGTCTGGTCTTAATGAGAGCGGTCGCTCAACTTTGTCCTTCAGGATATTGAACCATTTCAGTGCTTTAGTTTCAGCTGACACTCCCACACAATCTCAGTGTCAAGACTTGTACATTTTCTTTACAATACTTCAACCTTACTGCTCAAAACATAGTTTATCATTATATTATTTTAACATCAAGATGTTTCAAAAAAATGATCAGGTTCACAACATTATCATGACTTATCAAACTTCATTCAATTTACTGTGCATTATTTTATTTAGTTAGTGTAGTAGTGTAGTTGTATAGCAGAACAAGGTATTATGTATGTAATACTGTATGATTTAGGAATTTGACATTAAAAAAGAAAAAGTCTGTAAAAGAACCTGCTTATCTCAGTTAAAACATTTATTTTAAACAAACATACCATACTCTGAAGTTCCTCTGTGAGCTCAGTTTTCTTCTTTAGCTCCTCAGACAACCTTTCTATTTTGTTCTGGAAAAAAACAAACATGAAAATATTTCACAAAACTGCTACAGTTGTAAGTTTTGACTAGTGATGATCCGCTGAAGAGATTTAAATGACTGGACAGTCTTGAACTGAACAGCCAACTGACAGCTGTTGTACGCAGCAGTGAACACAGCACATCATCTTACTTGAAGCTCCTGCTGCTGGACCTCTGAGGACTCGACTGCCTTCTTCAGCGTGGATATTTCATTTTGAAGCTCTTTCTGCAAGTTTAGACAACAACAAATTAAGCGAAATTAAATAAATCAAATCGAAAATATAATTTAAAAAAAAACTTTCAGTAATAGGAAATGAGATACAGTGAGAGATAAACGAGTATATTCAAATAAACGAAACTAACCCAACATGACATAATCATCACCATGAGTCTGTAGATCTAGTTACTATAAACAGAGTCTTTACCTCATGCTCATTCCTGAACTCCTCCTCCAGTGATTTGAACTCATCTGTCTCTCTCTTCTCCTCCAGCTCCTTCGACAGAGTAGATTTCTCCTTCTCCAAACTTTCAATCTGCTCCATGAACATCCCCAGCTCCTGCTTCAGATAGTCACGCTCAGCAACCACCATGTCCTAGAAACATACAACTCCATCATTGAAGCATTTACACTGGAGGTGCATTGCTGTGATGTTGCTTTTCCTCTCTAATATCTTGAATAAATTCTTCTTTTATGGGATTCTAAATGTAGAATAACTGGGAGACTTTGTAAACAGACAGCCCTCTGTAGATGTTAGTCTGTCTCTGACTCCAGATTACACTGTGCTCCTGGTTTCTTATCCCAGCAACACAATGACACACACAAAGAAAACAAGTTTAAAGGATTTTCTCCTTTATCATTTGCAAAACATGCCACTGAATTGTAAGATGAGCTACAGTCTAATGTGCTCCATCAAACACTTACCTTCTCTGAAGCCAGAGTTTCACACAGCTGGACGGTTTCTGCAAACTCTTTCATCTGGAAAACAAAGTAAAACTATTAGATCAGACAAAGCTAAGCCAGAGTAAACGAAACATGATGACTTGGTAACTCAAGTTCCCTTTCAGTTGATTACATTGATACATTACAACCTCAAGTAACCTGACAGAGGACTATTTACACCTAAAAGGCAGATGATCTATGATGATGTATGTGTGGGGTCTCTACAATTGTTCTTCAAGAAACTTCCAGGTCAAATTTGAGCTGAGAAGGACACAGACTGAAGCCTTGAGCAGCATCACCCACGGGTGAGATCTTCGGTTTAATCATCTGTCAGTTGGGCCACCAGTCAAACAACTTTTATGAGCTGGTCAGATCAATAAATAAACAACATAGAGTGTGTGTCTATGGTTAAACACAGCTCACCTGTTCATTTCCAGTGTCTCTCTCCAGGTCTGCCACTCTTAACTCCAACATTGCCACCTTCTCCATGGCCTCCTGTTTCTGCTGAGCTTCTGTTTGTTGCTGCAGCTCCATCTCTGCTGCCCTTTCTTCTGTTGTCTTGATTATTTCTAAGGCTTCCTGTTTCTGCTCAGTTTCTGTTTGTAGCTGCAGTTCAAGTTCTGCCACTCTGCTGACTAATGTTTCCATTTTCCCCACAGCCTCCTCTTTCTCTTGACTCAGCGCTTCCAGCTGCATCTGCAGGTTGGACACTTTGCCTGAAAGCTCTCGCATCCGGTCTGGAGACACAAAGTCTTTGGGACTGATGAAAAGATAAAGCAGACGAATATTTTGATGTACTGTGACCTACACACACTCAGTGACCTCAAGCTCCATTTAATTTTTGTAGTTAAATATACAACATAATTCCACATTAAAATGGCAAAAAAGGTTCTTATTATCAGTTGAGTATGAGTATGTGACAATGTGAGCTGGTGTATACATGTGTTGGTACTGTGGAAAATGTAAAATATTGCAGCAAGTTGTGCTCTTATCTGTATGTGATATGTCAATTAAACAGGCACAAATCTTCATTCATAATGTAGTCATCATATATTACGCTATCCTGGGATACGGGGAGTGTTAGAGAATGACTAATAAAAGAGTAGAAAGACATTCACCTCTCCTCAAAGCTTCGAACAGCCACAGAGCTCTGGCTCATCTCCATGTCATCTGGCAGCTCGTCAGGAATTTCCCAGTTAGAGTCAAAGTCGTCATCATCTGTTATAAGTAACAATCTTTGCATTAAACCAATTATCAGATGAGGCGGTTCATGTATGAAATGGGAATAGCAGTAACAACTAGTGACCTTCACCAAGCTCCATCAGACAGGAGCGGTCAGCTTTCCTCTTCCGACTAAAAGGTTCTGCAAAGCTGAGGTCAGATGAGCCGAGACAACCGGAGGGACGAGCAAGTCTGAGCATCTTTCCTCCCCACGTAACTCTGCGTTTAGGCATCTAAAAACAGAACAAGAGCCAAGATGATGACGATGGTAATGGAGAGAGAGCTGTAGTCTAGCTCCAGTTTTATTTTGTGAAAAACATACCTTTTTGACAGGGACCAGGTTGGAGCTGGTGACCAGAAGTTTGGTCAGGTTTCTGATCCTGTCCTCCTGTTCTCTCTGAAGCTGATCCTTCTCCTGGAGCAGCTGAGCCAGCACCTTCTTCTCCGTCGCTGTGGTCTGCGTGACCGACGACACCTGTAGGTCCACCACAGGTGCAAGAATTAAGTGCTGCTGTAACAGAACTGGCAGAGATGGGCCAAAGAAAACATGACTGTAGAAAAAATAGACCTTCAACTTGCCTCATGAAGCCGTCGCTTGAGGTCGACGATTTCATTGCGATACCGTTTGAGCAGGGCGCCGTCATCAGACACCTCGGTCACGTGGGGATCGTTCTTCATTTTCTTTGCAGTGCTGGCAAACTAAAAGAAATTAACACTGTATGAGATATAATCCAGTCTGATCCGCCTCATGTTTGGTCTTAAGGTTCATGTTTTATCACATGGAAACAGTCATATCAGCCATTATATCCCAAAGCAAAGCTTCAGTCTTTTGTCACATAAATGAAGAAACAAACCTCAGGAAATGTACCATTTAATACTGGTTACATAAGCCTGAACATAATGTCAAGATAGCTGCATTAGGAGCTGTCAGATACAACCACCACCAACCTGCAGAGTGCTGAGTGTCTCATCCAAGGCAACAGGAGTGATGGTACAAATGATGACTGTTTTTGCATTTCCACCCAATGAGTTCTGCAGGATGCGGGTCAGTTTACTGTCTCTGTAGTTAGTGAACCCCCTGAAGTCAGACAAAAAGACTGAATTTAATTTCATGAATTAATCATTAATTTTTTTAAACTTAGTTTCTTTTTAATCTGATCATTGTCTTTCATAGACAATGATCAGACAATGTAGACATCAAGTAAGATCTGTGGAGACGAGGGCTGTGCAATAAAACAATCATGATATTATTACAATGTAACTTATTTCAATATAAAAAACACACAGTGAGAGATTAGTACACATAATTGTTTGAAAAGTGCAAATGAATGACTGGTGCTTTAAAAGTTCACCGTTTACTTACTTCTGGCTCTCATCAGTCAGCTTCTTGATCACTTGGCCGAGTGTGAACAGACTGCGGTTGATATTACAACCTTCTTTGAAACGCGTGCACCTTAGATACCAAAACAGAAAGATTATTGTAAACTCACCACACACAGAGTAAACTAACACAACATCAGGCCTAATACAGAACACACCTCATGCACCTTCAATCAATAATAAACATTTATATGGATGTAACTCATTACCTTCAGCTCCTGTTTGACTTGCTCTTTCAGATCCGGCAAGATCAACCAAATTCTACAAGATGAGGCAAAATTAATTTTGGGCAACTATTTATTATAAAATGAACTATGATGCAGAAATGCAAAGTTAACAAAAGAAGCTTACCAAATGAGACACAATAATGGCTCCATCTGCATTTTCACCTGACACAGGGTCACTGCGTTCACGACTCTCCAAGATCTGAGGAAAAAGCAAAGTCATGAAAAGTCCAGATTCCCTCTGAATCCTGCTTTATACTCCATGTTATGTCATCACTTACCATTCTGAAAATTGTGTGTGAACGGCTGCTCCGTTCGTTCATTTTCGTTTTTCCATAGTGGCGATTCTCTGCAGAGGCAGACGTGTGTTATGTTTTACTCTTTAAAAACAGCATCAGTCTCATGTTCAGTAGTAACCTGACATCTTACTTTCTCCTTTTCGGATCCAGGCTAGAGCTTGTGCAGGGGATGTAACCAGTTCCTCAGTCAAGTCAGCCACATAGATGTTTTTCTACACAGTCATTATTGAGAAAGAATCACAAACAGCATGTAAGACTTTTGAGGTCCGTTGAGTGCTGCTAGACTTTAGACATGTTACTATGGCTCAATATTTTAAGTGACCTTCAGTGATTTAGTATTACACTTTCATAAAATAAGGGAGTGATTAACAAGCATGAACAACTCAATTTTAGCCCAAAATTGAAACAATGAACACCAACTTTAATAACAGATCCTTATATATTTGTATGTGTACTTCCCATGATACAACTCTAAAACATTTTGTTAGACCTGTGGTTGTATTAGGAGAGCTGGATTGCCACTTAGCCTGGCAAATTAGTTCCAGTGGTCACTGGTGACAATGAAAAATCCCCCAAAACATTTTCTACATGAAACTAAATCTAAAAAGGCAATAAAACACTAAACACTTACGTTGATTGTCTCTCGCACTTCCAGTGGTTTTCGCTTCCAGCTGTCAACTAGCAGATCAGTCACAGTCTCGTTGTAGATCTCCATGTATGACACTCTGAGAAGGAACTCCTTCTTTGGACACTTTGAGCACAAGAAAAGCAGCGGTTGGAATAAAACAGTGGTTACATAGCAAACTGAGGAACATTTCACAACGTGACACGGTTCTTACATTTTTAATGGTTTGAAAAACATCTTCTACAGCCAGAGGTATCACTCCAGGAATATGATCACCACCCATCATGGTAAATGTCTTTCCAGAAGAGGTCTGCCCATAAGCAAATATTGTTCCTGTACATCAAACAAGGGACAGAAATAGTGTTTCTTGTAAATGCACATGAATGTAAGAGGTGAGCTCCATCTTATCTCTTTAATATCTCAGGTATACGCCAGGTCAATTCACACACACACATTTGTGAGTGAAGCATATGAATGGGAAACTCTGTGCTGGCCAAAAACAAACCGAATTTAACAATGACGCAAGCAACCAAAAGGTCCAACATGTTAGAGACGACAAGGTACGACATAAGCAATATAACTTCAGACAATAGTGATGTTAGCCACTTCTGAAACACAGAGCGCTTGGGCAGAGGTGTTTGACTTTCTGTTGCAATATTAGCTGAATTTATAGAACAATGGAAAGACTCATCTGAGAGATCCACTCACAGTGATAGTAATTAATATTAAATATTATTCGGATATTGTTCCTTTAAAGACATGCTGTAATTCATATGTCATTAACACTACCACTGTTGATACAACTCCATATTGGCAGAAACACTGGAGACAACACAATATACACAATGCAGCCACAACTAAATGAATGACACTGTACAACAAGACAGGTTTGACTGTATTCAGTTTTCATTACATACCGTTGTATCCCTCAACGGTGGAAACAACCAGAGGCTTTGCAATGTCCTGGTACAGCTGACTGGTGGTTTCATCAGCAGTGAACACCCGGTCTGCAAACAGCAGAGGAGGAAAGTGGCTGTATAGTACATCATCCCATTACAATGCCTGTACTAAACAATTCAAAGCAACTTACAACATCCAGTAAACATTTATGAACATTAACATAAACAGTCCTCATGAAAACATACCAAAGCTAAAGCTCTTGGTGGAATTCCCATCATCCAGCTGATGAATTGCTTTCTTATCAGCTTTCCAAAAAAACTGGACAGGCTCTATATTGTCTGATGCAGAGCTTTCTTCCCTGTAACAATGACACATGTTCAACACACATCAGTTCGAGCCCTGGCCTGTCAACACTCTCCTGATGATTTAATGAGCAAAGATTATGAAGCACGATCACAATCACACCCACCACAAGTTTTACACTGAAATTTGATTTAAACACATTAACAATTTTAATGACATAAAACTAAAAGTAACGACTCTAAATGTTGTTTGACTCATATTTGTAAATAGTAAAAAAAAAATGTTTTTAGTCGTTCAAAGTTTAAACTACAGGTATAACAACAACGGTTTACGCTTCCTGTTCCTAACGAACCCCACATCGTTTATTAATGTTAAACTAAACACGTATACACGTTTAATATAGACCGTCATTATCTGCTCAAAATTAACCTTTTTTTTTTTTTTTTCCATTTTTACTAATGACAGAAAACCCACATCATTGACGTTAACACTTAGCAACATAAAAGCTAACTAGCTAGCTTCTGGAAATTGTCTTGCTTAATTTCTGTAAAAACTCACCTCGCAATAAGCGGACGGACCCGAACACAAACTTTAACGGCAGACTCTTCCGCCATTTCTCTCAGTGATACTTATTCTCCGAACAGAAATTACCACGCAGGCGAATACATTTTCCTAGATAACTGTAAAGAAAGATAGACGTTACTAACTAATACAATACAACTGCATCACCGGCGACTCCCTTTGGATTTTAAAATCGTAACACTTTGTTTTGATTGGACAACGTCATCAGCCAGCGTTGACAGCGATTGGATTACGTTCTTACGCTTGTGTTATGACTGTCATATGATTATGATTTTCACAAGGTGGACAGCAACATTAGTGTGAATAAGTAGTTGCAAGAGTCACTTTTATTTTTTCTTAAATTTCTTGTTTAAGTAAACATTTTAGATTTAAATTTAATTTTAGCGCCAAAAATCAGGCAAACGAGGCCGCCGCCGACTGGTAACGGTAAGAATTGCATCTACGTCATCAACCGGCGTCTGCTGCACCGTCAGAGCGCTAAGAAGTAAATAATGAAGTCTGTAGTGGATGTTGGATAAACAAAATAAAGAATAAGCAAAAAACTGTTTTATGTGGTTTGCCTGGCTATGAATGGCTACAAATATAAAGAATTTCAAATTAAGTTTACATGCTGTTTAGGGTTATAACATTTAAAAATAAATTGTAAATAAATGTGTGTGTGTGTGTGTGTGTGTGAATCTTTAGTTCACACTCTTTATCAATAGGCGGCGATAACGTGCCGAAGTCTGTTTATTATTTGCCACGAAAATTTAGAAAAAGAAGAAGAAGAAACAGAAGTTGCCGCTTATACACATCTTCTACTGCGAGTTTACTGCGAAATCAATGTTGAGTCTGTGTCTCGAAGGTAAATAACTGTGTGTTTGTGTGTGTGTGTGTGTGTGTGTGTGTGTGTGTGTGTGTGTGTGCTGCTTGTTTTTGTTTTGTGTCTCTTTCTTGGGGCTAACGCTCCTGTTCATTAGTAGTATATCAGTATCAGCTGCGGCTGACAGACAGACAGACACGGTTGTTTCGCGTTAACTGGCGCAGTTTCACTGTGCAGCTTTAAAAAGTGCGCCAGTTACATCACACACAGAGAGGACAGCGCCTCTGCTGTTGGTTACTGGAGGTGTGTGCACTGACAACATATGATCCGTATCGTTTAACACTTAAACGGTTCGACATTGTCATATATTGTCAAATCTAAGCGCAGAGAGAAATATCAAAAATATTAGGAACAGCCATCACATGCAGGTGGACAGTCGCCTGTTGATGACCTCTGAGGGCTGGTTCTGTGTTTGTGTCAGTCAGTGTTGATGTTGTGATGGACCATCCTACAAATAAGTCCACAAACATGAAACACCCGTTCTTTCGTTAGTCTCACTTGATATGTGGAGGTGGTGGAGGAGTTAATCCCAGCTGACACTGGGTCACACCCTGGATACATCAGCTGTGTGTCACAGCTACAGTGGCAGTTCAGTGTAGAAGAAATTACTGTCAACTCTAGGAAACAGGTGCATTGTCATTTAAAAAAAAAAAAAAAATGTTTAATTAAGACAACGACAACAAGTTTAGTGGATAATACAAATAATCACTTGTCACAGCCTTTCTTTGTTACATTTCAGGACAGAGGTAATGTAAAGACATGTCCTGTAACAAGTTTCCAAAGGAGACGTTTGCTCTGCAGTAGGATTAATTCAGAAACAGATCTCTCATTCCTAAATTGTTGTTTGAGCTGGTTGAACTCTGGTGTGTCAGTGTCAAACCTTGATCATTAATGAATGTTACTTACTGTTCTTGCAGGGGTTGACACCACTTCACCATGTCGATAAGCTCAGAAAAAGAGGCCCTGATTGGCCGGGTGTTTGAAACCTATCTGACAGAGTATCATCATGACGACATCCTCCAACTTCTTGCAGAAGCCAACGAAGAGAACCATCACCCTCTTATTGTTAATGCCATGACACTGTTTGAAACCAATATGGAGGTAATGTCAACATGAGTTGTAACACCGTATACTGTTTAAAAAAAATATTCATGGTCAGAGATATTTTGTTTTGTTCCACTGTCATGTTTTACATAAAATACAACTGTTCAAGAAGGTTAAATACCTTAGATCATAGACAGCTGATAGTTGTGCTGTGATATTCTGTGTATGTATTATATGTAGATGTCTGTGTATTTCATAGGACCATGTGTCATGTTTGGTACGATATTATTTAATGTGCGTTGGTACTAAAGACATGGTGCGTGTCCGTCCACAGGTTGGGGACTACTTCAACGCTTATCCCCATGATGTCCTGGCGATATTTGATAAAGTGTTACACAGAACAGCCATGACATTATCACAGGACACCTCCCTGAACCACAGCAGTGGACAAAGAGCCAGAGAGCAGAGAATGAGACAAACTTTTCATGCACGGATCACAGGTCAGACATTTATCAGGGACTGATATCACCACATGTTGTGACAGTATCACAGTAAGATCTGACTTTTAAACCCAAGTACAGCTTATTCGCATTTGCCTGTAACATGAAAAAGACATTTCAAAGTCAACCCAATAAAATGACCTTATATCACTTAACTAGTTTTGACATTTTCCTTTTTAACATTTTCTTTGCATTGTACAGTTTTGTGGAAAGCAGGCACAGATGGTAGGTACTGAGGGGAGGGAGACTGGGAATGACATACAGCAAAGACACTGCAGTTTGTAGTTGCTGCCTTTAGGTCCTGGGTTAGCAGAGCATAGTTATCATTGTGTTACAGTGTACTACCACACTGATAACCAGGTTATAGCCCGGTTATAGGATTACATCGTCACGCAAAACATAAAATAACCTTCTAGCTGACGGCCTGCTATATTCACATTTCACTTAGTTAGAAATTGTATGATAGTTGAATTATCTCTGGTAATGACACATGACGATATGACACTGCAGAAAACTGGGTTGACTGGGTTTGACAGGAAACAAGTACATGACTCATACTTATTTTAAAAAGAACTTTAGAGTAAAATATTGGCTGTAGTTTTCTTGTTTTTGGCAACAATGTGAACATGACCCCTGTTGTATCTGCCTTGTGTTTTTGGAGGCTGCATGGTTAAATGTCGGACGTAGATTTCCCTGTTATATATATTTCTCCAACTTTTCTGCTGTATGTTGACTGTCATGTGTCCAGGTCTGCCAGTTTGTCCAGAACTGACCAGAGACACCATTCCCAGGTCCAGAGATGTAGGACATTTTTTGTCTGTCACTGGCACTGTCATACGCACTAGTGTTGCCAAGGTAACAGCACAACACGCAACAGTAGCTGTCATTTTTGGAGTAAAGTTAACTTAATGATACAGCTGTTGGAAAAGTCTATCTAATCTAAACAGTCTGTCCTTCTCCTCCTCTCGCAGGTTTTGGAATACGAGCGTGATTACATGTGCTCAAAGTGCCGTCACGTTTTTACGATGCAGGCTGATTTTGACCAGTTCTACACGTTTGTCCCACCATTGACCTGCCCTAATCCTGATGGCTGTAACTCCTTCAAATTCACCTGTCTGTCTGATGGATCTGGGCCTGCTGCCTGCAGGGACTATCAGGAGATCAAGATACAGGAGCAGGTGGAGAAGCTGTTCATCAACAGACTCATCTTTCTTCAGTGTGGCTGTTGTTAAAACATGGCTGGTACATGTGGTTGGTGTAAATGTTGCTCCTCTTCCACAGGCACAGCGACTATTAGTGGGCAGTATTCCTCGTTCCATGGTGGTGGTCCTTGAGGACGACCTGGTCGACACCTGTAAATCTGGTACTATAGAACTATAAATGGCTGTGAAGGTGATGCCATCACAGTAACTGTTTGTGATGTGACATCGGACTTGTACAACATCATCACCGGCATTAATGTCGGTTGTAATGTATGTCTGGACTGTGTGTCTTGCTCTCAGGGGATGATGTGACTGTCTATGGGGTGATGTGCCAGCGCTGGAGGCCCTTTTATGATAACACTCGCTGTGATGTGGAGCTGGTCCTTAAAGCTAACAACATAGAAGTAAACAACCAGCAGGCTGCTTCTGCTCTGCTCATGAAGGATGTTCAACAGGAATTTGAGGATTTCTGGAAGAGCTACGAACATGATCCCATAGCTGGTATACAAGGATTCATCTCATGTTTATTTCTTGTTTTGTTTCTTTTAATTTATCTCATGTTATTCTGTCCTCTCTCTGTAGGGAGGAACCAGATCTTGTTGAGCCTGTGCCCTCAGGTGTTCGGCATGTATGTGATTAAACTGGCAGTGGCCATGGTGCTGGCTGGTGGGGTGCAGAGGATCGATTCTTCTGGGACCAAGATCAGGGGTATCTCTTGTTGCTGATGTGTTTAGAAGAAGAACACTTGCATCCCGGTGTCTTCTGTCATTTTGTAATAATAAAAACTGGCAGCAACATTGTGTTGTCTTTCTAGGTGAGTGTCACATGCTGTTGGTTGGTGACCCCGGGACAGGGAAGTCTCAGTTCCTGAAATATGCAGCGAAGATCATGCCTCGCTCTGTACTCACAGCTGGAATTGGATCAACAAGCGCAGGTTGGAACGGTTCACTATGTCATCTTAAAGTTTTCATTATTAGGAAGCGTTTCATTCTATTTGATAAATATTAAACATATTCCTGAACTGCCGTGTGTTGAAGGGCTGACAGTTGCAGCAGTAAAAGACGGAGGCGATTGGCACCTGGAGGCAGGAGCCCTGGTCCTTTCAGATGGTGGTTTATGCTGCATCGATGAATTCAACAGCATCAAGGAACATGACCGCATCAGCATCCATGAAGCTATGGAGCAGCAGTCTATCAGTGTGGCTAAAGCTGGGTAGGATGTGCCTGCATTTCATACACAGTGCTCTTGGAGAGGCAAATAATGCAGCATCTAGTTAGGCTGGAAATACGATTTACAAGGTCTTTGTTAGACTAATAAAGTGGTCCCACAGAGAGACTGCAGCCGCTGTAGTCCAGCAGCTTTTCATGTTTGTAGACCGAAAGAAAGACACACAGTCAAAGACAGAACAGCTGCAATCTTGTGCAGGTCTCTTTAAACCAAAAAACAAAAACTGTGATGCTTTAATAATGAAGGTGTTCTGCTGAGCATCAACAAAACTATTAATTCACACGCGATCACTGGTTACTTTGCATTGAAAACAGCTGCTGCTCATGGGAATGTTGTTAGTTTTGAAGGTGTTTGATCATGAACTAAAGCACAGAGGCAAAGTCAAGTTGTTACAGTTCATCCTGAATGAGCCACACTCCAGCAGAGGACTGATTGAGCAGATGACTGCCGTCCTCACAGCTACACATGCATGTTTATGTTGATGTGCATTGTCACACACATTCACTATACATCACAGTGTTCCTCACAACCGAGATGGTGTTCCATCCGTTGAACATTTGTACAAAGACTTATCATGTTGTTGATGTTTTGCTTATTCTAACTCCCTTTATCTCTCTACCAGCATGGTGTGTAAGCTGAACACACGCAGCACCATCCTGGCAGCGGCCAACCCTAAAGGCCAGTACGACCCCAACGAGCCTCTGTCTGTGAATGTGGCTCTGCCCAGTCCTCTGCTCAGTCGCTTTGACCTGGTCCTAGTTCTGCTGGACACCAGAAACACAGAGTGGGACCGCATCATCTCCTCTTTTATTCTAGAGGACAGAGGTACAGCATGTGAAGTGATCAAAACAAAACCATCAAGTTCAAAATTGAATTGTGAATGTTGATGAATATTTGAATAATAGTTATTTACTCATAGAATTATGTATTTCTTTGGAATAGTGAAGTGTTTTATCTGTATATCTGCATATCTGTAGCTGTTAGTGTGTCAGTTAGGGGTGTTAGGGGTGTATCATGTGTTGATAAGATAAGGTAAACCTTTATTTGTCCTACAGTGGGGGAGTTCACAAGAATTTCACAAGGGAATGATAAGAATTTGAACAGTAACTGATATATTTTTATAGATTCAGTTTAGCTGAAGAATCAGAATTAACATTATTTGTGCCAAGGTATCGCATTGTTTACTCTTCAGTGATGTTGAGTAATGTTTTGTCAGGACTGCCCTCTGACTCCTCCAGCCTGTGGTCCATGGAGAAAATGAAGGCATATTTCAGTGTGATCAGACAGCTGCAGCCGCAGGTGTCTGAGGAGGCCAACAGCATCCTGACACGTTACTACCAGATGCAGAGACAGAGGGACGGACGCAACGCTGCCCGCACCACCATCCGTATGCTGGAGAGTCTGAGTCGGCTGGCTGAGGGTGAGGGGTTTTTACTTCTATTTTAGTGTCTGTCACTTTCATGCCATCGTCAATCATGATTGATGACAGACATCATAAAAGGAACACACTGTCATGATGCCGCACCCCCAACTTCTCAATCCCTGATATAGTAAAACTTTGCGGAGATTTCACTTCAAAAAACATAGAAACATTTACTATAGGCTAATGCAGTCATTGCATAAAACTAGGGTCGCCACCTCTTTGATTTGATAATAACGAAGGGGGGGTCAGTTCTGATAGATGACAGTAAACAAACAAATGAAGGCCTGGCTGACACAGAGGAGCAGGGTTTTATTTTACCTCATACAGATCTTCATTGTTCGTCTAATCTGTAATTTTAATGTCATGGTTTTTGAGGGAGTAGTGACTAGATTGTCAAAAATACAGAACAAATTGCATTCCGTATGTATTCAAGGATGTGCCTCTTCCCACTCACATCGGTATCGGTGTTGTGGACATTTTTGAAAGGCGTGGGTTTTGTGAGCAGCGGCGGTGTGTGGCGTCTGTCTCCAGGCAACCATGATAGCACCAGACACACAGAGGACTGGAGCTGGGGGAGAGGGGTGTAACGATGTATGTGTAACAGACGTGTATGTTGGACATTTATGGAAATACAGAGTAAATCACATCCCGTATGGACATTGACCCACCCACAATGCTGATTTGGTCTGTTCCTCTTTCCTGTGTCACTGCCACAAAACAACAAAAGCAGGGTATTAAAAACATATTTGACCCCTTTGAATTAACTCTTGTTTATCTAGATGTTGCTTTGCAAACTTCAGGTCCTGACTCTTGTGATTCACTCTGATGACTCTCAGATGTAAATAATCATTAAAAGTCATTGTTCAGATTTATTTGGTGAAATTAAAATCCACAAACCAGACGACAAAATCAGATTTTTTAAAAGCTACATTCAGCAATTAAGAAGTGAACCAGATTAGAGGATTTACAAGAATTAGAGGACTTGTAACTGTGGTTTCTTGTCAGTCAGATTATTGGTTTAAAACACTAGTGTTGATTAATAAAATACTGAACAGTTTAGGACTGTCATATGCAATCCAGATCCCTCAGGTTTTCTGGGACAGGTCTGTCAGTTTTATGTTCTCGCATTCAAAATTAAACCCAGACAAGTTGAGTTTTATGCCCATGTCTGTGGAATAATCTCCAACAGAGCTGCAGGTCTGCTGTGACGCTCTGTTCTTCTTAACTAAAAAAAACACACCTAAAGACTTTTCATTTTGAATCAAATATAATGTAATTTATAACAATTTAATGTCATTTTTGTCACTCAAATTAATTTGAGTTTCATTCCAAACTGCTTTTCCATTTTGTCTTGAGGCCTGTTATCTTCCATGGTCATTCTTAAGACTCTGTATATGTATCAGTACTAGGGTGGACCAGAGACTGACCTTAATCTTACAACAGGAGCTCAGACATCCAGTCACATGAGGGTTTGTGACCACAACTGTACAACAAACTACATCAACTTTTTTGTTGTAGTTTGGAGTCAGGAATAGAAGTATTTGCCCCAATGCTATTGCATGTGTGTGCTATGTTTTTTTTCTCTTTTTGTTAATAGCAAACATTGTCTTAGGTAAAAACGTCCATAAACAGTGTGTGTGAACAACTGAAGCCAACACGTGTATCACTCACACTGGACTGTCTCTGATCCGTGCAGCTCACGCCAGGCTCATGTACAGACAGACAGTGACCATTGAGGACGCAGTCACTGCCGTCTCAGTCATGGAGTGTTCAATGCAGGTGAGGAGAAAACAGGATGAGAAACTTTACTGCACCATTAGTTTGTTACTTTTTATCAGACGCTACCCCCCAGAAAGTAGTAACTGCAAACCACTGGTGACTGCTATGATAATAACTATGAATATCTGTAGTCAGTGTGTTGTGCTTTTTCTCTACAATGTGGTGTAGTTATTCTAAGCTGAGCATAGATTCTGAACTGATTCATACTTGAGTAATTACAGATATTGTTTTGCTGACACACTAGTTACCATACGCATGTATTCATCCCCTTTTCCATCATAACAACTTGATCCAGTTTGTAATTGTTTTTTAAGGGTGGTGCTCTGTTAGGAAACGTCAATGCATTACTCACCTCATTCCCCGCTGAGCCCAGTCAGCAGTATCAAACCCAGTGTCAGGTGCTGCTGGAAGGACTGAACCTGCCTCTGCTCCTTCATAAAGAGATGGACAGACTGGCCAGGTGAGTGGCCCATGGCTTTGAATGTTAGGAAGTGTGTGACTAACACAGGATGTTTGAGAGCCGTGTGTCTGTGCGATCCAGAAGAAAGCCTGACTCACTCCCAGTTCTGTAACTGACTCCACCATTTGCATCATTTAGGAAAGCACAAAAAATGTAACATGTTCCTAAAGAAGAAGGTGGAGCTGATGAGAGGGCATGGGTGTAGTGGACATCATCAGCAAAATCAATTTAAGTCACTGGCATCAGCCTGATAATGAAGCTGCAGTGAAAACGTGGGAACGTCACCTGCCCCACCCCCCAAAAAAAGTTGCTCTTTTAGTTCCTTGTCCAGCAGCCAAGTGAGCCGATCATGAGTCAGATCAGGTTGAACCGGACATTGTCGTGTTGAATGTGTTTTTAGATTACCTCTGACCATCACACCAAATATTTTCATCTGTATTTTTGTCCTCTAGGCTGAAGAGCAGCACTGAGGCATCTCAGTTTGATCCATTACCTGATAATCACCAGCATCAACTCACAGACACAAACACCATCAACATCCCTTCCTACCTTGATGTCAACAGTGAAGGCAGCGGGCATGTGAGCAGGGAGAGCGGTTTGGACTGGTTCCACTCCATAACTCCATCAGTATCACCAGATGATCAGACCTCACCCATAATCACATCGACTCAGTTAAACTCAACCAGGAAACCGAACTGGTCCAACATGTCTGCATTAGACAAACAGTTAAACTGTCAAAGTGAGAAGGACATAGACTCAGCACTGAACCACGATGGAACCGTTACTTCTGCTTCAGAAGGACTAAACAGGAATGACTGTGACAGACAGAAAGATGAACAACGTCCAAGGTCATCACGGTTTGTGTTTCAGAAAGTTTCTAAGAATGTAAGGGGCAGAAGACTCAGGGAGCTGGAGATGAATAATCAGCAGTGTGATGGAGATGAAGCGGGGAGACATGGAGAGAGCGTGGTGTCCACAGGACTTCCGGCAAAGAACGTAACGGATGTTTTAAATAGAACTTCAGATTCCCACAGTAGCAGCACAGTGTTATCGGCTAAAACCCGCCCCTTAAATAAACTAGCACAGGAAAATCAGTCCTCTGACAAGAGGAACCAGACCAGGACAAAAACCATCTCTGCTGTGCTCGGTGAAAAGATGGCAGCTGAAACTGACACAGGTAAAAGCTTGCATACACAGTTGTCGGACTTTATATTCAAACCAAAGCAGATGAGACCTTTACTCCATGACGTCAGTGTAGAATTACACAGTGAATGTAACCCAGGCAACAGTGAGTTTGGCCCCCACACAGGAAGCAACGCAAGTAAAGAAAAGTCACATGGTCCTGATGAAGCAATTACAGAGACCAAACAGAATGAGCACCAACATAACCAGAAAGAGGAAAACAGGAGGAAACAGCTGAGTAGTATCAGTGAAGTGGGAGAGGGTGGGTCTGACAACAGCAGAGGTTTAGAGACAAATGTTTTTTCACCTCCAAAAGACAGCCTTGTGAATAGAAAAAGAAAAGACAAAGAAAACTTGTGTAAACAACAAAGAACCAGGCTGAGCACTGCTGATGAGGTTATAGTAGATGATTTTACCGGTACCACGCCTGTAAGGTCAAACCTCCCCATCAGTGAATCAGCATCAGGTCACATGAAGTCCACCGTAGCCTCCATCGCCCGCGCTAAACTCTCACAATTCTCATTCACCTGCACAAGTGAACCCACGACCACAGCTCAAACGAGAAAAGAGGATAATCCTCCTGAGGTAGTGGAAAAAGGTTCATTAAGGTCATTAACAAAAGCCACTGCTGAAACCCCGAGAGCAAATCCTGAGGTCAAGAAAAGCGTTTGTCACGAACATGGGACGGGCAAAACCTCAGTGGCTCCACCAGGACAGGGACAAGGGACAGAACAAAATGTAATGAATTGGAGTCCTGTTCACTGTGAAAACACTGTCAATCTGAAGAAGAGGAAGTGCTTCGAGCTGGGCCCTCCACCAGCTGGCACCACCGGATTCAGGGGGGGATTCTCTGGACTGTCTCTATTCAACTCTGTTGAGTTAAGTAATGATGTTTTTGACACCGATTGGGATCAAGAGCTTCCAAAGAAAGCCAAAGTTTGAAATAACAGGCTGCAGTCACAGTGTATCTGATACACAATAACACTGCATATTACACCTGACCGTGGAGCATGGTGGGTGATTTCTATCATGAAAATAAACCAGTTGAACTGATGTTTAGGTTCTGTCTGTCATCTTTTATTTGTCTTCAAAATATCAGTAGGATGTCTTGACGCTGTTCAAGTGTTACTGTTAAAGTTCTTCATTTTCATGCTCAAGTTCACTTTTTTTTGAGAGAACTGGTTTCATGATGACGTCAGAGACATCAGTTTTTAGCTGTAGACAACCACAGTTCCATTAACATGCTGTAATTATTTATTCCTTATCCTCATGGTTTTATTCCGTTTCACCAAAACAGATGATTCATCATATAATGTCATGACATTTCCAGTGTGAAAGAAGTGCAGCTGTGAAGTCTTCATCAGTGACATTGTTGTTTTTTTTTTAATCACTTAATGTTCACTCTCTCATACCTCATTGAAATCAGACAGATGATAAAAACAAAGAAAAAATAAAATTAATCTAGATTTCTCGCTGCTCCAGTGTTTGACATAAAATGAACTGACAGCACAAACATAGTGAAAACTGTTCATTTATCTGATCGAGAGGCTTCGTCCACCAGTAGGTGGATCTCTGCTGATGTGGAAGCAAAACAGGAGGATGTTCTCATTAAGACAGTCTGTTGGTCCAGGGTGTACACTCCTGTAGTACAAATCATACCCTCACTTTTTTCAAAGGTAAAACAAAGAGATGGGATGGATTTATTTCCAATTCAAAAAATATTCTACTGTACAGCAGCAGAAAAAATAGCCACATAACCACAGTTTAAAATCTACAAGAAATGAAAACAAAACTCATATACATGTACATATCCACACGCATACAGTGTACACAAGCCAAGCACAGCTCCTTTAAACAAAGAACTACTGAATGAAGCCTAAAAAAATTATCCTGATACTCCACAAACCTTGATTGCAGAAAACGTATGATGCTTAACTGTATAAACAAGACAGACGGAGTGCTCTGTCAATTTAAACCTGGACAGGATTTATCTCAACATTTGAATCTAACAGTAGGGAGCAAAGCAAGAAGAGGAGTGTGTGATGGACTATACCATCCACCTGTTCAGCAGAGTGTAACCGTCTGTTTGATTGGCTCCATGTTGTACTCTTCAGAGGGAGTAGAGACACTGCTCCTCCTTTTCTTCTCCAAGATCTTGGAGCCGATCAGGTGGAATATCTCCACAATGTTGAGGACCACAGAGAGAACGGCCATCGCCAGCATGAAAATAATAAAGATGCTTTTTTCAGTGGGACGAGTGATAAAGCAGTGAACCGCTGTTCGACATGGGTATTCAGAAAACGTAATCTTGCTGGGCATCATTATGAAACCGTATAGGTAGTACTGGCCTACGATGAAGGCCACTTCCAGAATGATCTTGGCGAACAGCTGTATGATATAGCTGGCCAGCAGGACCCCCTTCATCTGCACTTTGCCATGTTCATCTGAATACTTTGGAATTTTAACCATCCCGTTTTTGGTGAGTTTCTGTGTCGTACGTCTCCTCAGCTTGTTTTCTTTACGGATCACCAGCAGGACGTGGCCTAGATAGATGAGTGTCGGTGTGGAGACAGTCAGAATCTGTAGGACCCAGAAGCGCGTGTGAGATAAGGGGAAGGATCGATCATAGCAGGCATTCCTGCAACCAAAGCTTAAAGTGTTACAATCCATGCGTGCTTGTTCATCTCCCCAGATTTTGTCCACACCAGAAGCCAGAATGAAGATCCTGAAGAGGAAGAGGACGCTCATCCAGACCTTCCCTACTACAGTAGAGTGAGTTTGCACTTTGTCCAACAGATGAGACAGGAAGGACCACTCCCCCATGTTGAAAGCCTGAGAAAGACACAAGGAATACAAGAAAGCACTGAATACAGAGCTGACACTTCTAGGCGTCACGTGAGGAAGGTCAATGCATCTTTACACCTGCAGCACAGTTTACACACAGTAGATTCAGGAATAAGACACATTATTTTCTCAGAACTCATAAGGGTTATATGATAGAAACTGTATTATCATGGAAATTCATGCGAACTGTAAACTGCTAAAACAAATACATAAGTGTACAAATACATGACAGTTGTTTTGTTAAGAGCAAAGCAGCCTGTGTCATTGTCACTGCTGGTCCAGAGGAAAAAGCACAATGCAGTGTCAGACCGTCAATGACTGAATGAAGTCATAGTTGATTGACAACATAGACACATTAGGTTTATTGGTGCCACTGCCTGTAATGGATTTACTAAAGCGAGGTCTAGCTGTCTGTTTTTGTCTGTCTTCAGAACTAAAAGTTAATCTCTCTCTCTCAGGTGAGTTATTTAACACACATTTAACACTGTTCAAATCAGCCAAATCAATCAAAAAAAAAAAAAAGTTTTCACATTGTTACTGATCAAAACATTAGATTAGTAGAATAAAGACTCTTCTCACAGTAATAACTGCTCCTACCTCAGTGATGACCACTGCCCTGATCAGTCAAGTCTCTCAAAAATGTCTGTCGCTCCTCTCACTTCCCTTTATACGATGAATTCATGCTGACGAAAGCAGGCTCATACGGTTCCCCCAAGTCTGCACTGACACATTAACACTCCCAAATTGTCTTGTGACATCTGTCTATCAGTCAGTCAAAGGTTAAGAAACAAAAGCACTGTCAGTAAATAACTGACAATAGGTCAGCATTTTCCCTTCTCCTGTCACGTCTGAAAATGTTTTCCCTGATCACTGTCACGTCTATGAAAGTGTTTGCTTATGAATTGATGAAGTCCGTGCTTGTGGAAACTTTCTTTTTTTCCATTAAAGCACAGTATTAACTGATGTTATTGAAACCTTAACCGTCCTGCTTTATTACATGACCTTGAAGGCCTGTCTTGAAGAGCATCCTTCTCTCCAGGGGCCGTTGCACCATCGTACAATGCTCAGAGTCACAGACTGAGGAGATGCAGGCTTGTAGTTAGTTGGTGGGTCCGTGCCAGCTGACAGTCATGCTGGCACTGTAGTTTGTGCTGATAACTGCTGTTTTTCAGATTCCATAGATTCAGATTTTGCACACAGACGATTCTTTGTATGATGAATTGAATTTAATATTTATTCATCTGTCTCTTAATCTGAATTATAGTAGTATTGTAGTATAAGTAGTATTATAGTAGTAGTGTAGACATATTTTACAGCATTTGTTATACTCAATGATGAAGCAACCTCTGACCTTCAGGTCATGGCTGATAGCATGTCTGTATAGTGTCACTGTCTCCCTCCCCTGTCTTATCACCGCATCACAAAATGTGAATCACAAATAACTAAGGATCCACCTTACCTCTGACTGATGGTAAATCCTGCATAACAAAATTCTTAGTATCATTATCTGATCCTACATCAGTTCCACACCCATGCTGTCTGCACAATTATGCTACAGCCACACTGGCTGTCAGTCAAGTTCAGGATTGAGTTTAAAGTTACTTTCTTTGTTTTTAAAGCTCTACATAGGCCGGTGGCCCAATACATCTCTGGGCTCCTCTGCCCCGTCTCAGACTGTCATTCGGCTGAGGCTGAGGGGTCAGAGGGCAATGATGCATTCATTAGAGTATCATGTCGTACAGATAACATCACACATAACATAAAAAAACTCTCTCAGGCTGTGTACCTGTTATCATCCTCCTGCTGGTAATCTGGTGTCAGTCTTGGCTGTAAACTGTGTCTCTAACACTGTTCATTTCCTTCCTGCACATGAATGTCCAGCCTGTGTTTCTTTTCACTGTCTTTTCACTCAGGTTGGAAAGTTGTTCACCCTGGGACGTCATTATTTCTCATTTCAGATGTCGTTAATGTGGGTCCTTGTCTCTCCCTCACAGTACAAAATGTAATCACCCTGACAGGCAAATTTGTGATTTGTGGTATTGCGCTTTATGACTGAAATTTGACTTAAAACATGTTACACATTAAACTAAAATCAGTTCTATATCTATGTGTATATGCTCTTCTCATGACAGGAATGTGTCCATATCCATCACGTAGATAGTGTCTGAGGTTGTGGTGAGTGTCGACACAGACTGGGTGTAAGAACTGTGACTCTTTAAGGGGAGGTAATACCAGATATTATTAAGCTACTGAAAAACAGTAGGGTCATCCTTATTTACAGGAACTGATGGTGATGAAATCTCTTCATCAAAATCATCACGAGTTTTAGCAAAAAGAGAAGCAGTGAGCGTCATTCAGACCAAACCCATCGGCTTCAGCAGTACTTAAAGTCTGGCCCTGGTTGGAAAACTGAATCTTTCGCTGGCCGTGCTTCTGATTTCTGAGGCTTGACAGGCGAGTACACTTTCCATATACGCTTTCACAAGATGTATTTCTCTGCTTATATATTATAAGACTAAGAGTGACGACTTTGATTTAGACTGAAGAAAAAAGTAAAAAAATTCTCATTACTTCTCTTATTTGTCAAATTAGGAATAAAATACCTTATTAATATAATTTTCACTTATGCGTTAGAGAGCACAAGGTGTGTCCTCAGTA